>VZQC01011619.1:749618-826783 GCA_009823505.1 Rhizomys pruinosus
ATATATATATATATATATATTCTCCTAGATACCAATTAGAAATTAATGACTATTTGTAGTTACTCAAAAAAAAAACCTGAAATAGGTCTCCCACATAACCCAGCTATTCTATTCTTCTTCTGGATATTTCTCCCAGAGTCTCCAGGTCAAACTGTCACAGAGATCTTTGCACATTGATGTCTGCTACAGCACTATTCATGGTGGTCATAGTATAGAACTTCCTTAAGTATCAGTAAGCAGAAGAATGGATGAAGAAAATGGAAACTCTCAGCCAGAAAGAAAATTAAAATTGCATTGTTTGCAGGGAAATGGATACAAGTGAAGGTATTCATATTAATTAAATTAAGCCACTTTCAGGAAGATAAAAATCATGGGTTTTTTTCTGATTTGTGGTTCCTAGATTTCATGTGAATATCTAAAATCATATATGTACCTATGACATGAAAGTAGAAAAGAAAATGTCAAGGAACAAAGAATATTAATGAGAGGCACAGGGGCTAAGAAGTGCATTGTATGTATGAAAATGTTTTTATATAATCTGGTGCCACAGACATTGAATATATGCCAATTGGGAAAAGAACAAATTAAAAAATTAATGAAAAAAGACTATTTTGATTAACATTATTATACTAAGGGGTATCACTTTGTACCCTTATTATAAAACTCATGACAGTGTATATAAACATTAACACTTGCCTTTTTGGCTTTCACAACTAAGAGGTTAAAAGCTAAGCTCACTGTACAATGGTAATACTTGTGTACTTCTGAGTTTTTGTGTTTTGTCTATATCCCTGGTTCTCAGCCACAGGTACACAGCTGATCACTACTGCAAATGTAAGCGTAGGAAAGGAAAACAAGGAAGGACCAGAGTGATCATTGGAGCTCAGAGTGTTGCCTTCAGAACATAGAACAGAAAAATCTAATGTCCTAACAGAGCTCAAAAAACCAGTATTTGGATAAATAGGTATGGGAAAATCTTGCAAAATAAATGGTCACAGCATGGATAGTTTCTTGGATAGAAGAATATTTGGGAAATAGCTGGACACCTGGAATAGCTTGTCAGCAGGTGCTGTGCTGTGTTGGTTTGGAGAAAGACCAAGAGCCGTTCATACCTTTGGTATAATAACAAACAGCAACACAAGGTGAAATGAGTGGAACAGACATCAACAACTCCCAAAGTGCAGATTCATGTTTGGGCCACACCTACATCAGACAAAAGCCCTGCAAATACTTACAAAGGGAAAGCTATAGGCCTATTCTGAATAAAATTAAGATACATCCATGAGAGTGCCAAATACAAACCAGTAGACCACCAGGGAGCATCACGCAAGCCACCAAGAGAGAAGTCGTCAATAGTCCTACCCACATCTAAAGTCTATGAACCACTACAAAGACTGGCCCAGCAAGGTATCCTCAAAGGTCCTGTAGTGGTGCTTTTATCTTAGGGTAACCAAGAGCTGTTTAATTGGATCAAAGCTGTCTAATATTAATCAAAGCTTGATTAATAAGTGGGAATTCATGCCTAATACTGTAAACCTAGTCAAATATCTATGGCAGGATAGAACATAGACCCTAGAGAACTACTGCTATTTTTCTAAACCAATACAATTTCTAACTGTATTTTTAATACTTATCTTTATGCTCCCAGATAAGTCCAGTTCTCACCTTCTCACCTATTACAGAGATCCAGAACTGGTCAAATGCAGAGAATAAGTGATGGTGGGATGTCCGGCCCCAGCTGATACATCCAGAAAGTAATCCCTTCACCTGTGGCTGAGGAAAGGGGGGAGGAAAGATTGGAAGAGCCAGAGGAGCAGGATAGGAGTACCTTCCAGACAAGGCAGAGGAGCTACACCCACGCAATCTCAACAACATGGCAGCCTAAACATGACCTGCATAATACCAACTGTAGGTGGCATCCCAACATAATGGGGGAAATTTAACAAGATCCCACCCTAGATGAAGAGCTACAGGTAATCAGTGCCTGCTCAGGAATGCAAAAAAAAAAAAAAATCAGGGTTTTTTTTTTTTTTTAGGGACAAGCTCTCTGATAGGTTTCCTGATTCCAAATGGTCAGCCCTAAATGCATTTACCTATGAGAAATAGTAAAAATAGTAAATGGACTCAGTAGGAATTGTATTGTGTGTATGTGTGATTGTGCATGTTTGTGTGTGTGTGTGTGTGTGATAATTAAAGAAGCAGTCATGAAATTGAAGAGGGCATGGGAGGAGTGAAAATGATGTAAATACAATACTCATGTATGAAATTCCTCCCCTACTAAATTCAAAAAGGAAAAGTCCATGATTTTCTAATATGTGTCTCCAAGCTGCCCCACTGAAAGCAGTCTTGGAAAAAGGACTGCAGCCAAAAATGTAGGAAGTCCTATACAGGCAAATATAGACAATGTCTAAAGACAGAAAGGAAAAGTATAGGCAAAATTATAAGTAATACTATAAATCCTAGAATACCTATGAGATAAAAGTACTTAGGAAAATGAAAACAATTCATAGCTCAGGTAGAATATGACTCTTTTCTAAACCACCATCAGCCCTGCAAGCCTCCACTGTCCTGTCTTGTCCCCTTAAACAGAATACTAAAATCGATCTCCCCTGAGTGTTAAATTCTGTCATCCTCAGAGTAAGGTTTGCACAGAGGGAGAAAATGAGACCAAAATAAGTTTCACTGGAATGGAAAGAATGCTAAGCTGAATTTTATCTGAGATAAAAAGAGATATTTATTGAAATACAGAAAGACGTATTAATGGGGCTGGAGAGAGGACTCATCAGTTAAGAGGACTGGCTTCTCTCACAGAGGACCAGGGTTCGATTCCTAGCACCTCCATGGTGACTAAAAAACATCCAAAAACATACATAACTTCAGTTCCAAGGAACACTTTCTTCTGATCTCTTTGAGTATTGCGTGTCATGGGTGCACTGACACACATGCAGGCGGCATAACACTCATACTCACACGGAATAAAAAATAAAAGTAATAAATAAAATATTTTTAAAAGAAACTATTTGTATAACTAAAAATAGTGGCATGTGATCACCACCTCCATAGTTACTACTGCCACTGTTTTTGGTTTTTGTTTAAGCATATGTATGTGTAGCAAGGCGAAATCTAGACACGCTGTGATGTTCAGAAAACAAAGGGGGAAGAAAAGCACTTGCTACTTGAAAAAGCACTTGCTCCAGCTTGAAGTGCTTTGATCATGGTGTTGACCACTTCGGCAATTTCGGCAGAGGCTGAGTTCCATTTGCCAGGCAAGCTCTGTTCATCAACAATCGCCTTTCACAGTGGTCCCTCTGCATCCCGGGACTTCACCAAGTGAGAATGATTGAAAACTGAAGCACTTTTCTCCCTGCGTTCATCTAAGCAGGTCAGGTTGGGTGCCGAGAGTGTCACTCTCACGGCTGCTTGTTTTCTGAGTCTTCTTTGTATCTGAATAGGAATGTTCAGTCTGTGGACGGTGAAGGGAGACTGAGACGTCCCATTCCCATGACCAAGCCCACAGGGCGCCATCAATATTGGTTTGCAGCAAACCCCCAGAGCATCTGTGTTCCTGGCAATGTTCACTACTAACATGTGGTTAGGTTTTTAGAGGATTTTTCTTCTCCTTCCTATGCTCAAGAGGAGCTGTCGAGTGTGTGGGAAACAGCGTCTTAAAACGTACATCTGCGGTGCTTGCATATTTCCCTGAGGTGATAGTGACCAACCTCCCTCTGTACACTGTGTCCTAGGAACTCCGGAAAAGAAATACATCCAAATACTTAGAGGGCTTTTAAAACAGTGCTCTTAGAAACTTCATATGTGAAAAAAAATAACAAAACTCTCAGCACTTGTTCCTTGACAGAACGGAGCAATTAATGTGTGCAGTGGTTTCTATCCCTGCCATTTGCATCCAGCATCCATTGATGTAGTATGCTTAAACACACACTTAACAGCAGTCAATTTTATTCATTCATTAATGTCTGAACAAGAATAAAGGTATCCCCTTGGATGAGTTTTCTAAGTATATAATGAATCAACATTTTCAGTCTACATAAGAGGTTTAGTAGAAAAATATTAAATTATTAGTAGATAGAGAAAATGTGGTACATCTACACAATGGAGTTCTATGCAGCAGTAAAGAAAGATGACATCATGAGCTTTGCAGGAAAATGGCTGGAGCTAGAGGACATCATGCTGAGTGAAGTAACACAGTCCCAGAAAAACAAACGATGAGTGGTATCCCTCATCTGTGGATGCTAGTGCCAATTACCTAGTTGTAAGTATTTCTTGTGCACGGCCCCTTGAGCTTTTGTCCAAAGCAGTTGGAAGTGATGCATATTGGAAACCACAACAACAACAGAAAGGACTGCATCAAAGAACTGACTGTAACAGTGAACTTCTGCTCAAAACAGTCAACTTCCACCTGGAGAATATTGAGAAAGACTGAGAAAGAGATGAAAAGCATGTTTGGCAAAATGCGTGAGCTCTGGTGGGGTGGGGGAATGGGGGGGACACGGGTCTAGATTTGATAAAAAATATAGATAAATAAATAATAAAAAAGAAAAATATTCAATTCTTTAATTTCACCTCCATAGATGAGCACATATGTGTAATTATTTGTGAGCAATAGTGACAGGATCTGCTACAGAGTGATGTATTCTCATTTATTGGACTTTTCAGTTCTTGAACATCTGTGGCTGAATAAAATTTGAATCAAATTTTATCAAATTAAATAATGGCAAACACCAATTGTGGGGAAATGTCATTCCTAACACAATGGTTAGGAAATGCCCATAATTTAATATGTGCTATTGTCATTGTGGCTTTCTACACTACTAGGGCTCCATGGTTATCCACAAAGAACAATGAAATGAAACTTTATCAGATGGGCAAAGGCTTCTTACAGCTTATACCCAGAATCCATTTCTGCTGATCACTTAAATAAAAAACATAGGATCACCTTGAAACAAACAGGAAAAATATATCATTATGGATTTCATGAAAATATTGCCCTATGATGAAGTCGGAAAGCTAGAAGAAAAGATTCCCTTTATTTTTCAACTTCTAATATAATTTTACAAAATCTCTGTATTTTCCTCATAAAATAATGTAATGAATATTGGAAAAGAAGAACTGGTGGGTGAGGAGAAAAAATAAAAAGATCTAAGTAACGGGGCTGGGGCACGGCATGCCTAGGAATCATACTCAACTCAATTCAACAGCCTTTTATGCATGTTCACCATAAGCAGATGGGACTTTTGATGGGACTCCCTCCCCTAAACCTGTCATCAAAAGTAGGATCTTGAAAAAAATTCATCTTGTAAGTTGAAAATGCATTTAATGCACCTGTTAATTGTGGAATGTCCCCACAAGCTCAGCTCAGGTGTTGAATGTTGACCTTGAGCTGCAGCTGCAATTTTGGTAATTGTTGAGGCTTAGTAATTGTGGAGTTCAGAGGATGAAAGGAAGAAAGCCAGTCTCTGGGAGTGAACCTTTGGTGTCTATCCTGCCATGGTTTCTCTTCCCTCCCTCCTTTCCTCTTCCTCCTCCTTCCTTGCTATCTTTCTCTTTCTCTCTCCCACCCTGCTTCCTCTCTCTCTCTCTCTCTCTCTCTCTCTCTCTCTCTCTCTCTCTCTCTCTCTCTCTCTCTCTCTCTCTCTCTCTCTCTCCCTCTCTCCCTCTTTCCCTCTTTCCCTCACTCCCTGCCTCCTCCCTGGCTGCCAGGCTGCCCTGAGGCAAGCTGTCATCCTGATGCACCACCACATTCTCCTCACTAGCATGGACTTAAACAATCAACCCAAATAAATCTTTCTTTTTTCTTTTGAGTTGTTCTGTCAGGTTTTGGTCCAAAGATGAAAGGTGTGATTAATGTGCTAGCTAACCTCATAACTTACCAGCACCACCTGCTGTGGATTCCTGGGTATTTGTCATTGGGTCATCATGGCTGACTTGGAGTCTCTGAAGTGCATGACTGCTGCCAGCGCCTCGATGTACAATCACACAGCACAGCACCAGTGCAAGAGAAGGTCAAAGCTCAAAAATCAGAGTGCAGCTTCTACTGAGTGCATGTGAATTTTGCACTATCATAAATAGGAAAACTCATTAGGAGAAACTATTATAACTCAAGAACCACATTTGTCTGCCACTGTGCATTGTGCCAGTACTGAGCGAGAATCCAGAACCTGTTTTACTCACATCTTTTACCCTACTGTGTAGCCACTGAACCATGCCTTTCTATGGCTTCCATCAAACCCACTAGTGTTGGTTTTTCCATCTTGACAAATACCTGAGTAAAACAACTAACAGGAGGAAGGACTTGTTTGGACTCTCGCTCTCAGATGTTTCAATGCTCCCATTTTGGCACTATTGTTTCTGAGTCTATGCTGAGTGGACCATCATGTAAGAGCTTAAAAAGTGTTCAACATCATTAATAATTAAGGAAATGCAAATTAAAACCACTCTCAGATATCATCTCACTCCAGTACAACTGGCTAAGATCAAGAACACGAAAGGGACCAAATGCTGGAGAGGTTGTGGGGAAAGGGGAACACTCATCCACTGCTGGTGGGAATGTAAACTGGTACAGCCACTATGGAAAGCAGTGTGGAGAACCCTTAAGACTCAAAATGAGCCTACCACCTGACCCAGCCATACCACTCCTGGGTATATACCCACAAGACTCATCCTACTGCAAAGATACATGCACAGCCATATTCACTGCAGCTCTCTTCACAATAGCAAAGAGCTGGAACCAACCCAAATGCCCCTCAACTGACAAGTGGATGAAAAAAATGTGGTACATCTACACAATGGAGTACTATTCAGCAGTAAAGATGACATTATGAACTTTGCAGATAAATGAATGGAGCTCGAAGCCATTATGCTAAGTGAAGTAACATAGTCCCAGAAAAACAAATGGCAAATGGTTTCCCTCATTTGTTGATGCCAACATCAAATCCCACAGATGAAAGGCAAGCTGAGGTCCAGATGTGGTGGAATACGCCTTTAATTCTAGCACTTGGGAGGCAGAGGCAGGCGGATCTTTGTGAGTTCAAGGCCAGCCTGGTCTACAGAGTGAGCTCCAGCCCAACTGGGACTAAAGGGAGACTCTGTCTCAAAAAAAATACAAAAAAGAATAAAAAGAAAGGCAAGCTGAACAACATTATTATTATATTTCTGTTTATCTGAAGGCAACTATGTTGTTATAATGTAAATCTCTCAACAGGCTCTAGAATCCTCATGCAAAACATCCTTATAGGAAGATTCACAGAAAACAAAACATCCAAACTGTCCTGGAAGAAGGGGAAGTCAAAACTGAAAGACAAACTCACTCCAACAAATGTGCAAATAACAGACAAACAGACAAACATAAAAATTATGATGCAATCACAACCTATGATCCACCCCAGCTGACCAATCCCCCTGTAAAGAAATTCAGAACTACAGAGACAGATAAAATGTCTGAAAAAGAATTTAGAATGTTTTTTTTTTTGTTATGGTCTTTTTTGAAACAGGATCTCCCTTTAGTCTCAGCTGGCCTGGAACTCACTATGTAGACCAGCCTGGCCTTGAACTCACAGATATCCACCTGCCTCTGCCTCCTGACTGCTGGGATTAAAGCCATGGGCCACCACACCTGGCCTAGAGTTTTACTTTTAAAGGAATTAATGACCATATAGAAGAATCAAGCAAACAGATGCAAGGGTTAATGAAATCCATTACCTTGACAAGACAGTATCAAAAACTGAATTAAACAGTTAGTAAACAAAGGCAAAAGTCCAAACATAGAAGAAATTCAGCAAGGAGATTGAAATATTGAAAATGAATCAAGCAGAGATACTTGAAATGAAGGAGATGGTCAATCAAATAAAAAATATAACAGATACCTTCATTAAGAGACAAGGGCATGCAGAACAATGAATTTCAGAGATGAAGGATAAAGTCAAGACAACAATACAAGGAGAAATCTTTAAGAAGAACAGTGAAAGAGCATGAATCAAACTTCCAAGAAGTCTAGTGTGCATCTAAAAGGCCAAGCCTGAGAATTCATGGTTTACAAGGAGCAGAGGAAAAACCGGATGGGATAGACAGACTATCCAACAAAATTATGAGAAAACTTTCCAAACACAAGAGGTATATAGAATTCCAAATAGATACATCATAGCCAGGATGTCAAAAATTCAAAATAAAGAAATAATCCTAAAAGAGGCTCAAGAAAAATATCTACTTAAATACAAAGGCAGAAATATCAGAATTATCCCAGATTTTTCATCAGCAACTATAAAAGCAGGGATGAAATATTCCAAGTTCTGAAAGTAAATAACTATGAACCAAAAATGCTTTATTCTACAAAGTTATCTTTTATAATTGATGTAGAAATAAAGATATTTAAGACAAACCCCAGTTAAGGAAGTTTATGACAATAAGACCTGCATTGCAGAAAATTCTTAATGGAATACTTTACAGGTAGGAAGAAGAAGAAAAAAAGCTTTCTCCACATGAATATAAAAAAGTATAAACTTCAAGAAAAGAACAGAGAAACAACTAGACCCAGTAAAGAAACATCTATGTCAAAGACAGCAACACAGCAAATTAATACCAGAAAAAGGAAAAGAAATACACCTAATTCAACAAAATAAAACATCACCAAGCAAATTAAAAGGAACAAGGAAACCCCTTACTATACAGCCTTAAACATAAATGGCCTCAACTCACCACTAAAGACAAACTTTGGATGACACATGTACGATGCAACCATTACACATAAGCCCTAAGCATCACAGAACAAGCATTAACTGCCTCCTAAGTCTCCTTAAGGAAACGCCTCCATGCAACAGGAGACCAGGAACTCAAGGGGCATGAATGTCCAAACTCTGAAGATTAGGAGTCTACGAAATGTGGTTCCATGGACAAGCTGCCTATATTCAGCTGCTCCTACCCAGGGCTCAGGGAACATTGTGGAATGGGGAGGGGGGGTGGTGGAAGGATTGTAAGAGCCAGGGAGGTGATGCAAAACAAAGCAGAAATGAATCCTACAAGCTCGTGGGATTCTGTTCATATGAACCTACAGCATTGATATCAACATGCACAGGACCCAAGCAAGCTCAGCTGGACAGAAAACCAGCACAGGACATAATGGAGATATACTGAAAGGTTTACTCTAAAATCAGGAATGAGACAAAATGCCTACTCTCCCTCTCTCACTTAATATAGTGTGCAAAGTCTTGACTGTAGCAGTTAGAAAAGAGAAAGGCATAAATGGGATTAAAAATAGTAAGTGGTAAAATTAGTCTCATTTATAGATGACATGATTCTATTCCTAAAAGACACTAAAATCTATGAGAAAATTCTCACATGTAATAAACACAGTGAAGTTGCAGGATACAAAATAAATATTTTTAAAATAGCCTTTTTTTTTTTTTTTTTGTCTTTTCGAGACAGGGTCTCCCTGTATCCCCAGCTGTCCTGGAACTCACTCCGTAGACCAGGCTGGCCTTGAACTCCCAAAGATCCGCCTGCCTCTGCCTCCCTCCCGAGTGCTAGAATTAAAGGCGTGCACCACCACGCCCAGCCATAAAATAGTCTTTTTTTTTTTAATTTTTATTTATTTCTGTATGTGTATGAATGTACTGTCTGCATGCAGGTCTGTGCACCCGTGTCGTGCAATGCCGCGGAGGTCAGAAGAGGGTCTCGGATTCCCCTGGCGCTGGAGTTCTCCTGGAATTGGAGTTTCAGACGGCTCTCGGCCGCCATGTGGGTGCTGGGGATCGAACCCGGGTCCTCTGTAAGAGCAGTCGGCGCTCTTAACCGCTAGGCCATCTCTCCAGCCCAAAATAGTCTTCTTATAGGTGATGTAGAACCTTAAGCGACATGCTTTTTCACCAATACACCATTCTGAAATTCAGCAAAACAAGGGAGAAACAACAAAAAGCACATGATATTAATAATAATCAACTTAGGGAACATGTTAGCTTACCATGGAAGAAACACCTCAGATAGTCAGCTTATAAAAGCACAAGTTTATAAAGGAGCATCCAAACATACTAAAGGAAAGACTGATTTCTTTTTCTACACAGAAATATAGCAAAATCGCTGTCCTGCACAATGCTCAGCAGTTAAGAGCATTTGTTGCTTTTGCCAAGGACGTGGATTCAGTTCCCAGCACCCACACTAGGCAGCTCGAAACTGCCTGTAACTTCATCTCCACAGGATCCAAAATCCTCTTCTAGACTCTGTGGGCAGCCACACACACATACATTCATACACACACAAACAATAAAAATAAATATTTTAAATCTCTTTCAAAACAACATGGACAAAAAGTATACAATTGAAAATGTACAAGTCTTATAGAGAGATATGTCAATGCATCTTATAATAGAACTATCATGTTTCTGAGTTTCTTATGTGTGTGTCAGACAACTGTTCAATTCTGTAACATTTTGTGGTTTCTTTTAAATAAATAAATATTTATTCTAAAAGTAAAAGTAGCATTCTTATAAACCAACAATACATTCTCAGAAAAAGAAACTAGGAAAAATACCCCACTGAAAGTAGCACACACACCCCAAAATTAAGTACCTAGGCATATTCCTAGCCAAAGGAGACAAAGACTTCTACAATGAAAACTTCAATGCACTAGAAAAGGAAATCAATGGAAAGACCAACTATGCTCTTGGATTGGCAGAATCAATATCATAAGAATGGCTACACTGCCAGAATAATCTATATACTTAATATAATACCAATCAAAATTCCATTGTCAGATTTCACAGAACTAGAAAAAAAAAACAATCCAAGAATTCATATAGAACCATAAAAGACCAAGAATAGCCAAAGCAATTCTATGGAGTAAGAACACAGCTAAACATCACAATTCCTTACTTCAAATTCTACAACAGAGCTGATAGTGATGAAGACAGTCTGGTACTGCCATAAAAACAGACATGTACACCAATGGAACAGAATAGAGGGTCCAGAAATAAAGTGACAAAGCTGTGCCCAGCTAATTCTTTATAAAATATGCAAAAATATACACTGGGGAAAAGATAGCCTATTCAACAGTTGATGTTGGCAAAACTGTATTTCCACATATACAAAAAGGAAATTTGATTCACATCTTTCACCTTTGTACAAAAGTCTATTTGAAATTAATCAAAAATCTTAATTTAAAACTTAAAACTCTGAAAGTCCTAGAGGAAACTCTTTGAGAAATTGAGGTAGGCAAGATCTTTATTAATAGACCAACAATAGTACAGGAATTAGCTCCAAGTATCAACAAATGCAACTACATGAAATTAAACTTTCTGCACAGCAGAGCACTAAGAAAGCCCATGGAATGGGGAAAAAAAACTTTACCAGCAACATTCCAGACAAAGGGCTAATATCCAGATTATACAAAGAACTGAAAAAGTAAATACTAAGAAAATGAAATTACCAGTCAACAAATGGACCAATGAATTGAACAGTTTTCAGAAAAAGAAATACAAAGAGCCAACAACTATTTTTAAAAGTGTTCAACACCCCTAGTCATCAGGGAAATGCAAATTAAAACTGCTTTGAGATTCCACTTTACCCAATCAAAATGGTTATGATCAAGAAATCCAATGACAGATGACAGACAGAATGTGGAGAAAGAGGAATCTTTCTTCACTGATTGTGGGATAGCAAATTAGTAGAGCCATTATGGAAATCAAAAAGAAACTAAAAATAAAGTGAGCAATGACCCAACTGTCCCTCTCCTGGGCATGTACCCAGAGAATTCCATATCTTACTATAGGAGTGTTTGTTCCCCCAGGTTTACTGCTGCAATATTCACTGTAACAAGGAAATGGAGCCAATCATTCATCTGTCCACCTTCCACTGATGGAAAAATGAATGAATAATGAAAATCTATTACACACATAAAATAGAATATTATTTACCTGTAAATAAAAATGAAACCACAAAATTCACAGGAAAGTGAATCAACCTTGAATGTATACTATTAAGGTCACCCAGTCTCAGAGAGTAGAAAGCCGCATTTTCCTTTGTATATGATCGTAACCTACAGCATAAACATGCACATATGTAAACCATGTATGCAATGAGTATACTATAATATTTAGAATCAAGAACTAAAAAGGCTAGTTTGGAAAAAAAGGAACATAGTTTTGACATTTTTTTTCGTGATGTATGTTTGAATTCAACTTTCTGCAGATTAAAGTAACAAGAAGCGTGTCTATATTCCTTAAGATCCAGTGAGCTCTTTCCCTTTCAGGCAGTGATTGCAGGGACGAGTTTCCTTTTTTACTCCATTGAGCATCAGTGCAGCAGGAATTCACATGACCGGACACCAAATGTGTGTTTCACATTGACACCTTGGAAAAAGTGATTTTTTTTTGTTTTTGTTGTCATTAAATTTGTTTTATAACCTGAAAATTTTCCCCTTTTTCTTCTGTTTGAAACGGTGTCAAGTAATTCTATTATAGTGTTAACACATTTTATTGCTTTGCATAAATAAAGTATGTTTTTAATAAAAAAAGGAGTCAAAATGCATGGAATACATCTATAAGTTTTTCAAAGAATAAAAATTTTTTAATTTTTTTTTATTTTTTTTATTAATTTTATTTATTTCTGTATGTGTATAAATGTACTGTCTGCATGCAAGTCTGTGCACCCGTGTCACGCGGAGGTCAGAAGCGGGCATCAGCTTCCCCTGGAACTGGAGTTCTCCTGGAATTGGAGTTTCAGACAGTTCTCGGCCACCATGTGGGTGCTGGGGATTGAACCCGGATCCTCTGTAAGAGAGGTCGGCGCTCCTAACCGCTAGGCCGTCTCTCCAGCCCCAAAATTTTTAAATTATTATCCACAACTTGAAGCCAACATTATTCACTTATTTACAAATTTTCATTCCATTTTATTCTGTCGTTAATAAAAGTATTCTGACATTAACAGGAAGAACTGTAATGTAATGAATGCATCACCAGGAGAACCAGGCCAGCCAGCACTCAACACTTATGGTGAAGATAGGGCACACAAAATAGACTGCTGTCTACAAGTTAGGAGTCTTGTTTATTGAATTTGGAGCCATCTTTCCTCATCAATGAGGATTCTCAGTAATTATTTCAAAAGTTTCAGTATAAGGGTGTACCTAAAAGTGTTTTAAATCACTCATAATAAAGCAACAGGGAAGGAAAAGGACTCTGAGGACAAAGATCTCACAGTGCTGTACTATTAAAGAATAAAGTTTCAGGGACACTTTTTCATGTTTCTGGTTTTAACCCTTTTAATTTATTCTTTAAGAATTCCACATATGTATACAATGTATTTCAATCATATCCACTCCTCACAGCCCCTTCCTACTCTTCAAGGACCCTGTTCCCCACACACAGGCACACGCATGCACACCACACACACACACACACACACACACACACACACACACACTCCCCTGCCAACTTCCTGTCCTTTTCCTATTTTTATAACCCACTGAGTCCCATTAGTGCTGCCAGTATGCAGCACAGGTTCTCTGTCGGGTTTACAGCACTAGCTGTCTCCTCAGCCACACTATCATTCCTTTGCAATAGACTACTTAGAGCAGTTTTGGATGAGCAGACATCCTGCCTACCCTGCCACAGGCATAGACTTGCTCCAAGTCACCAACTCACACCATAGTGGCGTGTCATGGTAACCAGGGAACTCATGCTGACGCATCAGTGCCACTTAAACTCAAAACTTGAATTCACACTAGGGTTTACTACTACTTTATATTCCATAGGTTCTGACAAATATGTAATGATATATAACCACCTATATAGTGTCATGTAGAATAGTCTCATTGCCCTAAAATTTCTACGTGTTCTTCCTCCTCATTCTTTCCTCCCACTTAACCCCTGGTAACTACAGTCTTTGAACTGTCTTTATAGGTTTGCCATTCTAAAAATATCATATAGCTGGAGTCTTATGTGATATATATAGCCTTGTGAGATTGGCTTACCTCACTTAAGCCTCATTCATATTTTATCATGGACTGATAGATCACCTCATTTTAATGATAAGTAATATTCTGTTGTCTGGATGTCTCACCGAAGGATAATTTGGTAGATTCAAGTTTTAAGAATTATTAATAAAGATGTCATGTGCTGTGGGGATAGCACAGCCATTAAAGGCAGAGGATCAGAACCGCAAAAAAAAAAATAAAAATAAAAATAAAATAAAATAAAATAAAGATGTCATAAACATTGATGGGCAGATTTTTTTTATTGTGCTTTGTTTGGGGTAAGTTATCACCTAATTTGGATAAATACCAAGTGTGTATTTCCTGTTGTGTGTTTATCTGTGTTTCTGTTTTTATTTTTTGGTTTATAAAAAATCAACTTTACAAATTAATTTTTAATTCAGAAAAGTTGTGGGGTATTTTTTGTCTGACTACTGTGAATTCTTAAAGAAATCCAAAGAGAGTGCATATTTTATTCATTCATTCAACAAACATTTACTCTACAGTGATTTATGTCAACTATTCCTCTAGATTCTTGGGTAATTTCAATGAAATCAGGTCATGAAGCCACCTTGGTGGGGCTGACATCCTGCTGGGGGGAGCTGATGAGACACAGAGAAGCATGCTGGAATTTTCTCCTCCAGGGAAATTATACCTTTGTTGAATCTTTTTAAAATTCCCTTTGGTGACATTTTTTTGTTTTCTTGTGATTTTGGTTTCCAATAACTTTTGGTTTTCACTTCTCATTCATTTGATTTTAGATGTCTTATAACTTTGGTTGCTACTATGATTTGGCCTTTTTTTTCTATTCTGTTTTTAAATCAATCACAGCAATGGAAAATCAAGGTCATATGTTTATCTTTATCAAGCCAAATTCTTTTGTTGGTGGCAATAGATTATCAGATTGTCAGGTTATTCTCTGAAATTTTCAAGGCACAGATTCTCCCCTTTGTCTTTAACCCTCTGCACACTGTTGTACTGCCGCACTGGCCAGAACCTCAAGTCTGCTGCTCACTACATAGATGAACCCAAGCATTCCTAGTTTTCCCTAATTTTACAATAAGATTTTCAATGTTTCATTATTAGTCCAGATGATTTCTCTACGTGCCTGGTTTGTGAAGAGCATTGCTGTCTAAGACTTTGTTAGTTAAGGCAGCTTTTTTCCCTATTTTTAATCATTAGCAGGTGGCTTTAAACAGATTTGGAATGTTAGAAATACTCTTGACATTTGGTTGCCTTTTCCCTTAATCTGTCAGTATGGGATTAATAGATTTCTTATTAGGTTAGACTCTAATTCCTGTTGTCCTCATTTTTGTCAGAAGTTGTGAAAGGCTTTCTGTAATCAGTACTCATCAGCACTAGTTATACCATGAATACATCATGGCTCTATTAAAAAATACAGTAGCAGCCAGGCATGGTGGCGCGCGCCTTTAATCCTAGCACTCAGGAGGCAGAGGCAGGCAGATCTTTGTGAGTTCAAGGCCAGCCTGGTCTACAGAGTGAGTTCCAGGACAGCTGGGGCTACAGGGAGACCCTGTCTCAAAAAGACCAATAAATAAATAAATAAATAAATATTAAAAATACAGTAGCTTGGCTTCAGCTGCACCCATGTAACATCTGGAAGTTTCTGAAGCTGTCCAGGTAAAGCAACAATCTGCTAATAGTGAGGATTAGTAGTCTGGGATATGGTTCAGAGTTTCTCAGTGTGGGGTCTCCTGTGGGGGCACTGCAACAGCAGCAGCGGCCAGCACTGCATGAACTGAGAACTTGTTGAAAGGAAAAGTGTTCCATTCCTAGCCAACAAACACCCAGGAAACTCACTGCTCTCTGATGATTCTGATGTGCAATGTTTAAGGACTCTGATGGAGCTCATTACTGACAGACTATGAGAAAGAAAGGGAGGAGGGTGTCTAAGTTAGGAAGAAAGAAGAAAAACACTAACCACTAACCAGATGGTATCATCTCAATATGTAAATTAATAATAAGATGAAATCAACCTTGAATAAGCCAACATATTGCTTTTAAACCTTCAATATTTATTCTGGATCTCTAAATGTATAAAGATTTATATGGGAAATGTATACTTTCATGTCAACAGTAGAGCTGAAAAGTATCTTACTGCCCTAAAAGTGTTGATTGTTAATTAGATAATAATCCAGAGGACACATATTTTCCTAATTCTCCCATTAAGAAGTTTATATCTTTGGAAAAATCTAGACTTCTTAAATAAAATGTGGATCTGAGCTAGAAAAATGTATTCTTTTTTCAATATTGGGACTTTTCCCTCATGTTGAAAAAGCCATAGACACAGCTCTGATGATAGGAGTGAGAAAATACACAATGGCAAGAAAAGTTAATCTGAACTTATTTACTCATGAAACTTTTATTTATGCATTTATTTATTTTTGGTCATTTTGAGACGGGGTCTCCCTGTAGCTCCAGCTGTCCTGGAACTCACTATACATTTAGAATGTAAGTTCATTTGAAATTTTCATTCTGCCGTAAGGGAAAAATGCAACTCTGAGATTTGGCTATGATTATAACACAAAATATCAAAATGAGAGAATAAATTATCCATTGACCAGAGCTGGGCAATTATTCTGTATTCAGCCAAGGAAGCAATGTTGTTTGTTCTAGAAACATCTTTTTGTCACAGTGACATGTTCTTAGAAGCCAAGGGTTTCCCAGAGTGTAACCAGGCTTGCAGAAAGATGGTAACCCCAAGGAACACTGTCATACAGACCAAAAACAGTCACCAGGTAAAATACAGAGTGTGTACTTACATTATAATAGTACATAAACAACAAAAACATCTTTTTGTATTATGGTATATATCTGTTGCAATATGGACCCATACTATAATTTGGAATTTTACACTAGAATTTACTTTTGACTTATCTGAAATTCAAACTTAAATGTAATTCCTATTAGTCTATTTGCTAAGTATGGCAATTCTAGTTGCAAAGAAATGGAATATGTTGGAAATCAAAGGACATTCTTTTTGTTTAATTTTTGTGTAGTACATACATAACATCTTAGTCCTCTTTGTACTCCCTTCCCCACCAGCACCCTCCCGTAGCCTCTCCCACTGTATTTCATGCATTCTGTCATTTATGTTAAGCCCTTTTGAGTCAAGTTAGTGTCCCGTGACATCCCTCAGTGCAAGTTCCTCCACTGAGGTCTAGTCAACCTATCTTGCATGAGTGACTCCCTTAAAGATCAGCTCTTCTTCATCCAGCACTAAACAGCTGAGATTCCACAGTTCTATGCTGATTTTTGTCTGTTTGAGTTTTCATGGGTCTTTTATATGCTGACACCACTGTTGTAGGTGCATATGAGCAAGGCTCCAGGACCCTGTGAACTTTATTTCCATATGGTCATGCACCTCCCTCCCTCTTTCCCTAGCTCTTACAATCTTTCTGCCCTCTCTCCTGCAATGGCCCCTGAGCCCTGGGTTTATTGTTCTGTTGTATTGAGAGTGCTTTATTGATGAGAGTTGAGAGAATTGCATTAATATTCTCTCCACTCCTTGTTCCACTGTTTCATGAGTCTTAGGTGTAGAGGTTCCATTGTAGAAAGATCACTTATTGTTGGGCATTTCACAGACACTATCTCTGTGTGTGACCAGTTGTGGAACTCTGTAATAGTCTCTGTCTGCTGTGAAAGAACCTTCATTGATGAGTGGTGACAGGCATGCTTGTCTGCAAATATAATGATCCATATTTAGTACATAGTAAGAAATTACATTTGGGGATGGAGAGATGTCTCAGTGGTTAAGGGCACTGGTTATTCTTGCAGAGAACCTATGTTTGATTCCTGGCAACCACATGGCAGCTAACAATCATCTGTAACTCCAGTTCTAGGGGATCCAATGCCTTCTTCTGAGCTATGTGGGCATTGCACAACACAGACACACCCACCTCCATGCAGACAATGCATTCATACACATAAAAAATAATAAATACAATATTTTTTTAAATTACATTTGTCTAGAGATGTGACCACCTTGGGGTTTTCCCTAAAATCTATGACCTGGCCAGCCATTGGTATTTGTATTCCAGAGAACATAAGTTCTCTCCCATTGTGTGGGCTCTGGGTGTAACTAGGCATCTGTGGGTTGCCTCCAAGATAAAAGTGCCACTACTGCACCAATATACTTTTCTGTGAAGGTCATTGTTGTGATTACTACACCTTAGCTGGGGTTGGACCATAACTTGATATTCTCCCTAGCGGCTTGCATAATGTCCCCCAAAATTATGAGAGTAAGCCTTCAGAGAGGAGGCTTTCAGGTCAGTTCCAACTCCATTGCTCCAAGCCCTGTGTCTGAAGTAGGATATTCTATTCTTATAGTACATTTCCTAAAATATAGTATAGTTGTGTGAAGTCACAACATTTACTAGTAGTGGTCAGGCATATTCTATTCAATCCCCAGAAACCATGAAAGGGCTTTCTGGGTGATCTACGACACTGTTCATCAACCGTAGTTATTCCATGAATACATTTGTGGATCTTTTAAAACCAGAGAAGTACAATTTTATTATGATAATTTTGTGCTTTAATATGCATTAGAAATATACAAGATTACTACTTATAGAGTAGTATTTAAACATGTTTACAAAAATAAAAATGCATTTTAACATGAAAAATACTAAGGAGGAGATAATACTTAGAGTCTATGACTGATTTGCGAAGCCACTGGGAAAGATCAAGGAAAGTAGTGACACATGAATCTAGAAGTTGGCAGATCTCAGAGCATGCAGGATGTTTGCTGACAACAAGATGAGTGTGGGAACAGAATCTGAGTCCTCTGAAAGAGCAGCAAGTGTTCTTCACCTCGGAGCCATCTTTCCAGGCTCCAAACTTTCTTTTTAATGGATGATACGTTTTCATGGGAAAAGAATATAGTTTTAACCTGTGACTTTGTTTTTCCATATCAAAGATCATCATAACATTCCTGGGAAAAGATAATGGAAGTTGGATGTAAAATAAATGTTTCTTTTACATTTTCAATCAAGGAAAAGTCCTATCTTCCTTTAAAACCTAAGCCCAAGCAAAGATTTACTAAGAAAAAAAAAAAAAAAAGGCCGAGTTGTATATAAGGAATAGGAATGTCAAAACGAAAACTAGTCTCAGAATGCTTACTAAATTATTTGGGCAGAAAATATATCCAAGACCCCAAGCTGGCTCTTCTGGTTCTGAACACTCTTGAAGGCCAGCTGTATAAATGTCCTCTGAAACTCTTCAGGAAAATGTGAAGCAATTTACTAAATTTCCAGCTAAGGGACCAGAAATCTGGCTTGGCAAGTACAGTGTTTGCTGTGCAAACTGGACAACTTGAGTTCAATCCCTGGAACCCACAGAAAGGTAGAGGGGAGAGCCAACTCCACAGAGTTGTCCTCTCCACACATGTGCCATGGAAACTTTAAATAACAAAATTGTCCCCCGTTCTCCACCACCTTTTATTGCAATACTATTGGCACATTAAAGATATTATACCAAGACTTGGGGAGTGAACAGAATATGCCTGACACGTAGAAAACATTGTTTGTTTTACTTCACTTCCTCACCGTCTACCAACATTTCCTATTGAAAAACAGAATGAAAATTAAAGCCATCATATTTAACTTGCCTGGAAATGCTGGCAGAGGATAATTACATTATCTTTGACTTCTGACTGTCATTTCAGATGCAAATCTTCTCTGCCCCCAAAAGGGAAAAAAAATTAAATAACTTTCAAGCTCTTTAAACAGGGTATTATTTTAAGAAAGGAAAGTCTAGAAAGGGGGATTTATTATCAAATGAAATGTATAACACTAATATGGTATTCCATGTTAGTCCAGCTGGCTACAGATCAAGTAATTCAAGGTGAAACTGAGCCAAAGCTATTGCTAAAAGGTCTCTTTCTTTTATGGGTGAGCAAGGAGTATCACCAGCCCAGAACAGCCAGGAAGATGCTTAGAGAACCGAGGGCAGTGTCTAGCCCAGCACCACGGCTTCAGGAAGTCATGCTGGACCAGGTGAGCAAGGAGTATCACCAGCCCAGAACAGCCAGGAAGATGCTTAGAGAACCGAGGGCAGTGTCTAGCCCAGCACCACGGCTTCAGGAAGTCATTCCTGGACCAGGCTTGTATTGATTATGACTGTCTACAGGAGGCTGGGACTCTTGACAACCTGAGCATTCAAGCAGTGTTGGATCTGCTTAGCCAAACAGCTGTGATTTAGAAGCACTGCCATTTTCTTGAATTTTTCTGTTGTTCTCTTCCACATGGTTGGCATTCATTTGAATAGAGCCAGTGTGGGCTCGAGGAGACATCTTTTCTCCAGACTTTGTATTTCCCTCATTCTCTAAAATGCCTGGCAGTGTACACCTCCTGCCCACCTCCTTGTGCATGCCCTGTGAGTTCTGTTGTTTAACTAAGAACATTTGGAAAAGGAAGGACATCTGTGGTATCTTCCCCAGATGGAAGGAAAGCAGAGCCAAGGAGACTCCATTTAAGCCTAATCAGTTCAGAACTTCTTGGGTACTTTCTGTCTCCCCAGATATGATCACAATCACAGAATCCTCGCTGTCATAGGCCAAGTATCTCTTTAAGTGTAACCAATGAGCATCTCCAAGATTTCCACGTGACTCTATTACATCTTGGACAGCAAATCAAATTGAATAGAAGTTTTCTGTCAGGATCTGGATCTGTGTAGTCTCCAACTGGCCTGTGTCTGAGAGACATATAACTGGAAACTTCTACAGCAGCAGCACATATATTATCAGCACATTGGCAACAGCTGGTTACAGTCTCAAGGCAACAGGATGTTTCTGTTTCTGTACTACACAGGCACATGTTAAGAAAGGTAGATATATATCACACTCCAGACTTGAGTTCAGCTCACAGCCAGCAGAGAGCTTTTCCTCACTATAAAAGCAGATTGTTCCTATTTCTGTATATGTGTGTTTAACCAGGCACTAGACTCCACATGATGAGGAAGTGCAGAACACGGGATGTGCTTGTCTATTCTGTCCTGGGAGAACACATACAGTAAAATATTTAATTCTGGGCACCAACAATTAACTGGCTCATTGTCAGAATTATGTCACATCCAGAGAAGAGTAAACAAAAGGAAGAAGAGAGCTTGAAATCCTGTCATATGAGAAATGATTTAAGGAAGCAAGGAAGGCCGTAGGGTGCGGCTCACTGACAAAGTGTGTGCTTAGAATGCACTTGGGCCCAGGCTTGATCCATAAGACTACCCCCACCTAAAGAAGAGTACAGAGGGCATTTTACATGGAAAAATAATAAAAGGACACACTAAAGTTCTCAAGATATCTGAAAGGCAATTTTGTGGAATAAACTACTTATTCTGCCTTGCTTGGAGGGAGAAACTAGGAAAAGGCAGTGTTCAACTCTATAACATGAGGGTGTTTAGAAAAAGCTTAGCAGCACAAATATAAACTATGTTGCTTCTTAGCAACCCAAATTATAGCACATCGTGTAACTATACAAACTTATGTGGAACAATTGTTAAATACAAGTTCAAAGGACTGGACAAGATATCTTCAAAGGTTCCTGACAATTAATTGTTAAAGGGATGGGGTTCTTCAAGAACAGTTTCTTCTATATCTCAGTAGGAATGGAAACAGATTAAAAGACTCCAGGAGAGCATACATGATGTGATGGGCACGTGGGCAATTAATTTAAATATTATCCATAGGAGGAAAGCAAACAGGATGCTTGAAAGGGACCAGGGCAGGGCATAGGAGTCAGGCTCCAGAACTCACAAGGGAGGAGTGACTTGGACTTAGGTTTTCAGTTTCCTCATCTGCAGCATAAGGATTCTGGAACCAGTAAGACAACTCTGAGCTTCTGTATTGCCTTGTCCTTTGGTGGGACAACTCTGAACGTCTGTATTTCCTTGTCTTTTGGTGGGGACTTATATACCTGTGGTAAATGTTGTAGATTCCTGTTGTTGTAAGTGCTAGATGTCCAGGAAGCTGCTGGCCTTCCGGCAGCCATGTAACGTTGATTACCTCACCACCAGACCTGTGTCCAGGCAGATGGCCCCCACGATGCACACCCAGGCTGATGGCCTGGTAGGCAAACCTGCAGCTGGAAAGTTGGTAACTCCGAAGCCACACCTGGAAGCTGTGGGCTTCCGTGGCCCCCACACGTGGATGAACCCATGGCTGGAGGCTGTTAGCCTTTGAGACCACCCAACCAGTTGGGTGAACCAGCCCCAAAACCAGACAAACTGAAAAACTACCGAAAAACCAACAGTTCCATGATTTATCTGCCTAAGGAAATCATGTGCACAAAAACAACCTGGAGACCCCGGGTTGCAAATCTCCTTTATTAGTGCAGGGAAACTGGCTTATATAGGGTTGGGACAGGCAGCCCTCACATTGCATGGTGTCACCTCCCAGCAGCCAATGCCAGGCCTCCACATCATTACTAATTACCCCAGCTCGTGGGGCGGACCCAGAAGTGGACATGTAGGTGAAAAAGTCAGCTCATGGCACCAAGCACATGCAAGCTTGCACATGCCCACAATATCCAAATGATATGTTTTGACACAATAAACAATGTAAATATAAAAACCTACCGTTCTAGTTTGTCTTTAACTGCTGTGACAGAACACGCTGACCACTGCCAACCTGGGGAGCAAAGGGTGTATTCGGCTCCCATCTCCTGGGTCACAGTTCATCACTGAGGGAGCCCAAGGTAAGAACTCAGGCCACGGATGAATGCCTCTTACTGGCTTGCTCTCCAGGCCCATGCTCAACCTACCATCTTGTATAATACACAACAACCTGTCTAGGGGTGGCACCATCCACAATGGGCTGGGCCCTCCCACGTTGCTCAACAATTAAGGCAATATTCCACAGATGTGGTCACAGGCCAGTCCAATGGAGCAAATTTTCCAGTTGAGGCTCCCTCAACCCAGGTGTTTCAAGTTGTGACACTAACGCTATCCAGCACACCTGCCTATTATAATGAAGCATAAGGAACTTTACAAACATAAATAGCAAATAAAACAAGACAGGGAAACACGGGGGGGGGGGGAGATAATTGTCCAGAAAAACACTGGATTTAAACCAGCAATCTATACTGTACTTTACCCTGCAGTAAGAGCAATTGCTATGGAAAGTAAGTGCACAGAATAAATAAAATTCATTATTTTGACTTTATTAAGTTGGCTAAACCATAATTCCCACTGGTTTAATAATCAGTGTTTCTATTCAAAATTATCCCCCATCCTGTTGTCCCTATCCTGCTTTCTAAAGACTCTCACACCAGCTCACAGAAGCTTCCACACACCTCCTTCAACTCTGCCTCCACTCGTGTCTGGTAATAGCTTGAAATCAGCCAGCACAGGAATGCTAAGCACAGAAAGGCTAGTGCTACCAATAGTTCACTTGCCTTCTACTGGATGAGCCAGTTGCTAACACTTACCAACATACTGCTATCTGCCCATCCCCTCACTAAAGAAATATGAAACAATACTCTTTTTTAATTTTATTTATTTTTTATGTGTATGAATGTACTGTCTGCATGTAGGTTTGTGCACCTGTGTCATGCAATGCCTCAGAGGTCAGAAGAGGGTGTCGGATTCCCCTGAAACTGGAGTTCTCCTGGAATTGGAGTTACAGACGGTTCTCAGCTGCCGTGTGGGTGCTGGGGAATCGAACCCAGGTCCTCTGCAAGAGCAGTCGGTGCTCTTAACTGCTAGGCTATCTCTCCAGCCCCCAGTACTCTCTTTTTAATTAGTTACTTTAATATAATATTTTCCAGTTCCATCTATCTTACTGCAAATTGTATTAATTCATTTTTCTTTATGGCTAAATAAAATTTAATTATGTATATGCACTGTATTTTAATTATCCATTCACCTGTTAAGGGACATTTGGTGGGTTCCATTTCCTAAGCATTATATTGTGAAGAGAGCAGCAATAAATAAACTCACATATGTAGCATCTCTGTTGTAGAACATAGAGTTCTGTGGGTGTATGCCAGGAGCGATTTAGCTGATTCTCAGAGTGGCAATACCAGTTTACACTCCAATGAGCAATGAATAAGGATTCCTCTTTCTGTACATCTTCCGCAACATTTAATGTCATTTATTTTCTTGATACCTACTCCAGCTGGGATAGGGTAAAATCTCAAAGTAATTTTGATTTGAACTTCCCTGATGGCTAAGGATGTTGAGCACTTTTTTATAATACTTTTATTGATGTTTTGTGTATTTCAGACATCATTTCTCAGTTCCATTTAGACACATTCCCCCTTCCCTTTCTCCCACCCCACCCCAGATCATGCATTCTGCCATACATGTCTTTCATCTTTCTCTCAGTCTTTTTAAAGTTTTTCTCTGTAAAGGTCCATTGTTTTGGGCAGGATTTAACTATGTCAGTCCATTCTTTGACACAGTTCCTATGTTGTTGTGGTTCCCTCCCCATTGTATTTCTCCAAAATATGCCTACATGAATGTCATATATGTGCCAGAGTCATGTCCTCCAGGAATAAACTGTATGTTAACTCCGATATATGTTTAGGAGTTCACTTTTTTTTCCTTTAATTTTATATGATTCTAAAATATGGATATATACTTTTCACCCATATACATTAATTACCATGTCTGAAAGTATGTGGTAAATTAACTCTATGCTCATTAAGAGATTCACTTTATAACATCACAGTTGCTTTCAGACAGAAACAATAACTTTGCTCAGCTTGTCTTTCAATTGAGGGATTTGGTGCTAGCATCCACAATTGAGGAAAACTATTCCCTGTTTGTTTCTTAGGAATTGTGTTACTTTACTTAGCATAATGGCTTCAAGTTCCATCCATTTACTGGTAAAGTTCATGATGTCATCTTTCTTTACTGCTGCATAGAACTCCATTGTGTAGATGTACCACATTTTTGTTGAGCACTTTTTAAAAGCGTTTACTGGGCTGGAGAGATGGCCTAGTGGTTAAGAGCGCCGACCGCTCTTACAGAGGACCCGGGTTCGATCCCCAGTCTGAATCTCCAATTTCAGGAGAACTCCAGTTCCAGGAGAATCCGACGCCCTCTTCTGACCTCCGCAGCATTGCACGACACAGGTACACAGACCTACATGCAGACAGTACATTCATACACATACAGAAATAAATAAATTTTTTTTTAATTTTAAAGCGTTTACTAGCTTTTTGTATTTCTTCTTTTGAGAAGTCTGTGTTCTGTTTCATTGCTCACCCTTTAGGAGACTGTTTTCTTCTTGTTTCACTTTTAGCTTCTTTGCATATCCTATATATTAATCCTGTGTTGGATATACAGCTGGCAAAGTTTTTCTACCACACTATACAATGTCTCTCACATGATTGTTTCCTTTGCTGTACAGTAACTTTTTAATTTCATGAGAGTCCCTTGACTTGTTGATTATTAGTCTTATATTTTTCATACTGATATCAAAATATGTATGGTTTTCTTATAAAATAGTCTGTGGTCTCTTCATAATCACTATGCTATGAGTTCAATTCAGATCTCAGCATAAAATGACTAGTGCTAAAAGAATAATTATAGAATAATAGCACACACTAAATCATGTGACATTGCCATGGAGCAAGTGTGGTCAACATTCCATATATCTTTCCTTGAAAATATATATTTAAGAAATCTAAGAGCTAATGAGGCCTAGTACATCCCTTCCTTGTATCCTGCCAATGAATGGTCTTCACTGCATAAAGAGTAAGCTTTCTGCTTTTTAGTGACCTTCAGAACAGGACTTATTTGTGTTTGGCTCCCATCTGTGTCCAGCCTTGTTTACACAGGTACTCAGTGTTATTCCTTTCCCTTCTCCTCTTTCCATTATGGTTTGACCCTGGCTTCCACAGAAAGCTTTTTCTTGGCCATCTGTATACATGGGACTAGACTACTATAGTTATTTATCTCATTATCTCACTTTTAAAATTCCTACAATTATTCTTATTTGAAGCTGTTTATGAATCTGTTACTTTTCATTGTCTGTTTTCCTGGATTTAATTATAACATTCGGGAAAACAGATATCTTGTCTGTATTACTCACTGATTTATATTCAGTCCCTTTTGTGACACTTGACCCAAAACATCCGTAAAGAAGGAAAGAAAGATGAGGGGGAGGCAAATTTAGCACACTGGCCTTGAATTGAGGGAGTTCTGTTACTGAAATACTGACTTCATAAATAGATGGTTTCATTCATTAAAGTTCTTCCTCGTGGACCATCATAACAGAATGAAGTTAAATCCCCGTTGAAGAAATCAGCCAGGCCAAAATCTGCAAATACATTATTCTATCTTCAGCATGAACTATTTTCTGGAGTTGGCCATGGATGTATGAAAAGTCAGAACTCCATGAGATATTAAAACTTCAGTGT
This sequence comes from Rhizomys pruinosus, assembly GCA_009823505.1. Taxonomy (NCBI): domain Eukaryota; kingdom Metazoa; phylum Chordata; class Mammalia; order Rodentia; family Spalacidae; genus Rhizomys; species Rhizomys pruinosus. The sequence continues at coordinate 775,974 of VZQC01011619.1, forward strand.
TAAAAAAGGACAATGATATTTATATAAAGCATCATAATTTTAGTGACACTGTTTAGGGAGGATTTATGGTTGTATAACATAAAACTCTTGACATTTCAGAATGAACATAATGGGTGGTGAAAATAGAAACAGACATGGAGGAAGGAGAAAAGAAATGGACTTAATTGTCTTAATAGAATAGCATAGGGCAAGATTATTTGGATTTATTCTTCTGGCAGATCCTTGAAATAATTTGATGCTCAGCCAATGATCATAAAAATATTTTTAGAGCATAATTTCAGCGTCCAGTTAGTTCAAAGACAAATGGTTTTTGAGACGACCACTTGTTGGTCCAGGATAGCTGCAGGATGCTCTGTGGTAGCCAACACTAACTTGGTAGCTGGAAACACATCCAGTTATATTTTCTAAGGCGGTGGTATTATTTCCTGGCTGCTATTGATTTCACTATCGGTCCTGAAAATGTGTTGCTTGTTCGAGTTATAATTTGATTCTATTTCTGCTAGGTAGGAAAAATTAATCTTGTCTTTGAGGACGGTGTAACTGAAATATGAACCACGCAAAGCCATATGTGAATGCAGAGATGCAAATAACTACACCTTGTCAAATGTACCTTTGGATTGAAAGAGAAGGAAATCATATAAGCAATGCACTGAAATAGTAATTGGGTGGAATTTGTGACTCTTTAGTCAGACTCCATTTTCTAGAGTATTTATAAGAGAATTAGATGTAATGATCTATAATACTGCTAAGAATTTATGTACGATTATAAGCAGGATTTTACTGTAAATGTTGAATAACATAAAGTTCTATATCATTAAGGGATAAAATATAAAGGCTAAGATTTCTTTGCAAATGTAAACACTTTTTAAGGCCAATAAAAACTTCATTATTTTCTGTCAGATAACCATTAAGTGATCCAGAAAACAGGGAAATAAGAATAAAGTAAATCATAACAGTTGTATAGTTTCCTGAAGAAATTAACATGTGACAGATAAAACTGCCATTTTTCTTAAAGTTCTTTCTGTATTAATTTGTTAAACCAAGTGCAGGTTCTATTTTTTAAATAACTTACCTAATTTTGATTGGCCACACACCCATGCATATATGAGCTGCACTAACTGGACATAGCAGTTTATCAAAAATAAAAGAGACAAGAAGTTGACCAGGCAGCTGGTCAAAAGCGTTATGGGAGGAAAGTTAGAGGGGGAAATGAAGATAGATAGGATCATATTTCATTGTATGAAATTCTCAAGAATAAAAAAAAAATCACATTAAATAACTTCTCCAGTATTTGCTTATGTGATAGTGATAACTGTCAGCTTGACAAAACCTAGAATCCCTTGGGAGAAGGGCCTCAGGGCCTGCCTCTGGGGGGTCATCTTGTTAAGTTAATAGAGGGGGGGAGACTGTCTGGGGTGGTACCATTCCCTAAGCTGAGGTTCTTGGACAGTGTCACAGCAGAGAAGGAAAGCTGTGCACTCATGAGCATCCAGCTCTCTGCTCTTGAGGTCCATGTAATATGATTGGCTGCTTCAAGTTCCTACTACCTTGACTTTCCTACAGTGATAGAATGTAATGCTAAAATAAACCCTTTCCTAAGTTGCTTTTGTCAAAGTATCATAGCAATTACAAAAGAGAGCAAGACAGTTTAAGTAGTTGATTCTTTGAGCCATTAACTGTAATGAATCCATTATTTAACATCTGAAAGGTAATGCTCTGTTTCAAAAATAATCTACTTTAGTTATTTAAAAAATCAAAAAAAAATAATTAAAAAAAAATAAAAATAAAAAAATAAAAAATCAAGAGCCATATAAAATTAGATTAATCCATTGGCATTCTTGTTCTTGAGAGTGGCTAGGAAATTTAAAACAATTAAAAGAAATGTCCAAGGCTGAGATATGGCTCAGTTGATAATGTGCCTGTAGCATAGGCAGGTAGACCTGAGTTTGGATCCCCAGAACCCTTGTAAAAGCCAAGGTAGTGGCATGTTTCTGTATCCCTAGCACTGGGATAAAGAGACAAGCAAAGTCATGAAGTTCATTTACCAGCCAGCCTCCCCAAATTGATGAACTTCAAGTTCAGTGAAACACCCTGTCTCAAAAAATAAAGGTAGGACCAGCCTTGGTGGCTCACACCTTTAATCCCAGCACTTGGGAAGCAGAGGCAGGCAGATCTCTGTGAAATTGAGGACAGCCTGGTCCATGTAATGAGTTCCAGGACAGCTGGGGCTACAGGGACAACTTGTCTCAAAACAACAATAAATAATAATGATGATCATAATTGTAGAGAGCAATTGAGAAAGACACCCAGAGTCATCCTCAGACCTCCACACTCACCCACACATGTATGCACACATCCATGCTAATGAGTACATGCAGCAATACAGCAAAACACAAAAGACCAATAAGTATTTGCAAACATGTAAACATGTTCAACATCCATAAGCATCACAGAAATGCAAATTAAAACATCTTTGAGATACCACCTCAATCCAGTCAGAATGACTATCGGGAAATCTGACAACAAATGAGAGGCTGGGAGAGAAGAAACCCTGTTTCACTGCTTATGGTCCTGCAAGTTAATGCAGCCATCATAGAAATCAGTCTGAGAGTTCTCAAAAAAAAAAAATTAAAAGTACCATATGACCCAGCTATTCCAGTGCTGGGTATATATCCAGAGAACTCCATCTTATGATGGAGGTATTTTTTCTTCCTTTATTTGTTTATTTTTTAAGGGATTCTACAATATAATAGCACAGTTGTTTTCAGATAACATTGACGTTGCTCATTTTGCCATACAATTAGGTAATTGGTGCATTTTTTTTTGAAGTAAGCCAAATTAGTAAGCATAAGCAATGAATGTAACATTCATGTAAAACCAATTTGCAAGTATCTATGTCCAAATTTTGAACAACCCAAGGTTCCCATAATCCAGTTGGAGAAGCTTGTATGCACAAGTGTGTTGATCAAATAGGAGTCCAGTCTATATTGCTGTAGTCTCATGATTCACCCCAATCTCTCCGCAGCCCTTACATTCTACCATGCCTCCTCTTCTGCAAGTTGTTCCCTAGGCTTTGGGAAAGGGGCACAAGTGGGTGAGAAACAAAACAGTCTATTTTCTCTGGAGATGTCATTTTGGACTCTAGTCTGTTCAGGTTGTTCCCCTTCGTGAGTTGACAGCTTATCCAGGGATACCTTTTTTTTTTTAATCCTACTAACAAAGCACAAGCAATTAGATATACAGGCATTTAAGCAGTACTAATTATTATGACAAGCTAAGCTGTGAGCATAGACACAGATGCTTGGATGGTATGCAAATCCACAAACTGGTTTCTCTATAAAAGGTGACAAGTTCTTATTGGGGATGATGGAGATATTTACACACCCACGTTCATTGCTGTTTTATTTGCGATAGCATGGAAATGGAACCAGCCTAGAAGCCCATCAACAAATGGATAATGAAATTATAGTGCATGCATAAAATGGAATCTTAAAATGAAATTTGCAAGTAAATTAATGGACTTAGAATGTATGATATTAAGCCAAGACACCCAAACTCGGAAGTTAAAAGCCACCATGCTCTCCTTATATGCAGATCTATAATATATACATGTACATATGTAAACAGCTGCCAAGTGTGGGTATAGTCTAACATCCAGAAAGGACAGCAACAAAGGATAGTATTGGTTTGTGAGGAAGAGTAGAATACAACCAAAAGGAAACACAAAAGAGGATCTAAAATTGTTTTTTCTAACTTCAACTCTATCATAGTTTTTCTTTTCTGTGTTGCATAAATGCAGAACAATGTATTGATAGTGAAAGTGGAAAATCTCAAGAGAAGCTCCGGGGCTTCAGAACTGCCTGCCACTCCAGCTACACAGGAGCCCACTAGAGGTATAGAAACTTCTGCAGGCAATATTTATTTGAGCGATTACTTTAATCTACCTCCAAGGTATTTTAAGTTGTGAGTTCATTACAATAAAATGAGTCTATTAAAATTTTAAAAGCGTATGCACAACACATACACAAAAAAAGAAAAGAAAGCTGAAGGAGGTGGAGGGAAGGAGAGAAAGGAAAAGGAAGGGAGGGGTGAAGGAGGGGGAGGAGAAAAGAAGAAATAGAGAAAGGAAGGAACGAAGGAACAAAGGAAGAAGGGAGGGAGGGAATGGGGAAGTGGGGTAGGGAAAGGAAGAAGGGAAGAGAAGAAAAGACCCAAAACAAGATAAAAAGTCGGGCCATCATCATTTCACTGATCATTGACTTGATGCTTAAGCAAAGCCTCAGTTTGCCACCTTGTGTGAATTCACCCTTCAGATTCTATCCAGACATGTTTTCTCCTTGAATTTGGCCACTGGCAGCCCTATTAAAGCTTATTCTACCCAAACAAATGGGACTGTGTCACAATGATGCTCTACCTTCAAAGAACTGACCCTAAATCCATTGCATTTCTCAACAGATTGTCTTTCTAAAGGACCTATTGATGTTTTATGTGGCCTTTTCTCCCCTCTCCCTATATCTTATCCAGCCTGATCTTTTGCACAGCGTAAGAAATTTAGATTTCTGATACTGACTAGATTTGACCACAGAGGAACAAAGAGTTCTGTCTAACTTTACAAGGTCAGAAAGGAACTTTAGTTGCTCATATAAGCAGAAGTCTTCCCAAACATATGTCTGTATTCTAGAGTGTCCTAAATAAAAATCCCTGGTCATTTCAAAAAATATGTGCCATTGGGAAGGCTTTTTTTAAGTGTGCAGAAGATCAAAGAAGCATAGACAGAAGTCTTGGCAGTGGTATAGACTGAAACAGGAGTAGGTAAATGTCTGTGCAGAAAGCTATGCACCATGCAAGCCAAAAACTTGCCTAACTTCATTCTTTTCAAAGTATTTCACTAAATTCAAAAATACTGATAAAAATGTTCTCTCACATACATTCTTAAGTATAAAAATCACAATTGTTAGAAGCATACAAATAACAGATTTGTACTCTGAAAAAAAAAACCCTATAAATAACATTTCCCAATGGTAATGAGAAATGTGTATCAGGCTTCTGGTTGCTAAGATTCTTTTTCAAGTACTGAATATTCATGTAAATGTGGTCTTGGCACTACATCAGCTTCTTCTCCCTGAAGAGTCCATTGATGATCCAGACTAGACCATCCCTTCCCCCTTAAGGAGAAGACTACCCATTATCCAGTGAAGAACAGGGAACTTTTTATTCTTTGCAAGAAATGTCCTTTCAGATTCAGTAACAACATGTTCTGTTCTGTTCTGTTCCTCAGGAAATAAGAGAAGATGGAGACAGGGCACGGCTGGACTCCATGGTGCTGCTCATTATGAAGCTGGACCAACTTGACCAGGACATCGAGAGTGCTCTCAGTGCTGCGTCCTCTCCTCCCAGCACCCCAAGGAACCTGCGGCGGCAAGTCCCTGTGAGCTGCCACTTTCTCCTTCTTTCCTGGTGGAATAGTGCCTCCCTACTTGGTTGTTGTTAGTGTTTCTTTGGTTTGGTTTGGGGTTCATTTTGGTTTGGGTTTGTACTAAGGATTGAGTCCAGGGCCTGGCCCGTTTTAGGTAAGCAAGTCCCACTAGGCCATATCCTCAGTCCTGTTTTTTCATTTTGAGACAGGGCCTCAGTAAGTTGGTTAGCCTGTCCTTGAACTTTGTATCCAACCAAGACTGGCCTTGAACTTGCTATCATCCTGCCTCAGATGCATGAATAACTGAGATTATAGGTCTGTGTCCACCAAGCCCAGCTAGAATTGTATCTTTTTATTTCATACAGTCTTTTTTATGATTATTTTTTATTTTATGTGTATGAGTGTATTATTTGTATATATGTAAGTACACCTGTGACATGCAGTGCCTACAGATGTCAGCAGAGGGTGTCAGATCTCCTAGACCTGGAGTTACAAAAAGTCACCATGTGGATGCTGCTAATTGAACCCAGGTCCTCTGCAAGAGCAGTCAGTGCTCTTAACTGCTGAGCCATCTCCAGCCCCCATACGGTCTTTCTTAGAAGTGAAACATCTTTAGCAATCTTCAATGATATGATGTAAATTCCATTAGCAAGTGATTTGTCAATCTTCCTCACTACATTATTTTCAGTTTTCGAGTTATTATCAGTTATTTCCAGGATATAAGTTCATATTATATAAATTTACAGCACATGAAAAAAATGTTTAATCACCTGGGCATGGTGATGCACACCTTTAAGCCCAGTACTCTGGAGGCAGAGGCAGGTGGATCTCTGTGAGTTCAAGGCCAGCCTGGTCTACACAGTAAGTTCCAGGTCAGCTGGGGCTACAGGGAAACCCTGTCTCAAAAGTATTTTCTGCATTGATGAATGGATAGATGGATTGATGGGTGGATGGATGAATGTGATTGAACTAACCCAGAATACTGTATGAAATAATTCCAATGAGACTAACTTGGTAGTACTCTAAAATATACTGTGAAAAATAATGAAGAAGACATAAATGAGAATTTTATACCACTAATTTTGTATGGTAAATACTTCAATGAGATTCCAACACTCAAAATAAAATTTGAAGGAAACTGCTCTTGTTGGCTTTTCCTGCTATCATAAAACAATCCAAAACCAACTGAGAGAGGAAAGGATTTGTTTCATCTTTCAATTCCCAGATAAAAATCCATCTCTGAGGGAAACCAGGTAGGAACTCAAGGAAGGATCCTGGAGCCAGGAACTGAGGCAGAGGAATTCTGCTTAAGGCTTGTTCAGTTCCCTTTCTTACAGAGCCTGGGCCCATCTGTCCAGAGATGGCACCTTCCAGAGTGAGGTAGGCCTCCCACACCTGTCGGCAATCAAGAAAATGTCTCTCACAGACATTCCCATAGTCCAGTCTGATGAAGAAAAATCCTCAAACGAGGCTCTTCTTTCCAGGTATCTCAAGTTGACAGCAGAGATTAGCCATCACAGAACGAATCCCAGTACTGACTCTACTTCTTACACGCTTACTGATAGCTTCATGTTAAGTGGCTTAGTTTGTGCAATCTAGAAAATATTGTGATAGATTTTACCTATAATTAAGCCATGTCTTCTTTCAATTGATCTAGGGCTTGCATTATGCAATAATAAGCACATTGCATCAAGAAGTTTGTATTTAAATAAGATCAAAAACAATAGAAAATCACATCTATGAGTTTGAGTACCTACTGAAACATTATTTTGTGGTCAGTTCTTTCTTTGGTGTAATTTTACTATTGGTTCTGAAGGAAAATAGCTAACATTAGTAGAAATTGGATGCTGTACTAAGTACTCTACATGTGGAACCTCATTCATTCTTCATAAATTTTAAGATGAGAAAAAAACAGAAGTTAATAAATTGGGTTAACAAATAAACCCAGCGAATCTTAATCCAGAGCTACAGCATTCAACTACACTATGAGAAACTGTTAACTTATGAAAAATAATAGTAATCTAATTCATATAAATCTGAAACTAAAAACTTCAAGCTTGAAAGCCAATACAAATACAATTTTCCTTCTTTACGATTCTTATCCTTCAAGATTTATTGCAAATATTTTATTACACTGGGTTGTGTCCAAGTAACTCTCTAGAAAACAAATCATTCCTCTCTAACTTGTGTTGCCTTAATCACTTTTACATAACTTATTCAGAAAATAGGACAGGTATCTAAATGGAAGAAATGCAGCAGCCATCTTCCAAAGGCCTACCGAAAGCTGTCTTAATGTTACTTATACACAATGAAAAGATAAAAGCTTCACACTCACTTTTACTAGCACCTTTAAAACCAGGAATTTGTCATGGGACCCATCGCATTGTACCTCTTTATGTGGATATGGGGTATGTTTCCTTTTTTTTAAACTGTATTGTGTGCACTGTTACCATTCCTGTCTTTTAATCTCCCTCTTTTCTAGACATCCAACTTTTCTCAAAATCCATACATTAAAGAGAAAAACACAGCCAAGACTCCTACCAACAATATCACTGGCTCTACCTTAAAAATTAAGCTATGCCTTCCTTATTAGACAGGGTTCTTTCTTAAGCAGTAATGACATAAAATATGAACTAATAAAAATGATTTGGTTTACCTACAACCACATTTTTTTCCTTTCACATAAATTGTTAACTGGATTTTAGTGTTTCATGCACAGTCTCATGAATATTATCATAATTGTTGCCTCTGTAAACAGAAATCCATTTCGTAAACCATATAGTTGAAATCAAGCAAAAGAGTCAGCGGAAACATGAACAGTGGTCACTGAAGATCTCTGGCTTGGACCCCAGTTTTATAACTGTCTGTCTAGGATTATAAGAAAATTCTCTAATTTATCAACTGCAGGTTCAAGTTGGGGGGGGGGGACAGAGAGACAGAGAAACAGAGAGCTGTTTAGTAATGTCTTGCTGGAGGAACACATAAAAGAATGTGCACAAGAAGACTGAATGGATCTAGCCCAGAGCATGTTTGGCCACTGCTGATTCTCTTCTTTTCCCTCAGTGCTCACATCAGACACTGCAACAGATGAAAAGCCAAAATCCACATATCCCTCAGCTTCCAGCACCTTTTTGATGTTTATGGTTTTCTAGGTCACTCTTTGGTCTTTCTTTCTGCTCCCTGCTATTTAAAGCTAATGCTAACATTCGATCATCCTCAGGTTTTTCCTAAGGGCACTTTCCATTCCTTTTGATAATTATGCCATGAAATAAGAGAATTATAATGTCATGATTATGAGCTTAATCATCTACCAAGAAGCATTGTCGCAGATTCAAGGAAGAAATTGTCTCTGCCCCACCCTCCTGCTCCACTGTGAAGTTTAGTAGGAAGAAACAAAAGGCACACATCAAACAGCGATTCTCCCCGACTGCTCCCATCTTTGTTTAAGAATATTTATGAAAAAGTCCCAGAATGACTTCTCTATATAATAAAGAGTACAAATGGAAATAGAGACTGAAGTGATCAAGACTGACTTTAATATGAAGCAAATCTTAAAATAAAAATAGAGATGAAGATGTGAATGAAGCCACTTAGAGAAAGACTCGCAACCTGGCCACACCTTGATAGATTTTCCAAATCCTGAGCTCTGATTGTTTTCCTTTGCTGTTCAAAATTCTGACTTCATCCTAGCACCTACCATGTACCAGTTGCTTAAGGCTGACTAATGATAACAATCTTATAAGATGATTGGCAAGTGAGAGCTGGGGCAGAATTGGAAGAAAAGGCAGTGGTGGTCAGTGAGCATTAAGCTTTGCACATGCTTCTTCCTTTGCCCTCCTGAGGCCTTAAAAGGAGCAACCTGAACTTCAGGGAGGATGAGCAGTTTACTCAAGGTCACACAGATCAGGAATGAGAAACAGTTGGCTGAAAGTCACAGGGCTTGTGAGAGTCACCTCCGCATCAGTCAAAAAAGACAATGTTTATTCTGCCACATTGTAAACCTTCCCAAGGTACAAATTTTTCATTCACAAGTATCATTTCCTGATACCAGCATCCCTCACTTGTCTGACCACCAAGGGCTTTTCTTCTCAATAGCAATGAACTTTGAGTTTAAGCTACTAAACTGTTTTTGGAATAAATGTGGAACTGGAGGCAGGGGCACTGATAATCTTTTAGGATATTTCACCCAAACCATAGGGAAGTTTAAGAAACATATTCCAGAACCATATCACTGCCTTTAAAGGACTTAGGTATTGTTCTGCAGTGTTTTCCAGTTTTCCTAAATTTCTGGTCTACTTACTCAAAATGTTTATCTTTACCCCTAAACCTTGCATAGTATCGAACATCCTGGCCTTCCCCTGAAAAAGGAGAACACTGACAGACTTCTTAGCATCAGCACGTGGGTATAGGAGTCCCTTCTCTACTTCCTTTCTTCCTAGGTCAACAAATGATAGCATGCTCCTGCTATCAAAGGTCAGTCTCTCATTTTTTAACTTACTGAGACAGGCTCTCTCTCTATAGCCCAGCTTGGACAAGAACTCACTATCTAGCCCAGGCTGGCCTCACAATCCTTCTGCTGTGATTATAGGCATGAGCCATCATGCCCAGCCCCTAAGGTTAATATTGAAGTCTACATCTTTATTCCCATTCCTTCCTATCCCTTGGTTTCACTCCATCAATTATTCATTCTCTCTCATAGATTCAAATGCCACTGCTTCCTGTTAGTCTCTGTCCTTCTCTTTAGCAAATATACATGCTCTGTTGTCTCTATCATATGCATATTAAATGCATAAACACTCCCCCGTATACAAACAAATACAGTATAGTGTATACAGGAGGTAGAGGGGTGCCTAATAAGACAGGGCAATGCTCATTTTTCATTTCAGGCATAAAAGCAAACAAGTTTCTTTATCTTTGGTTAAGCATTACCATATTTCAACTCTTTTATGTCCCAAGGCTTCATCTCCTTTTTACCTTGTTTGTCTTCCTTGAATTAGCTCATGGCCATTGTTCCATCTTCTCTCCACCACCTGTCTCTTATCAGACACCCCAGGAGCAGCTGCACTGTCCTTAGCTGTAGCATCTGACTCTCCATGCTCTTTCTCTACTCCTCTGACTTCAGTTTTCTTATCCTGCTTTAACATCTCCTCTCCACTTTTTCATCAATTATGTTCTGACAGTTTGGCAGCCCCTCCATAGCTTTGCCCTTTACTCTTAGATTCAGATTCTACACCTGACTTTCTCCACTGATTTCCTCTGAATGTACGTCCTGGCTTCCATTACCTTCGTTATAGTAACAGTCACCAGTGAGGCCATGTGCTATGATCTGAAGATCTAGCTGGGCACCTGATGAATCACAAGATTTACATTATTCTGTGCCACAGTTAACTGTGTGTGCACTTCAACAGCGCACACCACTCTGGATGATCCTGTCACAATCAGAACTCCTCCTCTGAGACATGTACATCCCAACCACCAAGGCATGGTTTAAGAATACAGTCACAATGATGGGCCGGAACTTGGTAAGAGTGCTGGGGCATTAAATGAATTACAAAATCCAAAGTGGGCCACAGGGCAGTTATTAAGTTATTAAATTATTATTACTCCACACAGCAGAGTGACTAATAATTCAGGTCTGGATCACAATTTATTTTGGGGGACAGGGAAGGAAAGAATGAGTGAGAGAACTTGTAGAAGTTCACTTGTTTTCTCTCACAATGAACAGCGAAAAGAATAAAACTTAATAAAGCTTTCTGCAGAGCTCCGTATCCGAAATTGCTTAGTTAGTTGTGTTTGGGGAGCTCAGCAAAGCAGCAGGGTTGTTACTTTATGAAGCTGCACTTTAAATCAAGCCTTGAGATTTAATACTAGCTCTGCCGTGGAATGTGACTTTAATTGAAGAAATTGCCTTAAGTCTTGGCTTCCTCATCCTCCCAGTGATGGTGGTCATACCCTCCAAGGAGAATTAGCAAGCTCTGAAACTGACGCGGTTGTAAAGTACGGTCTGTGAAAAGTAAAAACACAAAACACGATACAAGTGCATTTTAAATTTTTTATTATTTTGCCTCATAATTATTGTATGACTGGAAAGAGAAGATTTCCCTGTTAACTACTTAATGAAGCCACTAATAGGATGGCAAAATAAATGCAAAAAATCCCTGTTACACAAAGAAGGACAAATATACATGAGTTGCTGCAACTTATAATTGCACATTTGATGTTTACAAATTGCCTCTTCTTTCCTGGTATTCCTTTGATGTTGATTCAGTTTGAAATTTAAGTAAGTCATATTTTACTTAGAATAAGACGATGTTTTTCTTCTTCCATACAAAAAGATGAAATAGATGGCCTGAAGTAATCTGAAATAATTCCTGGCAGAAGATATTTGGTTGCATTCACATACTTCACACACACACACACATACACACACACACACACATGCACACACACACTCCTCTTAAAGAATGGAGTATCACTCTTCATATTCATTAACACTATGTGTGTCTTTATTTATAACACTTAACTTGTCCAAAATGAGTTTTAACACTATTAATGATTTATAATTTCATAGGAAAAAAAACACTCGGTAAACTAAGAGAGAAAAGGGTTTGGTCTTTCTCAGGTTTTTTTATACTTTCATGAAAGCCATTAAATGACCAAGTACGGCGAACACTATTCCAAGTCATGAAGATATGTCAGTGAACTAGACAGATGAAGTCCCTGTATTGTGATGCATAGTTTCAAATAGAGTGAGAAAGATAAGGGTCATTTTAAAAAGAGAGGAAGAGATATATAAATAGCTAAGTAGATAGCTCAATAGATCAGTATATTGATGGAGAGACAGTAGATAAAAATGAATTGTGTCTTAGTTTTCTTTCTGTTGCTGGGATAAAACATTCTCATCAAAACCAACTTAGGTGAGGAAAGGATTTATTTGGCTTACACTTCCAGGTCACTAGTCCATCACTGAGAATAGTCAGGGTTGGAATTCAAGCAGGAATTGGAAGCAAAACCCAGGAGGAGTGCTGATTGCTAGTTTGCTCTCTGGCTACCTCATAGACTCGTACAACCCAGGACTCCCTACGGAAGGATGATAATTAAGACAACCCCCTAGGGCCGGACGTGGGGGTGCACACCTTTAATCCCAGCACTAGGGAGGCAGAGGCTGGTGGATCTCTGTGAATTCAAGGCCAGCCTGGTCTACATAGTGAGCTCTAGGCCAGCTGAGACTAAAGGGAGACCCTGTCTCAAAAAGAACAAACTAATAATAATAATAATAATACTAATAATAATAATAATAAGGGTAAAAAGACAGTCCCCTAGACCCATGTCCACAGGCCAATCTGATCTAGGAAATTCCTCAACTGAAGGTCTCCTGCCAGATGACTAGTATTAAGTTGACAAAGCTAACTAGAACAGTAATGAATAACATGGAATGAAAATTATTGTATGCCAGGCTGGGCATGGTGGTGCACACCTTTAATCCTAGCACTTGGGAGACAGAAGCAGGTGGATCTTTGTGAGTTCAAGACCAGCCTGGTCTACAGAGTGAGTTCCAGGACAGCCGGGGCTACAGGGAGACCCTGTCTCGAAAAGACCAAAAAAAAAAAAATTATTGTATGCCAATTACATATATATTGCATACATTTTGTTTACTCTTTATAAAATTCTATGAATACATACTATTATCATGCTCATATTCAAATGTAGGAATTGTAGCACACTGGACAAGAGGTAGCTTCTGCTCTCAAGTACTATAAGTATATATTTTATTATATAGGCATACACTTGAGTTCCATGACCCAGGCCACAGTAGAAGATGTAGCCATGGAAATCTAATCGGAACAGAAAATAGCAAGGCAAGGAGAAATTAGAACCATCTTTTCATTTGACCTGCACAAAGGCCCTGTGAGGAAGTCTAGAACAAACTCTGTTGCTTGTGGGAGGGATGTGTGTGGGATCCTGCTTCCTAACTCTTCCTTCAGTGCCCCAGCTGGCCCTTCCAATTCACATTAAGCTATTATGTTAGCAAAACAGTATATTTCCTCTTTATCTAATACTTATAGACCCTCAGCAGACCGCAATTGTAATTACAAAATAATGCCTGACTGTGAGACCAAGTCACTGTAGGTGGATCTGTACTGTGTCAAGACGTGGTGCCTGACAAAGAAAAAGGAAGGCTGCTGGTGGGAGGGAACAGGCAAGGGGCACTCCTGTATCCTTCAATGTATCAGTGTATTTGTTTTTTAACAGGATTTGGAATCAGAATCTGAAAGTGGAGCATATACTATTTCAGTCAATCAGGCACAAGTGAATTTGACTTCAGACACTGAGTCTACTGTTCTGCCCTCTTCGACCCCCGTGACTGATTCTGCAACCAAACCCAAGGTCACGGTAAGTTGTAAATATCATGGTCACAACAGTCAATGTTGCTGAGCATCAGGTAAGAATTGGTATTTCTCCGTCTAGCGAGGAAGAAAGATACTTAGAGTCTTCTAACAGAGAGTCACATGCTGATATCATGCTGTCTTGGTATCATCATGGCTTGAGTGTTTACTTAATTACTACCCTAAAGAGATGTTTTCTATTAGTATTCCATAAATAATTCACTAAAACAGGCCTCGAATCCAGAAATATGAATGTATGGTCATTGAATTTTGTTGCTGTGTACTTAGAGTTTTAGGAACCAAGAATATAAAATCTAGAGATGAGTTTCACTACAATGTTATTCTGATCACACCATGTATTAATTGGAAAAAAACATCTCCCTAAGCTGCAATGATGGGCAGATTGATGAACTAATATGTTATCATGAAATAAAATGTTGTGCTACAGAGCTACAGATATATAAAATCGCACATGATATTTTGTGGGTATTCAATGGCATAGCACTTATAAAGTATAATGTTTAATGGATGTTTTGCACAGAATAATTACTGAATAAACTTAAGGTACTGACCTTGTTCTAAGAATGATTGATGGACTTTACAATGCTATCTAAAGAAATAAAAATGAGAATTAACACATAGAATAACATAGCAGAGTAAATTATGAAAAAAGGCTTATTCCTTTAAGTAAAAAGCGAACTGCAAAGGGAAAATAGCCTTTGACTCTAAAAGGTAACATTTATGGAGGAAGTAATTACTGCTTCAAATATCTAAAGTCCAAAGCAGTTCCAAAATAGCCTTTCCCAGTTTAGTGAAAATCACAGCGCCGTATTATTTTTTTAAATGCCCATGTTAGCTCAACACAGGGAAACGGGTTTGAGTTGTTTGTTTTCCTGTCTTTAAAATAAAGGCAGTTCTAAAATAAGACTCAAAGAGAATACTCTGAATTCAAGACATGGTAGATTCACTGTGAGCAAAGGAAAAATCCAAACACACTGCTGAAATGGCAGCTGCCGAGGGCTTTAGCATTTACAGACGAATTAAATTCCTTATTATCATTCCTATCCAGACCTTCTTGCACCAGGAAATTTGTTGAATATCTACTACATAGCATGCACTATGCCAGATTGGGGGTGAAAAAGAGGAATAAAACCTCACCTCTGTCTTTAAGTGGTTTACATTCTAGCACAGGGAGGTAGGCACTTAAGCAGGGAAAGGCTATAGTGATAGTGCTGTATGTCTGAGGAATGGAAAAATCCAAAAAGTATGCATTATGCTGTTTTGGGATACAGTGAAAAACAAGTCAACATTAACATGTGTCAAAAGTTAGACTCTAAGAAATGCTCTTTTTCTTAATAGTAAAGATGCTTAGCCTATCATTTTATGTAAGGTTCTTCAATGCACTGTAGAGCCACGTGCTGATCGCACCACGCTGTCTTGATGTCCTCAGTGGTTTGAGTTGTTTAGGTATGAATTGATGTCAAGATCTTATATGAAAAACTTTGAAGCTGAATGCTACAAATTCTGTGGTTTTTGTTTCAGTCGATGCTTTCTCTTTGTGTTCTGATTGAAATATAGCATATGTGTGTAAATGCACTCATTTTGAATGAACATTGTCGTCTGTGCAAACCTAAACTCCTATACATCTGTATGCCCTGTAGCTGCCACCCTGGTGAAGGCAAACTTTGGGGGACAAAGTGACAATAGCTCTCAATTATCCACTCTCTCGTGTACCCTTCATTTGTCTAAAAATTATGATATGGGAACAAGCAAGTGGTATTTACAGCCATCTCTAGATTCATCTCACATTTTATTTCTAAAGGCTTTTTTGACATATGTGCTTATGAGGTATTGTAATTTGATACATATATGTAGTGAGTAATCAGCATAATTGGCATTTGTCTCCTCATATTATTTGTATGCATTTGTAACTTTCAAACCCTTCTTTGGTTTTTTTTTTAAATGTATATTACACTGTTGTGCATCATCATCTCCCCACTGTACCACAGACCAGCAGGGCTAATTTCTTTCTCCTCCTAAATCTGTTTTGGTACCCATTATTTCACATCTCTCTGTCCCCAACTTTAATGACCTCTGCTCTGTACTCTGCTTCCAATGATTAACTTTTTCAGTCCCACAAATGAGTGAAAAGATGTGGCATTTATCTTTCAGTGCCTGGCTTATTTCAGTTAACGTAATAGCCTCAAGTTCCATTTATGTTGCCACAAATTAGAGGCGTCATCTAATAGTCCACTATACACATGTGCCACCATTTTTATTCCAGTGAAACAGAACATGGAATCCAAAACTCAACCCTTAGTCACAGCCAACAAACTTGACAGTGAGACCAAATGCACACATCAGGGAAGGGGCAATGTTTACAAGTGACGGTTTCTTGAAAACTGGTTATCCACCAAGAACCTCTCAGTTGAGTACATATTTTTGCTCTTATGAATTGTGCTAAAAATAAATGGGTGTGCAAGTACCACTTCAAAATAATGGTTTTATTTCCTTTGGTAGCAATCCTCATTTTATCTTTTGCTTTCCATAATGGCTGTACTAATTTACCTTCACACCAACAGTGTGTTTATTTGATGAAAATCCATTCTCCTTGGGCTGATGCAGTTCCTCTTCCATTTCACCCTCATAGTCACCGTTTGTGTGTCTTCTTTTGAAAAATTCCCATTCCTGTCATTTGCCAATTTTTAAATAAAATTTCTTATGCTTTGCTGTTAAGTTTTTTATATATCCTGGATATTAATCCATTGTCGGATGTATAGTCTACAGATATTTTCTGTTTATTATGTTTATTATTTACTTTTTGCAATGCAGAAGCTTCTTGGTTTAACCTGAGCCCATTAATCTGTCTTTCTTTTCGTTACCTTTGCTTTTGAAGTTTACCTCAGAAACCTGAACCCATGTCATGATTCCTCTGTACATTCTACCAGTATTTTCTAAGCTTGCTACATTTAGATTCTTGATTCATTTGAGTTCATTTTTTCATACCTTGAGAGGTAGGAATCTAGCAACATTGCACTTTGTGTCTGTCCCATTTTGACAAAACCATCACTTGAAGACATCATCCCTTCTTGATGTACGTGCTTAATCTTATTATCAAGTCTGTTGGCTGTGACTAAAGGCTTGAATTTTAGATTCCTTGTTCTGTTTCACTGGTTTGTGTCTGGAAGTCAAATATTATGATAGCTCAACTTTGTTCTTTTTACTTGAGAGTGCTTCAGCTACCAGGGTCTTTTAGATCCTACATGATTTTTTTTTTTTTTATCTTTCTCTGTATCTGTGAAAACTGATGTTGTTTTGATCATGGTTGCAGTGAATCTGCAGACTACTTTGGCTGAACATTTTACAATTCACTAACATTTCTTTCATTGCTTAATAATTTTCATTGTTGATATATTTTATTTACTCTTTTACAATTTTTAATTACATCTATCTATCTGTATGTGTAGTGTATGTGTGTCTCTGTGTGTGTGTGTATGCTCACTCGAGTGTGTAAACCCAGGCCTGCAGGCTTGGTGGCAACCTCTTTGCCCACTGAGCCATCATAGTAACCCTCATTTACTTGTTTGGTAAAATTTATTCCTGAACAATTTATTTCTGTGTGATTTGGGTATGCTTGTGATGAATGAGATTTTTTTTTTATTTCTCTTTCAGATGTTTAATACTGGTACATAAAAAATCTTTTGTATTGTTGTGTGGCAATTTTGTGTTCTAGAAGTTTATTGAATTCACTTACCAGTTCCAACCATTTTTGGTGGGGTCTGTAGTGTTTTCTCCCTGAAAGATATTGTAAGCCTCAGGATGTTTCTTCAGGATCAGGATCCCTGTGCTTCCTTCTCTTCCTTCATCCCTCTGACTAAGATATCCAGAGGCTGGGGCTGGAGAGATGGCCTAACAGTTAAGAGCACCTACCGCTCTTGTAGAGGACCCAGGTTCGATCCCCAGCACCCACATGTCGGCTGAGAACCATCTGTAACTCCAGTTCTAGGAGAACTCCAGTTCCAGGGGAATCCAACGCCCTCTTCTGACCTCCACGGCATTGCACGACACGGGTGCACAGACCTACATGCAGACAGTACATTCATACACATAAATAAAAAAAAATAAATAAATAAATAATTTAAAAAATAAAGTTCACTAAAAAAAAAAAGATATCCAGAGGCATTTGAATAAGAATGATGAATGCTAACACCCTTGTTCGGACCAGATCTTAAAGGAAATAATCTTAGCTTTTCTTTGCCTCCATTTTTGTTTTTTTTTTTGTTTTGTTTTGTTTTGTTTTTTGGGTTTTTTGAGGCTTTTGTTAAGGATACTTATATAGACAGATGCTCATTTAATCATTATTAATTGTGAACTTATGGAGAAGGACCTAAAATTAGGTAACAAGAACAAGAACATACTTTATTTATTTTTTTTATATTTCTTTTTCTTTTTTATTTAATTTTATGATGCTTTGTGCATTTCATACATTTTTTCCAATTCAGTTCAGGCTTATTTCCCTCCCTTCCCCCCACACCCCCACCACCATCCAGATCATGCATCTGCCATAACTGTCCTGCATCTTTCTCTCAGTTTTTTTTTTTTTCATTTTAGCTATAAGTGATAATCCATGAATACAAGCATCCTTCATGCAAAACCAATCCAGGCTGTTGTGCCCAAACCCCTACAGCCCCACCATCCAGTGGAGGGTGACAGGTTGTTTGTTCAATCAAGTGATCAAATGAGCGTCCAGACTACATTGCTATAGTTTACCATTCACCCCAATCCGAGCCCTTACATTCTACTACCATGCCCCCTCTTCCGCAGATTGTTCCCTAGGCTTAGAAAAGGGCACAGGTGGATGAGAGGTAAAACAATCCACTCTCCTGGAGCTGTTGACTTGGACTCTGGTCAATTCTGGCTGTTTCCTTTCATGGGTGACAGTTTGTCCAGGAATACCTTTCCATCCTACTAATGAAGCACAAGCAATTAGATATATAGGTATTTAAGCAGCACTAATAGTTATGGTAGGTTACTTTGCATAGACACAATGTTTGGATGATGTTAATCTATGAATTACATTTTTCCCCCCTGTTAAATATGACAGGGTCTTACTGTGGCTGTAACATCTCTAACCTGTAGAGGATGTAAGCTTGTGGCATCAGCCATGGGTTATTTCTCCAAGGGGAGAGCCAATAGCCAATTAGATTTGGGATATACAGGCACATGGCTGCCTCTGCTGCACAGTATTTCCAGGCAGGTGAGGTGTAGCTGGTGCTGACGGTGGAGTCTTGCTTGACTCAGGGAGACCCATATTTGCTTTATTGGTTTAGTGGCCTTTGGTAACACTCTCTGGCATTCCAGAGGCCATCTGTACACTTGCATGTGTGGTCTCAATACATCCCTCCCATGTTAACGTCAGGTCTTCGGCAGCAGGGTCTTATTGCCTCTCCTCCTGCAGGTATCCCAACTTAGAGGCAAGGAGCCCTTACCTTTTGTGGGGCCTTGGATCCCCTGGCCAGCATCCACCTGGTAGAACAATCCATTGCTGATGTCAGAGCTCCTGCATTAATATACTTTGCCTGAGTGCATAGCCCTAGGAGTTTAGTATTATATTTGGTTCTGAACAGAGAGTAATCCTTTTCACAGTTCTTATATCTATTAGTCAATTAAAGAAGGCAGTTTTACCAGTTTTATAAGAGATTACCTCTATAATAGTTGTCTCCAATTTACAGTTGGAGAACGACATCATCATCATCATATTTCTCCTTGTTCTATGGGGGGGAAGGCAAAAAGCCTCAGATTGCCATAAACATCGAGCCCCTCTGTGGATCCTACATGTAACAACTGTTTATAATGAGTCCTAATGAAACTTACCTTCTAGATGCCACAAAGGTTCTGATATAAGAACATACTTTAAAATGGGTAATAGGAGGAAAAAAATCAGTCTGGCATTCTACGGGGTAGACTAACTGAAAGTGTCAGCTTGACTGTGGGTAACCAACATTACTGTATTTTAATCTCCCACTCAGAAAGCTCCCTGATGACATGGTAGCTTCCTGATGACACGGAGATTCTAATGACAGTGATGGGGCCTTGGAATGACTTGAGGAGCCTGGGACAGAACAGCTTGGAGGGCATTCTAAACAACCTAACAGACTTTGGAATCCTTCAGCATATCAGAATACATATCAGAATGTACCGGGAACTGGAGTGAAAAACTAGCCTTTGATTGAAGACACCAGAAGCCAAAAGGATGACTCTTCAATATTCGTCATTGTCACAGGATGAAAAAGTCGTACATCGATTATTCCAGCTCAGAGTGGCAGCAATAGCACTAATTCAACTAGTGACTAAAAATAGTCTTTTCACTAATATTCTAATAAAAATAATATGAGAGAAAATCTATTCCTGGAGAAGCAGGAGCTGAGGACAGCCAGAACCAGGGCCCGTCTCATATCATGGAGTTCTTTCATGAAGTGTTCAGAACAGATTCTCCGTAAAGCTGATAGAAAATGTCCCATTCTATGAGCCCTTGCGATTTGTGTATGGTTTTTAAAAAGAAAAGAATCTAGGGCTAGAGAGATGGCTCAGTGGTTAAAAGCACCAGCTGCTCTTGCAGAGGACCCAGGTTTGGTTCCTAGCACCCACATGGTGGCTAAAAACCATCTGTAACTCCAGTTCTGGGGGACCTGACACCTTCCTGACACATGTCCATGGGCATTACACCTTACTGGTGCACTTACATACATGTAGGCAATACACTCATACACATAAAATAAAAGTAACAAAATCTTTAAAAATAAATAAAAAGACTCCAATGTGTAGGCAGTCTGATATTTTAAGTGCTTTTACTGACAATTCTAGAAATTCCTTGTTCAGTTCAAGCTTTTGTTAAAGGAAACATGTCTCTCTATGACCCCCACAGCACAGCTGTTTACTTCGAGATCAAATAGGAGAGGCTGGTACATATACTATGTCCACTTGCCCACTGCTGGCATCAGGCAGTAAGCTGACTGGTCTGACATCTACTTCTCAAAAGCATCGTCCTCCCTAAATGTGGCAAATGTTTGAAGGGAGGAGAAATGGAAGATGGTGAATATACATAAGAATTTTGACACTGTTTATTGATTCCTTGGTTTTTGTTTGTTTTGCCTTTTAATTTTATTTATTGATTAATATTTTTGTTATTTTGGCTTTTTTAAATTAGCGTGCAAAGCATTAGGTTTCATTGTGGCATTTTCAAACACGTTTCTTTTAGTCAAGTCTCCCTGTTCTCTCCCTGCCTACCCCTTGTATCCCTCCACAACCCCATGTCACCTGTGCCCTATTGCCCTCTATCCCTACCTACCCTGCCTCCTCAGCACCTCTTTATGCATTCTCTTGGTCATCTTGCTCAGCTTTAAACACACACACACACACACACACACACACACACACACACTACAAGCCAGGATCCATATATAACAGAGAACATAGATTCTCCTTTTCCTTCTACATCTGGATTACCTTGCTTAATATAATGATTTCTAGATCCATGCAATTTCCTCAAAATTTTATAATTTCATTTCTTTACAACTTAGTAAAATTTGTTATATATATATATATATATCTATAATATATATATATATATATATAATTTTCCATCATCTGTTGATGGGACATCTAGAAGGCACCATTTCCTTCCTATTGTGAATTGTGCAGAAATAAACATGGACATATTGTATTTGTGCCTCTGTAATAAAATATGGATTTGGGCATATGCCCAGAAGTGGGTATGGATGGATCATATGGTACTTCTGGTTTTTATTTCTTGAGAAACTGCCATACTGATCTCCTTAATGTCTGTGCTAGTCTACACTCCCATCAGCACTAAACAAGGGTTTCTCTTTCCCCAAATTCTCCCCCAGAGTTTGTTGTCAGTCTTCTTGATGATAGCCATTCTGAATGGTGAGAAATAAGCTAAGAGTGGTGTTTATTTTGCATTTCCCTAATGACTAGAGATGTTAAACACTTTTTAAAAAGCATTGTCCATTTTCATTTCTTTCATAGGATTGTCTGTTCATCTTATTAGTTCATTTCTTAATGAAATCTATTAAAGTTTAAGGCATTTGAAAACAATATCATAAGCCAGGCAAAGTGGTCCATACTAGTAGGATCAGCCTGGGAGTCTGAGACAAGAAAATTGTTAATTCAACGGCAGCCTGGAATATATGGAGAGACCATCTCACAAACAAAATAACTGGCTGTAGAGAGGGTTCAGTGAGTGAAAACTTGATACATAGCAGGAACATGTGTAATGTCAACAATTCTATAGGGACATGTGAGGTGAAGTCAGGTGGATGGTGCAGACCCACACCCAAGATTTTTCTCTTATCTACACACACACACACACACACACACGGTGTACACAAGCCCACATTCACACACACACAAATGCATACATTGCAACATCACACATAAAAAAAAATATAGATAGATGATAGATAGTGATAGATGATAGATAAGATAGATAGATGATAGCATAGATTCAGATAGATAGATAGATGATGATAGATAGATAGATCTAGACTAGATAGATAGATAGATAGATAGACTAGATAGTCGATATAGGATAAATATAGATATGATAGCAGATAATAGATAGTAGATAGATAGTAGATGTGATAGATAATAGCTAGTAGATAATAGACAGATGATAATCTTATTTTCTTCACTCAAAAGATAAGGTTCAATTTGCACTGTTCTTACAAGTACCATTTATATTTTAGCCATTTTGCACAAAATAACCATAAATTGTCACTCATATTTCTATGAATCTATACTTGGTAAAAGCAGAAACTAAAAGAATATGAACTTGAAGAAAGATTAAAAGTTTCAGCCTATTAATAATTACGGAGAAAATTATTTTTTACACATGTAATAATAGTATGAATCATTAAAAGTGGGCATTTGTGAGCTATGCACCATATGACTGATTCTATGTCATGAACAAATTCATTGGCTTCTCACAGAAGCCCTTAAGATTGATGCTTTGGGTGCTGGAGAGATGCCCTAGTGGTTAAGAGCACCAACTGCTCTTGCAGAGGACTTGGGTTCAATTCCCAGCACCCACATGGTGGCTAAGAACTGTCTTTAAGCCAGGTGTGGTGCCCGCCTTTAATCCCAGCACTCTGGAGGTAGAGGCAGGCAGATTTCTATGAGTTCAAGGCCTGCTTGGTCTGTAGGGCTAGTTCCAGGCCAGCTGGGGCATCGGGAACACCCTGTCTCAAAGCACCAAAAAAACAAAAAAAAAAAAAAAGATTGATGTTTTTATTGTCTATAGTGCCCAGATAAGAAAACAGAAGCTTATAATGACAAGAACAAAGCAAGTACATTACAGGAACCAACTTACACAATTTTGAAGTATCACTTATAATCCAATTCATTTTAGTAATATACATATTTTGCTTTCTATATTATTACATATCATTTCATATTAGTGACTATCAGATGGATATTTTAACAAATTTGATCATTTTTATGGTGGCATCCACTGTTAAAACAAAATGGAAAGAGAAACACAGTCTTTTTTGCACATGGCAACTGCAAGCACTTCTTTTCACTGAAGCCCTATAGGAAAGAAGCTGTGATGGTATAAAAAAAGAACTTGCTTGTGCTTCATCAGTAGGAGTAAAAGTTTATTCCTGGATAATCTACCAACCCATGAAAGCAAACAGCCTGAACTGATGAGAGACCAAAACGCCATCTCCAGACAAAGTAGACTGCTTTGCTTCTCGCCCACTTGTGTCCATTTTCTAAAGCCTAGGGAACAATCTGCAGAAAAGGGGGCGTGGTAGAATGTAAGGACTGTGATTGGGGTGAATTGTGAAACTACAGCAATATAGACTGGACTCTTATTTGATCAACATGATTGTACATACAAGCCCCTCCAGCTGGACAATTGGGGCCTCGGGCTGTATAAATTTGGGCATAGCTGCTTGCAAATTGGTTTTACATGAAGGATGCTAGTTTGTATTCATTACTTATTACTTATTATTTAAAAAATCAAATAAAAAGTAAACAAAGGAAATACCTTAAAACAATTACTTTGGAGACAAAACTCAATCTAGCAGGTAGTTAGCAAATAAAATGTTCAGATAACCAGCTTAGGTACTACTGTTTTGTATAAGCAAAATAAAATTTTTTGCAACAAAAAAAGAACTTTACAGAATTTAAATATCATTCCATGATGTCACATATTTTATTAATTTTTATATGCTAAGAAACAGTAAAGAAGGAAAATACATATAGAACTGTGTGTGTATGTGTGTGTGTGTGCATGTGCGTGCGTGCACTAATGAGTGCACAAATATGTGCCATGCTGTACCTGTGAAGAGAGGAGAAGAGTGTTCAGGAGTCATGTCTGTCCATCCATCATATGGGTTCTGAAGATGCAACTCAGCTTTTGGGTTTGATGATGGCAAGCACTTTTGTTTGCTAAGTTCTTACAAAAAAAAAAAATGGAGGGTCTTTTGAGACAGGATTTCCCTGTAGCCCCAGCTGGCCTGGAATTAGCTATATACACCAGGCCTTGAACTCACAGAGATCTGCCTTCCTTTGCCTCCCAAGTGCTAGGATTAAAGGCATGTGCTACCACGCCTGGCTCTAGTGTATACATTCTTTTTTTAATATTTTTTAATTGTATGTGTATGAGTGTATTGCCCACATATGTGTAAGTGCACATATATTGTGTAGTGGTTTTTGTTTGCATTTATATGGCATCAGAGGTCATAAGAGGGTGTTATATCTCCTGGAACTGGAGTTATGGACAATGATTAGCAACCATGTGAGTGCTGGGAACCGAATCCTGATCAGCTGCAAGGGCAGCCAGTGCTCTTAACCACTGAGCCATCTTTCCAGCCCTGCCATACATATTCTTAAAGAAAGCTTATTTAGTCATCTCAAACATCAAGAAACCTGAATTAGCACAGCTTATAATAAGTTCAAAGAAAAATGTAATCATCTTATTAAAATGCCTTTGATTTTAATGCTGTTTAATGTGGCAATTTTGTTTAGAGAGAGCTATGCCGTAACATTAAACTGTGTGGATTTTTAAAAACATATTTGCTTCTGTTCACTAAGATCCTTATTGTTTATGAGAAAGAAAAATAAAACACAATTTATAGCTTTATTTTAAAAGAAAAACAGTGCCACCAAAGAGCTGGAACATGTTTTTAAACATGAAATTAGTCAATGATTGTTATAATGAGAAACTGCTTAAAATTCTACAATTTGAAAACATAGGAAATTCCTCTCACATATTTTGGATTTGTAAATAATAAATAAACATACCATTCATAAATGCTGGGCTTTGAAAACTAAGGACATTTTCCATAGCTGTTTATACTTAAAATAAGTCCAAAATTCTCCCATTGTGTGTGCACTTTAAGAAACTGACATCTGCTTCCAATTGTTTCCAAGCAGCTCGTGCCAAGCTGCTTTGGATGGATCATTAGGTGTCCACCAGATCCTCCTCACATACATCTCTTCATTTTAAATCTAGGAGTGTCATTCCATCAAGAGTGACTCTTCCTTGAGTCCATACAGACTGGGCCTTAATACTAAATTAAATCATGGTATTGAAATAATTTGGGTTCAAAAATGTGGCTTTCTCTCTTTTCTGCTTAGTTTGCCTTTATTTGGTTAGCAAGGTGTTGGGAACAAAATTCCTAAAACCGAAGGGAATGTGAAGAAAAGAGAACAATGAATAGATTTCATTAGGTCAAGAAACAATATTAAAACTTCACCTTCACAGGAAGCAGTCTTCCAGCATCACCTCTGCAGGCTGAGCTGTGGTCAGATGACCCACTCACTGCATGTTATCATTTGAGTTTTCCATCCACCCTTGTGGGTCTCAAATCCAACGCACATTTCATTCAAGAGAAATAACAGCTTCCATTTATTTCTGTGCACTGTGAGATGGCAAGCCACCAGTGTGCTCACAGCAGCTGGAAGCAGGACTCAGCACTGGGCAGGAATAGGGACCAGGAAGCCGCCTTCGGTCCTCACTGTCTCCACTCACCACCTGGTTGTCCCACCCATATTTTTTTCTATTTTTCATATGAACAGAGTGACATTTTTTTCTATCCCAGGGCTTTGGTGGCCTCTGTGATCACTGCCTAAGACATTAGAAGTGAGTTGACATGCTTTACCAGCAGTTCCATTGGATATACAATATTGAGTAGACAGTTGAAACATAGGCCTTGACTAGAGCTGTTAGATGGTTCTACCTAATATAGCACATATCTAAATGGAAAAAAAAAAACTTAAAATATCAAGCTGTGATTTGAGTAGTCTGAGAGGTCACAAATCTGAACATTTCAAATCAAAAAACAAAAGTAAGAAAGCAGAAGCATTGTTTATTCATTGCTCTGAGACTATCATTTGACTGAGGCAGAAAGAATCCACCAAGTCTAAAAAAAGCTTCAGTTCCATAGTGAATTCAACATTTTAATTTTATCTTCAGAGAACAGGAACAGGAGGAAGGAAGGAAAAAGGAGAAAAGTTTTGACTTCTTGGCATTTAGAGCATTTTATGTACTAAGTGTTTTTGCCTTCAGATCAGAATTTCACACACTGCAGCTTGCAGCCACTGCTACTGCTGAGTGACTTCCACTGTGTTACCAAGGTGGTGTGATTCAGATGATGTTCCAGGTCCAAAATCTACTAATGTTCAGGAAACTAACTTGTTTCTGTGCTGCAGCAGAGGATATGCACTTAGTGTAACTTTGTTGATTTATTTCGAAGGTCTCTTCTTTGTATAAAAGCCATAGTAGTTTACTGAATCGGTATTTACTCAAATAGCCATGTTGTAAAATGCAGAGTCATACAAAGAATAGTAATAACCAATTCAATCAATGCTCTTCACACTGTGTGCTCTGGGGCACCTAAGAACTGCCTTCCTCCTTCTGCCCTAGCCAGACTTATTTTTATCTTTTTATGTGTTGGCCTTTGAACAATCCATAGCACAGGTTTCATTTAAAGCTCAGACTAAACAAATTGTGAGAATGGAATATGTGGAGGAATTTTTGTGTGAGCCCCAGAAGCCTCTGATATGTCTATTTGACCTCCAGGGGGTCCATGAGAAGTTGCCCTGAAGTTTTCTGCTTCTGGCAGACTGTGCATTCTTAGACTTCCCCACCATTGAGTCACAAACCCTGGAGGGGCAACAACCAAATCAAAGAGTGAAGAAGAGAGTTGACCTGAGCAGGGACACTCCACATAGCCCAGGTCCAGTGCACTGCTGGCCTGCAGAACGCCATGCTTCTGGGCACTGGGTTTTAGAAACAGCTCTTGGCATTTTTTTAAGGCTTTGTTTCTACTCTAGAATAGACTCAAAATTTAAGAATTTTTAACAGGTAAAAATTTAGACCTCAGAACTAGTAGAACTTTGATCTAAACAATATTTTCCAACCCAATGTTAATTATTTGGCATTTGGGGCATACATCAAAACTGAGTGACAATTCTCCCATTGGTAAAGCATTCGTAGCTTTTCTTTCTGTATAAAATGTGTGTATACTATGATTAAAGTTCTACATATATTTTATTTGCATTTTCAGTATTCCTCATTTACTTATATAGAATAAAACTTGCATATTTGTCAAAATAAAAGGTTTTACTAGAACCTATGTTTAATATGTTCTTATAGGAGGATTGAACATAGTGTCTTAATAAGAGATAAAGAATCAAATTATCAGCTATGTGTTTGCCTTTTTAATCAATCTATACCTGTCCTTATAAAACTATGCCATAATTTTAATTAAGCAAATGTCTTTTTAACTTTTGGCATAGCTGAACTCTAGTACTATTAATATTATGGACCTGTTCTAGTTACCTTTTACTGCTGAGATGAAGCACTGACCAAAACCAACTTGGGAGAAAAAGGTTTATTACATCTTACACTTTCAAGTGACAGAACATCAGTGAGGGAAGTCAGACAAGAACTTAAGCAGGAAGGAATTCTGGAAGCATTAGCTGGAGCACGGACCATAGGGGAATGCTGCTTACTGGCTGCTCCTCTGGCCTGTGCTCAGCTGCTTTCTTATACAACCTACAACAACCTGCCCAGGGCTGGCACCACCCACAGTGGGCTGGGCCCTCCCACATCACTCAACAATCAAGAAAATGCCCCACAGACCTGGTCACACACCAGTCCAATAGAGGAAATTCCCTAATTGAGGTTCACTCCTTCCAGTCTGTCAGGTTGATGACTGAAGCCATCCAGCACAAGACCCACGCCATTTTCCCCCAAAAGCTCTAGGGTTATCTTGTCTTGTGCGTGAGGCACGGTAATTGATGCATGGTGCAGGCCATGGCAGAGCCAGAATCTCTGGAGTCAAACTCCAAGACCAGGAGTTCTCTAGAGATGACTTCCTGCTGTCTGTTCTAAGACATGGACATGTACGGACAGAAGAAAGGAAAAACCGAGCAGATGGCAGTTGCAGTAAGCTGCACAGCAGCACCAACTACAGCCTGCAGACAGTGGTGTCACAACTGGAGCAACAACATAGTCCTCACCATTTCTGCACAAGTTTAGTTTTCATCTTCACCCCTTGATTTTCATTTACCCTTGAATGAGGAGTCTCTTCAGCTTAAGAGCATTTTCCAGCAGGGCAAGTGGCTACCACTGTTGGTAGTCACCAGTCCCCAGCAGCAGAGCTCTCAGAAGGAAACTGGGGATGAAGGCCACCACTCATTCACAGCTTCACCTTCGTGGAACCATATACTTTGACACAAGGGTGATACCTAATGCGAGGCCATAAAAAGATGTTGTCATCTATAAAAATTTAAAAATATTACAAATTTAGTCAGAAAAACCCTCAGATGAGACTTTAGTTGAAAAAAGGGAACTGCATGTAAAATCACATGTAAAAACATTTTGGAACCAGCAAGCTGCCTGTAGAGGGTACCCTAAGTGATCTAATCTGGGGACATATAGCTAGTATAGCTTTCGATGCAGGTCTATGGCAAATATTCAATACTCTGATACACACAAAATGTAGAATGTGAGGGTGGCTTTCAAGTGAGAAAATAAAATTATTTCATTTATGTTTTAAAGAACTAGAATCCTACAAGAAAAATGAATGCAGAGTATGGGAAATGAGGCAGATGTCAAAAGGACCTAGAAAGGCCAGGCAAAAGTTACACAAGATCAGGCCACAGAGAGAGGAGCCCTGAAGAAAACTCTAGGGAACAGCGTAGATACTGGTCCATCTACTCTGCTGGAGATAGAACTGGGAGGGCTTGCAACTGGCAGAGATTTATAACTTGAGAAATTAAGAGAATATTAGTGGCATTGACTAAGATGAGAAATAAAGTTCATAAACAAGTATGGAAAACAGTAATGAGTTTTTAAATCAATTTTATAAAGACTAATTTGCATACAATGGGATATGCCTATAATTTTAAGTGTCCATGCTTCTAGGATGTTAAACAATGGAAGACAAAGGGCAACTAGCAATCAACCTGTCTGTGCTTGATTGTTTCCCTGGGATACTCCTTATGCTAAATGTGTGCTTTCTAGTAGAATCCAATCACAAACAAAATCAGTTTCTTACACTATCTCCACAGGAGTCCTCGATCTTCTTAGTCCCTCCCTGCTTAGACAAAAATCTCGGAAAATTGCTTGACTCCCACTGGCAACTCTTTTTTTTTTTTTATTTGTTTATTTTTTAAGGAATTCTACAATATGAGAGCACAGTTGTTTTCAGATCACAGCGACGTTGCTCAGTTTGCTATACAATTAGGTAACTGGTGCTAGCATCCACAGATGAGGGATGCCATTCGTCATTTGTTTTTCTGGGACTGTGTTACTTTATTCAGCATGATATCTTCTAGCTCCATCCATTTACCTGCAAAGTTCATGATGTCATCTTTCTTTACCTCTGCATAGAACTCCATTGTGTAGATGTACCACATTTTTCTCTATTCACTCGTCAGTTGAGGGGCACTTGGGTTGGTTCTAGCTCCTTGCTTTTGTGAAGAGAGCTGCAATAAACATGGCTGTGCATGTATCTCTTCCCACTAGCAGCTCTTAAATGATATAATGTCTTCTTTACATTTCCTGTTGCTGTGATAAAATGCATTGATAAAGACAACTTAAGAGAGAAAGGGTTTATTTTGGATTACATTTTAAAGTTGGGACAACCGGTCACATTGCATCCACAGCCAAGAGCCAGAGAGTGATCAATGTAATCTGCTGCTCAGATCCCTTCCTCCACTTCCATATTCCAGGATCCCAGCCAGGGAAAGACTCCACCCACAGTGGGTGGATCTTCCCACCTAGACTTAGACAATCAAGATAACCCCCACAGACATGCCCAGAGGTCAGTCTCCCAGATGATTTTAGATTAGCACTAACCATCTCAAATAATTAATTTAAATTCCAAAATATAGTGGTCTTGATTCATAAATTAGAGGGTTCATTCCCTATAATAATATGTCAGTCTTTCTTTACTTTCCTGAAGGGCTTCCCTCTCTCTCATGTGGCTAAAGGTAGCTACCCACCTATAGCTAGAGACTCTGGGGAGCAGGATTGTTCCACTTTCCTTCTTTCTAGCTCATCCTGTGCATTGTTTGCTGGCAGCTTGCTAGAAGAACAGAAAAATCCTCTCTGGAGGAGCGTTTGTGATGTATAGGTTTGCAAGATATCTAAAACTCATCTACTATGCTGGTTACTCCTGGCTGCGTAACAAAATATATTTAAACACAGTAGTTTAAACAACAAGAAATAAATTCTCAGCATTTCTAGTAAGTCAGGAATTTGCGAGCAACTCAATTCCGCAGTTCAAAGAGTTGAGGCTCTCTCTTGAGGTCACAATCAGATGTCTGCTGAGATAGAGCCACCAAAAGGCTTTCCTGGAGACTCAACATCTATTTCCAAACTGCCTTGTACATAGGACTGGAGAGCAGTTTCTCGATACTCTCTGTGAGGTACTGCACCTGCCATTGCCCCCTGGGATACTGATCAATGCTATGTGCAGCATTGTAGCTCAGATTCAAAACTATAGTATGTTAAGAACTGCAGTGTTTTTACTATGTCTACAGCCCAGAAGTTATCCAGCCTGGTCTCCAGCTTGGATCCTTCTTCAGCTTCCCAGATGCTTGGTCCATGGGTGCACTACCACAGCCAATTTAGCATTCTTTTTTATTTATGCTCTACAAGACACAACTGTCTGTCTGTTGTGGGGGGGGGTTCTCTTCAGCTCTAAGAATTGCTCACGAAACCCCTTGGTCAGATATTTTTGCACACTGAGATGAGGAGGGTATCTAATGACAAGTTTGCAGTGGGAACCTAGAAGCTTTGGCAGGCTCCTGAGATGGATGCTTCATAGCTGAGTACTGTCTCTCAAATGGTCAAATCTGGCAGCCAGAAAGGCAATTGGATCAAGCTGGCTCCCAGGGATAAAGAAGATATATTACTATATCCACAGCTGTGCAACAGGAATGGGCCAAGGATACCTGCGTATATTCAAACTCAGGCAGAAAGAACATTTTTCTTAACATTTTGAAACAATAGAATAGAGCATATAATCTTTTTCTTACAAAATACCTATAAAGACTTGTCATTAAATTATTGCCATTAGCCCAGAAAATACTCACTGCATATATGATACTAGTCAAAGCCAAGAAACACAAAATTATTATATTAGTGATTATTATTATATATTTATTATTTTGATATTTTCCATTACTGTTACCTTCAGTTTATGATACTTTTCTCAATTATTTTCCTAACATATCTTTAAGTTTGAAAAGGAAATAGCATTACTCATTAACTGGTTTAAGAATATTGCTGTAGCCTGGCTAGGTGGCGCACGCCTTTAATCCCAGCACTTCGGATGCAGAGGCAGGAGGATCTCTATGAGTTCAAGGCCAGCCTGGTCTACAGAGTGAGTTCCAGGACAGATGGAGCTACAGGGAGACCCTGTCTCAAAAAAGAAAAAAAAAAAAAAAAAAAAAAAAAGAAGAAGAAGAAGAAGAAGAAGAAGAAGAAGAATATTGCTATAGAGAATTATCTGTAATTTCATTTGCTGCATAGACTGGAAGAGAAATGATAAAGACTTAAGCTCTAAGCACTACTGTGAATTTTTTAATTAAAGTACTGTCAGTTAGGTCCATGAAGGAAGTTCTGTTACTTTTTCAGGCAGATGAGAGACTTTTAGTACTGTTTTTAAATGTGTGTAACTCGATGTCCAACTTAAAAATAGATTTAAGATAAGTATATGTATTTTTGAAAGGTTTTATAAATCAGTAAAATAGTGTGTATAACATATCAATACTGTCCACAAAGAATCATTTTGTGGTTTTTGTAAGATGTGTTTCTGACATCATGGTTTTTAGAATTCGAAAGATGGATGCTTCACTTTCCTCATGTCTTGGGGAAAATTCTAACACTTTTAATCCCTTCTTGCATCCCAATTTTCATAACTATATATTCTTGCTTTTCCTGAGAGAATACACCATTGACTTAAAATTCTGCAGCTTTTAAGTAAATGTTGGGACTTTCAAAGGACTTTCTTCTCCTGCGCAACATAGTAGAGAGGAGGGGGCTCTTATCCAGACTAAGCCATTTTCCGGGTTGAGCACATCCTTGTACTTTGGAAAGATAGTATCAAAAACCATGAGTAATCAAAATAGTGCCAGCTAGACTAAAATGACTTTTTTTAAACATGCAATACTTTATTTTAGACATGCAAGAAAAAGCTATTTGAGAATCTATGCAAGCATCTGTATACAGATAACAAAAGAAGCAACACTGTGTTACAGCTCAGCACATAGCATCTAAAATGTCTTTTAATTTCAGGACCTTGTGGCTTGTTTGGTCCATTTTTCCTTTCAGAATGCTGCCATCTCCTGGTCAAATTGCATCACTTCAAGAACACAAAAGATCACAGTTTAAGGCAAATTAACTTTTTATAAAAATTCATGTTTTATCATTACAATGACCCATTTGAAATTTGTGATTCTAAGGTTCCAGAGCTAGCCATCCTGAAAATTCTGCTTGGAAAACGTAAGAAGTTAAATTAACTGCGGACATTTCTGGACTGATCATGATATGAAAATGTATGTTGAACAGAAAATGTAAAGGAAGAGAAGTATGAAGAGGGCCCAGGACCTCTGGGGAATATATAGCTTTCTTGCAGCTCTGAAACTCTATGGAATAACATATGTTTGTAAATGTAACATTAACTCCCTCATCACTTCTACACACTTTGCTTTCAAAGTGGTTCATCTCGAAAGAATGTTTTTAGTCTTTTACAAAAATCCTTACTCTATAAATGTCCTCCTAACAACAACTTCTTTTAAGATTGTTTATTAAAGGATATGCAATGTAAAGGACTAGATTTGTTCTTCATAAAGATTACTTATTGCCTTCACACATTCGTTAAGTCACTTTATTCATTTATGAACAAAGATTAGAGTCCTTATCATCTGTCAGTTTCTGTGCTAAGCACAAAAAAATTCAAACAGAAACAAGATGCTGACCCCACCTTGAAATTACACATGCAACCTAGTGTATCTCTACTTAAAAACCTCCACTGTTGGGGCTGTAGAGATGGCTCAGCAGTTAAGAGCACCGACTGCTCTTGCAGAGGACCTGGGCTCGATTCCCAGCACCCACATGGCGGCTAAGAACCGCCTTTAACTCCAGTCCAGGGGAACCCAACACCCTCTTCTGACCTCCACAACATTGCACAACATGGGTGCACCTACCTATATGCAGACCGTATACTCATACACATAAAAAAATAATAAATAAAAAATTAAAACCCTTCACTGTGTCCTGCCGTCCTTAATTCACCCCCACAGAATCATTTCATCTACACAAACAAAAAGGTAGAAAATAACAATGTAATGTTTGAAGCATCGAAAATGCTCAGTAGCGTCTAGTACATTTCGTCACTGATAGTTTACGAGGATCTTCCTTCTGTCTTCCAGCTATCATACTTACAATCTCTTGATGAATATAATTCTCACCAAATGGACACAATCGTCAAGACTTAACTGGTGAAGAAACCTCACAAAATGAGACCCATTTACTTGATTCATTCAACAAGAGCGAAGACTAGATGTTGGCTAAAAGGAGCCTGATGTACCTTTTTGTTGTTGTTGTTATTGTTTTGTTTGGTTTTTCTTTTTCTTTTTGGTCTTTTCCAGACAGGGTCTCCCTGTAGCCCCAGCTGTCCTGGAACTCACTCTGTAGACCAGGCTGGCCTTGAACTAACAAAGATCTGCCTGCCTCTGCCTCCCAAGTGCTAGGATTAAAGGTTTGTGCCACCCTTTTGTAGTGATTAAGATTTAGGGAGGTTGAAAAGACAAAAAAAAAAAAAAATTAGAGAAGTGAAAGCAGGAAGTCACTTTTCCAAAGCTTTGAAAGGATATCAAGCAGCAGAATCCTAAAGAAAGACGGAAAGTGCAGTGGGTGTTCTGAATTTGCACCTTCCCTTAACTAGTTGTGAAACCATAGAACACATCAGTCTTCCCTAACTCCCATATACCACTGCATGTCCCTTTGCTACTTCTCAACATTTCTAAACCTCTGCTCTAACAAAAACCACACATTCTACACTAACTCTATATCTTTCTCTATATTCAAAGACTGCCTGATTTAATGAGTCATGGACAGAGAGATTAGAGGAAGGAGGGTTGCACATCAGAGATGTGTGATTCCAGAAATTAGCCAAGCTACCACACAGCACAGAGCCAGTGCTCCCAGAAGAGCAGGCTTGGACAAATAGAGGAAGGAAGAAGCTTGTCTGGACCAATTCCTAGGAATCTGGCCTTGGTCACCTGCAGTACCCTACTCTTTTTCCTATTATTAAGGAAACAAGCTGGGCATGGTGGTGCATGCCTTTAATCCTAGCACTTGGGAGGCAGAGGCAAGGCGGATCTTTGTGAGTTCAAGGCCAGCCTGGTCTACAGAGTGAGTTCCAGGACAGCTGGGGCTACAGGGAGACCCAAAAAAGACAAAAAAAAAAAAAAGAAGAAAAAAAAAAAACAAGTAAACAATCACAAGCATTGTTGAGCAGTGTTTACCATAATGTGAAAATATTCTCTAATGCAGAGTCAGAGTCACTGCAGAGAGCCTGAGAGCTTAGAGAATCCTTGGATTCTCACACCCCCCCCCATTCCTTTTCACTTGGAAGATGCTCTGCTGTCCAGACAGAAATAGATTTTCTCCTTTTTAGTGCTTTTTCTTGAACCAGGAACTGGAACCATTTTAAACCTTTCCAGGCTTCAGTGCCCTAAATATCTTTATTCCTTGATATTTTGCAATTGATGTTAACTATATTCTTCTCTTATGTTTTTCTTCTTAATTGTCCATGTTTGATACTCTGACAAATATTACTCCATCAAATGTTACATTTCTGTTCTCTGAATTAGAGTGGTGGACAAAGTTTGAAATACATAAATTAGTATTTAATGCTCATCACATGCCAAAATAGTAATCAAAATAAGGAGTCACTGAAATTTCCAATTTATATAGATTTTAAAAATTTAGAATGGAGTCAGCTTGGACTTTGCCTGGCTGTGTCACTAAATCTCTAGATTTGGCATATTCCACCACACTAAATCTTCAACAAACCACACAGCCATTGACACAGCATATCTGATTCAAGTATAGATCTATTTCAGGAGGGTAAAATTAAAATGAAAACATAACGTTCTTTAATTTACATTATTTCTGTACACATTTCTTTTTTTTTTTTTTTTTTTTGAGACAGTGTCTCCCTGTAGCCCCAGCTCTCCTGGAACTCACTCTGTAGACCGGGCTGGCCTTGAACTCACAAAGATCCGCCTGCCTCTGCCTCCCAAGTGCTAGGATTAAAGGCGTGTGCCTCGACTCCCAGCTTTTCTTAAGCAGAAAATTTCTTAAGCAGAAAATGTCATTTTATGTGTCCATATAATTTGTCCTTTATTAACATTTTTTTCTATTCTGTTTTTTTCTATTTAATTGAATTACTGCATTTAGATTATATTTTTTAAAACAATGAAAATCTGGAAAGAATGCTAATTTTTGATAAAACAAAGCAGTATAGATTTATAAATAATCTATACTATTTTATAAAGGTAGGCATGCTTTGTTTATGGATGCAAAATATATGAATCTTGTGTGTTTGCTTTTTTAGGGTTTTATTCTCAATTTTACAATACTTTCGTTTTAGTTAAATAATTAAACTAGCTCTTTTTAAAGAGATTCACAAAGATTCAGTGAGTTGATGGCAATAACTCTCCTAAAAGATTCCAGGCCCAGTGACTTCTCTATGATAAGAAATTTTTATGTCTAGATTTATGCAGTAAATGTGCTCTTTGAACATAATGCATAAAGATACTTTTGGTTAATCGAATAATATTTTACATAATATATCTGTACACTGCTTAAATTCAGTGACAAGTTGTTCTTTAAGCCAATTCACATTCTGGAATTTTCTAAATTAGAGTATAGGAAGGAGAGACATATCAACAATTGAGAGATTACCAGGCCAAGGCAATTGAGTTAGCTGAGATGAGAATACCCACAGCCCAGAAAGGACGACCTTGTCCAGCACATCCTGGAACAAGATAAGGAGTGATTTACAGAGCCGAGTTCTCAGAAAGACTGAAATATTCAACCTCAGGGGAAAGTGAAAAATGAAGGGCCCTTTCAGAGTCGGGGATCCCCACAACACACGATTGTATTCAAAATGACATTGGTGAATGTGTCCATTATCTGAGGAGATGAGGATTGTGAAAAAGATTCATAATTCAATCATCCTTCTTTGCCCTTCTCTTAATGACTGTCATTTGGCTTTGGGTTATGGCTGCCTTGGTAGCTGGCCATAGCTGTGCTTTCTTGTTGTTGTGTCTGGGCCCACCCATGGTGAATGCCTGGCATGGTGCTGGATGCATCCCAACCATCTTGTGTCACTTGGAATATTCCAAAGAACATGTACTATGTTGTATAAATATATACCTTCCTGGAATATTTGTTTCTCTGCTTCTTAATAACTCAACATATAGATCCCTTTCACTTGAGTAAAAATCTTGTACTGACCAGAATATTAAACTGAATAAATATTACTATTTCTTATAAGGTGGTACATCTTCTATACCTGAATTAATTTTCATCTATCAGTGGTATGTTCCTCTCTCCTCAAGAAGATGAGGACACATTCTAGCACATAGTCAACATATGACAGTAAGTTCATGAACCATGGTTTATAAATGTAGCAATTCAGATGTCTCCAAGTAAGCACAAGTGTTTCATTGGTGATGAACACAAATATTTACAGGATTTCTGCCCTGTCTCCATGCCCTAAAGAAGTGACATCCTGCCCATCACCAGAGAGGAATGTGTACAGACACTTTCTTGGGATGTGGTGAGCTGACCGCCAACCTTCAAACAATGCTATTGCTTATGTCAGCAGTTGCTGTAAACTGACTATACATGAAGCCTTGATTTACATTGATTGCTGTTCTGTCTATAAATATTTAATCCTTATTAGCAATTATTAAGGAAAGCAGAATTCTGAACTTTTGACTTGGGAATTTGGGGGGGGGCTATAAAAGTAATCTCTAACAAAGGTCATTTTTCCTCACTAGACCCATCTATTGGACACTCACTATCCTGTTTCCCATTATCAAACCCAATCTCTTACACACATATTTTCACATAAACAGCAAGTGAAGTGCAAGTGATAATAAGGTTCTTTCCTTATAAGTAAAATATCAAATTGCAGTGAGATGGCCTCCTGATCCGCTTTTGTGTGTTTGTTACTTGCTCCCGTCATTCTGTGACCAGCACATTTTCAGGAGGGCATGGCTCTGCACAACACACCATTCTGGTGTCGTACTGTACTTTTACTTAGCTCATTTAAGGTGTGCTTGCTTAGAAGGATGACACTTTTAAATATCAGATATTGTGTTTTATTTACTCATCAACTAACCACATACTTAATGCCTACTACATCCCAAGCACCATACAAAATACCAGGGCTACAGTGAGCTTCCTCCAGGGAACACAGTGGAACAGAGAGACAGCCAGCTAGTTCTCACTCAGGGAAGCCTTTGTGAGGGGAAATGACATGGAATGAGAGCTCAAACGACTGTGTGTTGACTACTTAAGGACAAATGGGCCAAGAAATATCTAGGCAAAAGGATCTGTGTGAACAAGGCATTAGAGATAGGAAAGCCTACCTACGCATGTTTGGAGAATGGCCGTTGGTTCAGATTAGCACCTGTACGGAGTGTCAGATTCAGAGTCTGGTTTGAGTTAGATCTAGTGTGTTTCCTACCCATGACAGGAAGAAGAAACAAAGGGAGGAAGAGAGAGAAAGAAACAAAAAGAGAGAGAGAGAGAGAGAGAGAGAGAGAGAGAGAGAGATTAGCATGTAAACTTAGAGGTTCTGTGACTATACTTTCAAACATGTATATCATTGTGCCTTGCTCATATCTACCTCCTTATCCCCTTTGCCCCTCACTGGTTAAGGCAGTGGTATTGGCTTCCATTCTGAATGGGATGAGAGGCAGAAGAGGATTCTGAGTAGACTCAGCACATGCTGTGACTTGGGTGTCCAGCGGACAGCGTGTGGGGCCGGCCTGCAGTCACAAGCAGAAAGGACTGACAAACATAACAATCCAGGCCAAAGAGGATGGAGGTGGGCCCACTGGTGACTCTCCATTCACCTCTCAGGGAGAGAAAACAGCAGTGTGAAGGGTGAAGATTGTGCATATGAGAAATGAGTCAAGACAACTTCCGGTTTCCTCTGGAGCTACTAACAATGAGAAAAACCATAAGGACACAGACTCAGAGTTCCCCCGAATGCTAGGAATGCATCACCGCAGAATATGAAAACAACACAGGCCACAGGGCATGCTCGGTGCCCAGAAAAAAATCAAGGAATAAGAAGCACCCAAAATTACTCATTTGATTTAGAAATAGAAAAAAAAACAGGTCTTTGGTGATTGTGTGAAAACAATTGCAATATTTGTTATTTACTATGCCCAAAATATTAAATATGTTCTACTATAAAAGCAGTTGTCATTAGATTGGATAGAAAGAATGAGCCTATTTGAAGCTCATTCAAATCTACAGGCTTACTTCATGCATACCACATCAGGAGACATAAGTTTAACATACTGTGCATGCCCACCAGCCTCTAGGCACATATGTACGGCTAAGCACACATATGGGGATAGGAATAGCAAAGAAGGTAGCCTGGTTTCTGCCTCTTTTTTTTTGAGTTAATTTTTATTGAGCACATTTCATACATTTCTTAAATTTAGACTCATTCCCCCATCCATGCCCACCCCTCGTGCCCTCCCCACAAGAGCTCGTGGACTCTGTCATACATGTTAAGTCCCATCTTGCATCTTTTTCTCAGTTTTTTATAACCTTTTCTATGCAGAAGTTTACTGTTTTGGTCAGTTCTTTGAATAGGTTTTTCTCTCTCTTTTTTTGTTCCCTTTAATTTTATATTATCCCAAAATATGCATATATACACTCCACACACAGCAAAATTACAAAATCTGAAAATAAACTATAGGTTAATTCCAAAACACATTTAGAGATTCACATTTTAACAGTAAAGTTTCTGCCTCTTTCTTAATCATCACTAGAGGAAGAATGAACAAGAAAGATACTGCTAATACTGGTATCTTTAACTTTGCTCAGAAAAAATAAAACTATAAACTGTCAACACCCAGATCTCACTGTCTCTTCTACAATCCTTTACAGTACACGGTTTGCAGCAGACTGTACAGTTTATCTCTTA
This sequence comes from Rhizomys pruinosus, assembly GCA_009823505.1. Lineage (NCBI taxonomy): Eukaryota > Metazoa > Chordata > Mammalia > Rodentia > Spalacidae > Rhizomys > Rhizomys pruinosus. The sequence goes on from VZQC01011619.1 coordinate 815,573, forward strand.
ATGATATATGTTGACTTGGGGACTCTGAGAAGTGGGGCTCCAATGGAAAACACTTTTTGATTCCTAAGACTATTTTTCATCTAGGTGAAACTGCCTCTCATTGTTTTTTCAGCCTCCTCAATGTCCCTTGGGATCAACCTCAGGCCCTTCAGGATTTCCCTGCAGCACATAAAACCCTGATCTTGTCGTATGGTAGCGCAAAGTACAAAGGCAACACTTGAGCGAGTCAAAGATGCCTTTATCAGGAAGGCAAAGGTGTCAAGCAGAACAGGACAGCACATGAACTTGAATTTGATGTAATGGAAAATATACTGTCATAAGAGATAGAGGGCACAGACATTAAAGGCTCTGAATTGCTGGGGAGGTGGAAATCAAAACCTTATCTGCCCAAAATATACCCTCTTAAACCTTTTGACAAAACAGCCCCAGCTCAATTGACCTTTCCACACTGAGTCATGTACCACTGGGATAAATTCCACTGTTTGGACCCTGGTGATCACTTGAAGCCAAAGTCAAGGAAGGTTTGGTCCTTGACTGAACTCATTTGTGATGCCCACAGAATTATTCCCTTTCCAGAAGCGCTTCAGTGCTCCAGAGCCGGGGACACTGTTCCCAATCCCACTCAGTTATTAACTGCATCTGGGATTCGAAGAGAATATACAGCTCTTTCTCTAAAATGTCTCCACAAACTCTAAAACTCCCCAAGGCTCTTGTTTGAATCATACCATCCCCTCCTTGCCTTGGGGCTGACATAAGTCAAGCTTGCTAAAGTCATCCTCAAGTTGCCCAGTGCAGATGAAGAAAATCACAGAGCACTTCCTGCCTACTACAGATTTTTCCTTTAATTGCATTGTGTGTGTGTGTTTGTGTGTGTGTGTGTGTGTGTGTGTGTGTGTTCATTCTCATGTATGTATGGGGAGAAGTGCACACCATGGCACACACATGGAGATCAGAGGACAAACGGCAGGAATTGGTTCTCTCCTTCCCCTGTATGGGAACTGGGGATTGAACTAAGACCATCAGGGCTTGGCGGCAAGTGCCTTTACCATCTGAGTCATCTCACCTGCCAGGACAGATGACATAGAAGGTAAAGGCACTTGCTGCCAAAACTGAAAACCTGAGTTTGACCCCTGAAACCCACATAGTAGGAGAGGATCCACTCCCATAAGCTGTCCTCTGACCCCCACATGCATGCCATTGTACACATTCATCTTCCTCCATCACACAGACAAACACAGACGTACACACACAATAAGGAAATAAATGTCATTCTAATTTCTCTTCAGTTGCTGTGACAAAACACTCTGACCAATACCAACTCAGGAAGGATAGACTTTATTCGGCTCACATCTCCTAGGTTCATAACCTAGGGAGCACAAGGTAGGAATTTAGGACAAGAATCTGGAGGCAGGAGCTGAAACACGGACCATGGAGGAATGCTCTTGCAAGTCTTCAAGACTTGTTAAGGACAGCATAGGCTCAAAGACAACAGCACTGTACATTTGTCCTACCGAGCAGCAGTCTGGGCTGAGGAGCATTCTACATCCCCAGGTCACAGCGTTGCAGGTCCTCCCTCTGTGTAAACCTGATCAGACCTGCCATTTCTAGGCCTATGAGCCAACAGGATGATAGATGGTACAGAAAGTAAAGAATGGGTAGAAGCTAGAGCAAACAGGGATATCGGAGGTGAAAACCCAAAGTCACAAAGGAGTGAGAGAAGGCCAAGACAGAAACAATAAATGGAATCTCACGCAGACTGCACCTTGCTCTTCAGCATGGTATGGCCAGGGAGCGCCACAGGTCGGCACAGGGGAAATGAAAAGGAGAGTGCTGACAGGTCTGGGGGCAGGAGAGAAAGTGTGTCTCACTTACACAGGACTGGAGGAAGGAAGTGACAGGAAGTGACACAGCCAGAGTCTCAGAGTGGAAAGATTCCTGAGATGAACTGCAGACAGATGGACCGTGACCCCGGGGAGGCAGAGACTGCTTCTGGAAAGCTCCTCCCTGCGTCCTTGACTGTGTCTTGAGAGCCCCCTGAAGGACAGAAATGAAGACAGCGCCTCATCAGGGGGGTCCATGCCCTGCAGTTCACATCTCCAGCTGAGCAGATTTTGGATTTTCTTGGTCCCCTTACCTGAGCTAGGGCAGAAAAACACTGAAGTCAAAGTCCAGACGGCTGGACACCATCCACAACTCTTTCCTTGACTCCTCCTGAGGCTTTATTTCCCTGAATTTCAGGGTATTCCTTCTCAAAGTTTGGACCACCACTCATGAATAGCTTACAAAGAACTTTTCAGAGGCTATAGGCTCCATGGAACCAAAGACCACGTCTGTCTTGATCACTAGGCTGTACTTATGACACTACCCAGCTTATAGCAGGTGTGTGCTGAACGAATTGAAGTAGACAGCACTGCACAAGGTAGGTGAGCACAGAGCTGATTTGGCCAACTCAGTGACTCCAGCTCTCCCTGTTGGAACGCTGGGACTATGGGAAGGACAATGGTGACCAGTATATTGGACTAGCTGGAGAGGTGTCTCTATAAGTTGTTACTCCATAGTCTCTATGCAGTACGTGTTCAATTGAAGTGTAGAAACTAATCTGGTTTGTCCCAAATTCTCTTCACCAGAGGGTTACTTTTCCCATTTCACCCTATATTTTAAAATCCTGTTCTTTAAACCTCCTTGCTGGTAGATTTATTTTTTCCCTCTGTTTGTAGGAGATGAAAATGTTTTTCCAGACAGGCCTGCTCTAAATTACTTCATGGAAGTGAAAGCCCTGTGTCCCTGTGTGCCTCTCGTGCGAGGAACTCCTTACATTTATGTGTTTTTAGGAACAGGGCTGGGAGGTGAACATTCCCAGTAACAGTCGAGTCATTTCTTTAAAAATAAAAACTACTTCTCGGTGAGACATACCTCACATTCCGGTCTCCCCACTGCAGGCAGTTATGTGCTACTAAATATGCGGTGGAAATGACACATGTCTGGAAGCCTAGAAGCAAAAGGCGTCCTGAGACTGCCTGATCAGGAGGACACAATGAAGGTGTTGTGCATGCTTAATTGATGAAGGCAGACTCCCAAATCCTGGAAAAAGAAATCTGCGACATCTTAAGCATCTGGCATCAGTCCCTGTAAAGGATTCAAAGGTTCTTATGTTTGAGCTCTGATCACACCTATCGTGGATCCATCCCACTTAGCAGAACATTTTGGAAACAGAGTATCTTGGGATGAACCAGGGCCAGCCACCATTCCGTCACATGGAGGGCTGTGAGGCCAAAGGCCACTGAAGGGGATGGAGCAGCTCCTCACACAGAGCCTACATAATGGCAAGCTGCACAGACATTTGACTCACTGGATCCTCTAGACCAGATCAATTCTATTCCAAAGGAAACATACAATTAGTCTGACTCAAACTATTTCTCTAAGTTTGTCACCAGAAGGATCCCTACCAGATAGTCTCCTGACCTCTGTGAAGACTAGCAACAGGGCTGAGGTTGGGAAATGGAAATTGAAAAGGGAATTGGTTGGCTAAGGATTACACTAAAGGAATGCAGATTGGATTAAATGTAAATTAAGTATCAGAACAGGAAGACATTTGTCCCAGTTGAAGAAAGTGTTGAAAATCTTTGGCACAGATCTACCATGCAGTTCCAAATATGGCAAGAGTTTAAGCCTCAGCAAAATACGAGGGTCATTTTAAAGACAGGAGGAAGCTTAGCAATTATTGTTTATGAAACTGAAAAGACTGAGACAGTCATTTTTTTATTTGTTTTGATGGCATCAAAGTGACCTAATTAGAAAAATGAGATCAGTTTTCTAAATATGCAAGTATTTTCATTAAATTAGTGGGGGAGGTGTTGGATTTTGACTGACACTTGAAAAGTTTTCGAAGAAGCCTTTAGCATGTGACAATTTTAAAAAAGCACCTGTCCTTAGTCAAAAAGAGAAATCTGTATATCTATAGAAACTATTTGCCAGTAGTAAGTGCCACCAAACAGAAAGGAAGAAAGGAGTGACACTGCCCAGGGATGTGGAAGCTTAAAAACAGTGCTTGATTGTGATGGGGGGTGGGGGGGGGGTTGTAAACCGGGGAAGCAAATCTGCAGAGGAAGCTGCTAGACTGACTTCCTGGAGAGGTGAGTGCATTATCCAAGAATCCAGACCAAAAGCCTTAGTCTGATTACTCGTTCTCTCTCCTTCCTTGTATTCCTTCCTGTCTTCCATATTCCTGCCTTCTTCCTCTGAAGCTGGAGACCAGTACTGCATTGTCCAAGATCCTGACTCAGAGATCCTGGGAAAGGAGGAGGGGGCAGAAGCAGAAATGTGGCCAAAATGCACAAAGTGCACAGGCACACGTATGTGCACACACACACACACACACACACACACACACTCTTCCCTGTAGCCCTTAAGTCATAACTTACAAAGAGACTGCTGTAGGAAGTCCTTTCTGTTTTCAGGGAGCTTCTTAGAGCACAGAAAGGGTTAAGGGAGTGCGCACCTTTGTACCTGATTTCTTCCAGCCAAGTAAAGCAGACACCCCACAAGCATGCAGCTTTGTTCTTGATTGTTCAAGTTATCGTCCTCGTGCCAAACGTGAAGAGATCCAAGTAAAATCCATGTTGCAATCACCAAATACTGAGAAATGTTTGAGCACGCTGGGCAGACTTTGATTGCACTGTTTCTACAGTGCTGTTGGAAAACTAATTTGGAAGATTATTTTGCCTGGTGTTTGTTGTTGCTGTTTGGCTAGTTGGTTGATTTCTTTTTTAACTTTTATGTTCTGAAGAGAACATGTAAAACTACTTTAACCAACAACTTTAGATTCTAGATAGCACAGTAAATAGAATTTGCATTAATTTACTCTTCACCCATCCCATGCCTTTGCGTGTTTGTAGAAAAAGAGCTGGGTTCAGTTTCTGTCTCTATCATTAGCCTTATGATCTTTAGCTAATTGATTATCTGAGCCCCAGTGTTGTTAATCCATCAAGTAGGGATAATTTTAACATAGCCTTCATGGTTACTGTGATGTTTAAGAGTAAAGGTAAATGCTTAGCATTCCTTTTGTGGCTGTCATATGCTGACTGAGTCCTTATGTTCTGTGCTTGGAGGACACACTGAAGAACCAGTCAGGAAACAAGGGAACTGCCCTCAGGGGGCAAGTATTCGATGCCAATATCCTAACCACAAAGAAACCCAAAGTGAAACACTGAGCTACAGGTTAGTTGTATGAGCCGTCACTGTAGATTTTAACAAAATTGGACTTTCAATTGTGAAGTGGCCTGCTTAATGTTTAGGCCCTAATAACATGTAAGATCCCTGTGACAGCAAAGAACAACATTAGATTTTCATGCCTAGATTAGTGTATAGATGATTTGCATAGTCATCAAATAAAAAAGAACTCAAGGCCTTGTGAGAACGGAAAGCCAGAAGTGTGTAAGAGAGCAAGATTTTTGACAGGCCAGCCTATGGAGGCCTCTCCGGGACGTTGGAATGCTTATCTGATGAGAAACCAGTCCCTTGGATCAAAAGAGCAAAGAAAGAGAATTCTAGACAGGAAATATCCAGGGCAAAGGCCTTGAGACAGGAAAGACCAAGGAATGCTTTAGCAGTAGGATGGGGTCAGTGTGGCCCACATAGTAACAGCCAGATCACTCAAGTCTAGAGGGTGAAATTTGGTAGGTGTGAGTTTTAGTCAGAGCATTATGCAATTTCCCTTTCCTCCTTCCACAGCTCTTGTTGTTTACAGTTTAGTTTTCAAAAAACAAGGTTAACATCCACTTTTAAATTAGGCGACAGTATTGGGGAACAGATAATTGAATCATGGATTATGAAAAATAGATATCCATGCTCAAAAATAAAAGGGACATCTGCTAATAATCATGAAAGAATCAAGATCACAGTTCACCCCTAATTGCTGGCTCATCCCTGGGGTAATCATCACACTGTAAAACACTGACTCCGCACTCCACAGACTGCCCAGAATCAACTGTACCAAGACAAGTGTGCTAATTTCCACACTTGGTTACCTTCATGTCAAAAAAAACACAAAAAAATCTACATAGGACACTATGATATGGGACTGGAGAGATGGCCTAGTGGTTAAGAGCGCTGACCGCTCTAGCAAAGGACCTGGGTTCGATCCCCAGCACCCACATGAAGGCTGAGAACTGTCTTTAACTCCAGTTCCAGGGGAATCCGACACCCTCTTCTGACCCCCGCAGCATTGCATAACACGGGTGCACAGACCTACATGCAGGCAGTACATTCATACACATACAAAATAAAGTAAAATAAAATAAAATTAAATTAAATTAAATTAAATTAAATTAAATTAAATTAAAAAGACACTATGATGTTGGAAACATCAGCTTCAGTTTGACAGATCAGCTTCCAGTAAGCCCCGAAGCTTCTCTGCTCAACATCCACATCCTGGGAAGTGGCATCATGTCCCTCTGCAGGTTTTGCCTCTACTTCCTGGGTGCACTCTATAGGCTGAGTTTGGACAGATTTAGCTCTGGCTCGTCAGCTTTTTCAAATGGAGCAGCCACTTAGTACTCCCTCCTATAGGCTGGGAAGCTGGAAGGTCCTGCTGTTTTCTCCAAGTTTAGTGCCTCATGTCCATTGTGTCCATCTGCTCTCTAGGTTCACATTTTGATTGATTCATTTGGTTTTAGAAGATTCATTTGGTTTTAGAAGATTCTCTGCCTTGACTATATCAGACACCTAATCTAGCTTGGTCTAGAATTATTGCACAACTCACTAAAATGAGTTATTTTTTAATATTTTATTTATTTTTATTTTATGTGTGCATTGCTTGCATGTATTTGTATCCCCATGTTGTACAATGCCCAGGGAGGTCAGAAGAGGGCGGTGGATCTCCTGGAACTGGAATTATGGATAGTCGTTAGCTGACGTGTGGGTGCTAGGAATGGAACCTGGGTCTTCTGCAAGAGAAGAGAGCACTCTTAACCACTGAATCATCTTTCCAGCCCCTAAAGGAGGCTGTTGACATATGTGGTGATGGAGGGAACTTGGGCAAATTTAAACATGAATTTTCATTCTGCCCCTCCCTTCCCTTCCAGAAGGGACATTTGACTTTAGTGAAGAAAATTTCCTCCAAAAGTTCCCAAATACCTTATCTGAAACTGTCTTTAAAATGCACAAAATGATAATATATAAGGGGAATTTTTAAGTGTATGCTACTTCCTTAAAATGGTATCTGAGATGCACATCAAAATATATGCCACAGAATTCAACTGAGAAAAGAGAAGGAATATCACATTCCACAGACCAGGAACTTAGCTATGAAAACCCTTAGCATAGCAATAAGAAAAGAAACCAAACAGTTTGACAATGTTTCTATCTACTAGTAAGACCGTGGGGTTTTTTTATTTTCTTTATGGTTTTCTATTTACATTAATTCTTAAAGCATGTGTCCATTGTGTAATCAGAAGATTACACTATGTTTTTATAAGAGGAAATAAATCATGCTACATAACCAAAAAGCATGAAAGAAACATTGTTCTCCTGGTTATCAGAGATTCTTAGCCTAGGATGGTAGAATTAATAGAAAACTACATAATGTCATTGGACGGTTAAGTCAGAAATTAAAACCCAGTCTTTCACCTTTTTAAGCTCCTTAGGTGATTTCAACTTGACCATAATAGTCAAGGTTATAGACTATTGGCAGACTAATTGAATAGCCAAGATCAGCAAATTGATACCATGTGGTAATTAGCATCTCCGAGGGAACTTTTATAATACTAGTACATAGTTCATAACCTTGGGTTCTGACATAAACTGGTTGCCAATAAGGCTTTTGCCTAAGTGATGCTGATGTGCACACAGTTCTACTGAGTACTCATTCTCTGTGCTGACTGCTTTCAGTGGAGCATCTCATTTAATTCTCAAAATAATCTGATAGGGTGAATATTATTATCTCCAATTTACAGAAGAGGAAGTGAGAACTCAGAGACATGACATTAATTGTTCAAGGCATCTAGGTTGCTCTGCCTCTGTGGGTCTGTCACCTGTGGGTATCCTCAAAGTAGCCCCGCTCCCCCAGTTCTGAAAAGATTCTTTCTTTAAATTTTTTTTTATTAATTTTATTTATTTCTGTATGTGTATGAATGTACTGTCTGCATGCAAGTCTGTGCACCCGTGTCGTGCAACACCGCGGAGGTCAGAAGAGGGTCTCGGATTCCCCTGGAACTGGAGTTCTCCTGGAATTGGAGCTTCAGACAGTTCTCGGCCGCCATGTGGGTGCTGGGGATCGAACCCGGGTCCTCTGTAAGAGTGGTCGGCGCTCTTAACCGCTAGGCCATCTCTCCAGCCCCCCTGAAAAGATTCTTTCTAAGTGAGAATGTAGCATATTCACTTTTAAACTGCTAATGCAGTAGCCTTTTAGAAATCTGTCAGCAACTGTCCTGTTCCTGTCAAACTCTATCCAGTATAAACACATCGGAAATATCCTGAGCAATTGTTTATTCATTCTACAAAGACCTGAAGAACATTAAACTTAAATTGTTTCTAACTTTTCAGTTACAATAGTGCCTCCCTGCATAATTTTATACTTTCCATATTTTCTCCTAAAATCATGGAACCATTGATATTTTTATTTGATATCATTTTTTGGTATTCAGGTGAGTATATTTTGAAAATTATTTGAAGAGCTTTGCACAAGGCCTTGGATAATCAGAAACATGCTCAAGTATCACACAACCTGCCTTAGCAGTATTTTGCAGACAGATTTTAACACGGCTTCCTCCGGAGCTAGGTTTTACACAAAGCCAACTTTACCTTTTCTGATAGTCGCGATTCCCATAGACCTCATGCCAGCACAATGCCAGCTAGCAGGGCCTTTTCCTTTATAACTCAAGCCGAAGGTCTTTGAAGTAAGACTGTGCTAGAATTAAGAATGTGCCAGAGTTCAGAATGCCCAGATTTGTATAGCATTACCTGAGAGTAACACTACCCAATAAAGCCAAGTTGATGGGTTAAGGATAGAGAACAAGCCATTTCAATTGCCAGTCAGCTTCTGAGGCAGCTTGTGTGAGCAGAGCAGGAAAGAATGAAAACAAAGACTGTATTAAAAGATGATCTGCAACTGTTTTGATTTTACATGACAAAACAGGCCTCTACCTTTCAAATAATTTTGTAAACAGCTATCTTTGAGGATTCGCAAACTTGAAATGTAGCATACCATTAATTTTAACAACTTCATCAATGCGTACTGCATAAAGAAAATAAAGTGTCTTCTTGAGTGCTTGGGTTACACTAAAAGAGAAACGTTTTGTAACCTCTGTTTCCCTCTTACTTCCTTTCTTATTGTTAACATTCGTATTTGGCACCTTCCTTTAAAAGGTGTTATGCTTTATTTCTTAGTCTATCATAATCTTGCACTTTATGATGGAGTTACCTAGGGAAGAGGAACTGACAGACAAAAATGGAAGACTATTTTAAGTATATCTGTGTATGTGGACATAGCATATACATACACATATTACATGTGTATCTAAAATAATACATGCATATAAACATTTATATATTCGTATATATAGTGTATACAAATATACACTTTTTAGATATTTACATATATATTAAATCTCTAGACTAGTAGAAAATACAGGAGACAATTCATTAAAAATCTATTAGTCTATTCTGGTAAGCAGACAGGAAAGAAAAAATAACCACAATAGCAAAGCACTTTTTGGAGCCAGGAGAAAATCAAGTGTCACTCCCACCCATTTCTTTATCTAGAAAGTTTCTACTGGGCCTTTGGGAATTTTACCTATGTAGAGATAACAAAATGAACATTTTAGAGCACAGTCAGAGCACACGTGAAACTCTTCTGGCTGGCTGTTCTCAGGCATATCTAGTGGGTACAGGGGCTTGTTTTGATACCTCTAGTTTCAGATAATCAGTAACTTGGAAACTCTGACTTACAACTTTTGCTCCAGATACTGTAGCTGGATAGTAGAGTACTTGTTATAAAGAAAAAGTTATAGCAAGATAATCATTTCAAGTTGCTATCTGAGAATTTTCAGAAAATTCTCCTCTATCTGGATAGAATATCTAATTTTACACAAATTTATGTCATCTTAAAAAAAAATAGAATGAACTTGGGTGGGGTGGGGGACATGGAAAGGGAAATTAGTCTAAATTGGAATGAGAAATGATATATGAAATACACAAAACTTCAATAAAATATTAAAAATAGGGGGCTGGAGAGATGGCCTAGCAGTTAAGAGTGCTGACTGCTCTTGCAGAGGACCCGGGTTCAATCCCCAGCACCCACATGGAGGCTGAGAACTGTCTGTAACTCCAATTCCAGGAGAACTCCAGTTCCAGGGGAATCCAACACCCTCTTCTGACCTCCGAGGCATTGCATGACATGGGTGCACAGACCTACATGCAGACAGTACATTCATATAAATAAATAAACAGATATTAAAAATAGAATGAATTATGAAATAATTCCTAATTTATGATGAAACAAACATGGATATTTTTAGGTGTGTATTAGAAGCTGATTTCTCCATTTTTAAACAAGAATTTCTCATTTCTTTCAAGTATTTTCTTACATTTAGAGAACTGCACAGTTCAACTACATTATTAGCTCTAGATATCCACACAGCATTGATGGGAACAGGTGTTCATCATCCATCTTGACTTTCATTAAAAGGTCAGGACATCGACTACAAACAGATCTTTTTTATTATTTACTTATTTTTTCATTTTTTAACAATAAGTAATAATTTATGAGTACAAGCATCCTTCATGTAAAACCAATTTGCAAGCAGTTGTGCCCAAACCCACACAGTCCAAGGGTCCCACCATCCAGTTGGGTGGTTTGTATGTTCACTCAGGTTGATCAAATAAGTGTCCAGTCTATATTGCTGTAGTTTCACCATTCACCCCAATCGCAGCCCTTACATTCTACCACACCCCCTCTTCCGCAGATTGTTCCCTAGGCTTAGAAAAGGGGCACAGGTGGACGAGAAGCAAAACAGTCTACTTTCTCTGGAGCTGTTGTCTTGGACTCTGGTCAATTCTGGCTGTTTCCTTTCATGGGCTGACAGTTTGTCCAGGAATAACCTTTCGATCCTACTAATGAAGCACAAGCAATTAGATATATAGGTATTTAAACAGTACTAATTGTTATGGTAGGTTACTTTGGTATAGACACAGATGTTTGGATGGTATGTTAAT
>VZQC01011619.1:830958-948849 GCA_009823505.1 Rhizomys pruinosus
TGACCTGGAGCTTGCTCTGTAGACCAGGCTGGCCTGGAACCTACAGAGATCCATCTACCTCTGCCTCCCTAGTGCTGAGATTAAAGGCGTGCACCACCACGCCCAGCAAGTTTCTTCATTTTTAACAGAAGGGTTGAACTGAATAGCATCTGAGCTCATGACCAGGTCTAAACATCTAAATAAGATGACATTAAACATTTATAGGAAGTGGTTATGTGGAATCTGGTCAGATGAATCAATTCCTGTAATAATAATGCCAAGTCAGTGACCATTATACCAAATTTCAGAAGAACAACTTTCACTAAACATGAAAGTGCTTAGATGAACACTTAAAAATATTTTAATTGGTCATTACTACTTTGTTTATGGATGTCAAAAAATATTTTCCAGAATTTTGAGTGGAATTACTTAAAATGTTACTCTAGGGGCTAAGGAGATGGCTCACTGGGTAAAGTGCTTGCTTGCCACACAAACCTATGCTGAATTCATATCCCCAACCCATACAAAAGCTACCCTGGTGATTGTCCCCAACACTGCAGCACTGGCGGGAAATCGGAGCTGGGTCAGGCAGATCCCTAAAGTTCATTGTCCAGCCAGCCTAGCTGAGTCAATGAGTGTCAAGTGAAGTGACAGGCTCTGAGGAAACACGGACCTCTGGCCTACACACACACACACACACACACACACACACACACACACACACACACACATGAATTTTTTGATGTTCTTCTAAAATGATAATGCTTTGGTGAGTAGTGCCCCTCCACCCCAAATTCAGGTATTCAAGCCCCGCCCCTGAACATGACTGAGTTGAGTAAGTTTAAATAAGACCCTAGGGCAGCCCCTGATCTGAAGGGTGAGCTATGTAGAGACAACAGAGCTCTGCACTCTGAAGACATTCACAGGAAAGGCCATGTGAAGACGCAGATGAGAGTGAATCTCCACAGGCCAGAGAAAGGGCTTTGCTGCTAACAGAACCCCAGCAGCTCTTTAATCTGGACTCCCCAGGTTCCAATGTGCAAGAAATTTGTTTTTGTCGTTTAAACCAGCAGACTCAAGTCATGAGCTTAAACAATTAAGTGAAGGATTATTTTATGTGAGGATAAACTGTGTAAGTCTATCAACTTCAAGTACAAGGTCTGTTAAAACATGATTAGAGTATTTAGAACATTTGAGTTCAAAGAACCGTCTTTGACTCTAGTTCCAAGGGAATCTGACGGCCTCTTCTGACCTCCGCGGCATTGCACGATACGGGTGCACAGACCTACATGCAGACAGTACCCTCATTCACATAAAAAATAATAAATAAATTTTTAAAAAGGCAGATCAAAACATCTGGAGGGCAGAGCACTGAGAGCTGATAAGGAAAGCAGATCCCAGCGGACAGGCGGAAGGATCCCTAGCCTATTTCACCTTCAACCACCGTCATGACGTAAACCAACACTATGACCCTGACTTCCACCTGCATAGAACCTCAGGATGTCAACTATGCTCAAGGAAATGTCTTGTTGCTTCAGAAACTGCTCATAGGAAAAGATAATGAAGTCTTTCCCAGGCATAAGCTCAGACATATTTTCTCCTCTGACTCAGAAGAAATTCTGTGTAGAATAGAAGAGAAAATTTTTCTTGAGACGATTTGTGTTAGCTTTCCGTTCCAATGACAAGATACCTGATATCATAACCCAAACAGAAGACGGGGTTTTTTGCTTTGTTTTTTGGTTTTTTTTAGCTCAGAGCTTTGGCATTTACAGTTCATAGTCCATTGCTGCTATGCTTTTGGATCCGCGGAGATGTGGAACATCTTGGCTGGATGTTCGGCAAAGAACGCTGCTCAGCTTACTCAGCCTGCTGAAGAGGAGAGACGGGTCCCACTTTCTGCTTTAAGGCCATGTCTTGCATGATCTGCATTCCTTCTTTTAGGCCTACCCTTCTGAAGGGTCCACCACTTTCCACTCACACCACAGGCTTCAACATGAAGGCCTGCGAGGGACACTTACCCAAATCTCAAAGTCCGGGCTGAAATGTCGATGCTCCCTTTCTCCCTTCCTCCCCTTGGGAGTTCCTGAAGACAGGCCTCACCTTGCTTAGTTACTCTAACCTGATTGGGTTGCGGCCTAGGAAGGAAGAGTCTGTTGACAAAGTAGTCTGTGCTAAGCAACCAGTCATAGCATCTGAGATATGAGAACTGTACAGTATCTGTTAGGAAAAATTACTAATTTCAAGGAAATTTTATTTATTGTGGGTTTTGTCTACTATTGTACTAATAAAAACTTTTTACTATATATATACATTCTTATATATATATTAGAATGTATATATTCTAATATATATATATATATATATATATTAAAATATATATATTAGAATGTGGAGTCGCCCAGCCCATAATGGAAAATACACTCTGTCAAGTACACCAAACTTAATTCCTATGAATTTAATTATCCCTTTTGATATGCAAAGCACAGTGTAGATGCCTTGAAGAACATTAGAATTGGCTAAAATATCATGCTAGAAATACTTTTATCTTGTTCTTGATTCTTTCCTGTCTTTTTTTTCTACAAATAATACCTAGTATAAATGAATGAACAGATATATGTTATATGCCCTAAAATAAATTTACTGTAAAATAAGGAGAGTAAAATCAAGTCACTATAATACAAACTATTGAATTTGATTTATCTTGGCAGTTATGTGAAAAACATGTCATAACATAGACATTTAGGCAATTATTATTTTCCTATATCAAAGCCAGGGTTTTTTTCTGTGAAGAGTCAGATAATTATTACTGTGGAGGTTTTGTTCCACATACTCATTTCTACTTTTTACAAGAAACATGGGTTACATAGAGACTCAGACTTATGGATATGTTCCAATAAAATTCTATTGTGGATGCTCTAATAACTTCATATAGTTTTTATTCACCATATTTTTTCCTTTTTCAACAGATTTTATTTTTGCTTTTTAATTGTGTGTGTGTGTGTGTGTGTGTGTGTGTGTGTGTGTGTGTGTCTGAGTGTGGTTTTGTACCCTTGAGTGCACTGCCCTCAGAGGTCAGAAAAGGGTGTTGGGTTAGAAGCTGTTATGACCAGCCCTGCATGGGTTCTGGGAACTGAACTTGGGAGTTCTGGGAACTGAACTTGGGAGTTCTGGAACTGAACTCGGGTCCTCTGCAAAAGCAGCATGCACTCAGGTACTCAGAACCACTGAGCCATTTCTCAGCCCCTCCTTTTTTCCAAACACCAAAAAATGATGTTCATAGGTTGTGCCAAAAGTAGTCAAAGAAGAGGTGAATTTCATTCGTAGAGTTGCTTACCACCCTTCCTCAAATCTATTTATCATCATCCCCTCTTCCAGTTCATTTCCTGGCTAGAGTAAAGCAGATTATTCAGCCACTTCCTAGGAAGTAAAATATAGAATGAAAGTTTTGAAAATAATTTTCAGATGTGCCCACCAACTGATTGGTAGTTTTGTTAGAGGTAGAATTCCAGACTGGAGACATTTGCCCTTAGGATTTTAAATTGTTACTTGATTGTCCTCTACCTTCCCATTTTGTTCTTGAAGCACAACACGGAATGTTGCTGTTTACTCATTGCTGTGTATCCTGCTCCATTTCTGTAACTGCAAACCTTTCTTCTGTGCGCTTCTAATGCTGTAAGAATTTATAATGATGTGCCTTGGTGTTGATCTGTTTCTCCTTTCCTCTTTACTTTTTCCAGACATCTGTCCTTTGAATCAGAAATTTCCCTCCCTCCTTTCTGAGGATATTCTTATATAGAAAAAAATACTTTCTTCCTCATGGTTTTCTCTTGTAGCATCTTGTGTGATTTGGGCTTTAGACCTTGGTGCTTGTCCCCTATTTTTGTAATTATTCTCTGTCTTCCACATCTGTCATTTTTCTTTTCTCTGAACGTTTTATCTTTAATATACATGTTTTCTAAAAAATTGTTTTCAATCCATTTATGTTCTCTGTGCAGATTTTTTATGTAGCAACCTGTTCTTATTATAATGTATCTTATTACTCTCCATAGGTTCTAATTATAGCTTTATTTAAGTGTCCTTCTCTTCCAAGCATTTTTTCTATCTTCTCCAAAAGGGTTTTGTTTCATCTTGTGTAGTTGTGAAGCTGGTGATCAGATACAGGGCCTTGTGTGTATTCTAGGCAAGCATTGCACAGATGAGCTATATCCCCACTCCAAATTCTGCTTTTTGCATGCATGCATTTTTGTTCTTCTTTTTATGTTACAAGATTCTCTTATGTGTCTACTGAGTCTTGGCTATATGTTTCTATCTAAAGTCAAGTCCATAAGAGTTGATTAGATACCTACTGTTGTAATGGGCCTAGGAGAGTAGTGTTCTGGGACTTGGTAACTAGTAATCCGGTTGGAGGAAGTTTCTCCAAAGCTGACGTCTGTTGATATTCTCTCTCCTCAGGCTGATGAGTTTCTCTAGAAAGGAATCTGTACTTGTTTAAATGAGAATGTCCCCCAAAGGCTCCAAATATTTGAACACTTGGTCCCCAGATCATGACACTGTTTGGGGAGGGTCATGGAAATTTAGGAAGTGTGGCCATGCTGCACAAAGCCAATGGGAACAGACTTTGAAAGTTATTAAGCTTTGCCAGATTTCCAGCTTTACTCTGTTTCCTGTGCTTGCTTGAAGATGTGAGTGCTTGGCTTTCCGCTGCCCCCACAATGATGGACTCACCCCTCTGGAATCAAATGCCAAATAAACTCTTCCTTCTATAAGTTGTCTTGGTCATCATTCTTTATCACAGCAACTGAAAAGTAAATATAATACAAAATCCTTTGACACTTCCTACATGAAAAATGAGATACTGTCTACTAGCTTACCAATTCAAGAAAGTGCAGACTTCCAGGAGCTCTCTGCTTCCCTTGCTGTACTTCATTCTGCTCTGCCTAATACCCACGGCCCGGCCCGGAACTTATCTAACTAATCTCTCCAAGAGGTAAACAAACATCTGACTCTTGCGAAGTGGCAGACAGGAAGTTGCCAGGCTACAGAGCCTGGAGTTGTCTACCTTGACATCACATGAAGTCATTCCTGTTTTTGTAACCCAGATGCCCACGGTCACCTTCCAGAGTAGCAAGTACCCCATTTCCTGGGCAGATCTAGTTTTTTCTAGCTCAGCAGATTGGCCTCCATCTTACTGGTCTCCCCAAATGGCTGAGATTACAGCTTTCTGCTGCCTGCAATGTAGTTATTTACCATCTATCCAGAACTGGAGTTATATATAGCTCAGAGGTAGAGTGCACCTCCTCCCTTGATTCTCATACTGAAGAAAGAAAGGATTCCTGTATGGAAGGAAGGAAGGAAGGAAGGAAGGAAGGAAGGAAGGAAGGAAGGAAGGAAAGAAGGACAGAAGTGGGAGAGGGAAGAAAAAAGAAAGAAGAAAGAAAACACCCATATACTTCCAAAGTAGATGGCTTTCATTTTTCTTATGTATTCTTTTTATTTACTTCATTTTTCAATATATGTGCTGATACTAAATGTATAGTTTTAGTCTGAGACCACACTCTCCGTTTCTACTCACTACTCTCTCTAGTCATGGTCTTTCTACAGTCTCTTATCCTTCCGAGGGATCCTGCAACAGTTTTGCACCTGTCTTCATCCTTAAATCCACTTCTGTGCTGGATAGTTTTACTGTCAGCTTGAGACACCTGGGTTGGGGGAACTGCCTCCATTGGACTCACCTATGGCCATGTCTGTAGGGCATTTTCTCCATGTCAAGTGATGTGGGAGTGCCCAGCTCACTGTGGGCACTGCCACCCCTGGGCAGGTTGTGGTGTATCCTTTAAGAAAGCAGGATGTAGCTAGGCGTGGTGATGCATGCCTTTAATCCTAGCACTCGGGAGGCAGAGGCAGGCAGATCTCTGTGAGTTCAAGGCCAGCCTGGTCTACAGAGTGAGTTCCAGGACAGCTAGGACTACAGGGAGACCATGTCTCGAAAAAACGAAAAAAATAAAAAAAGAAAGAAAAAAGAAAGCAAGGTCAGTAAGCAGCATTCCTCCATGGCTTGTGTTTCAGCTCCTGCCACAAGGTTCCTGCCCTGAGTTCCTACCTTGGGCTCCCTATGTCATGAGCTGTGACCGGGGAGATGTACGCCAAATAAACACTTTCCTCCCCAAGTTGATATTGGTCAGAGTGTTTTGTCACAGCAATTGAAGGCTAACTAGAACAACTTCCAACATACTTCCAAGTTTATCTCTACAAAATCCAATTCTAAGAGCCACATATACATAATATTTGATAACTTCCCACATTCCTGGGGGTAACATTCAAAATTTTGGTCTGTTTCATAACCCTGAAGGTTCTGACCCTCCTATGTTTCTAGTCCAGTTTTGAACACCTTGCAAAAAAAAAAAAATGAGCCTTATGCTCTAGCACATGGAACTGCATGCTGGTGCCCAGTCCTCATGTGCACACTACCATTGTCTCTATCCCTACCACTCAAGAGATCACTACCCCTGTCTCTATCCCTATCACTCAGGTGCACACTACCCTTGTCTCTATACCTATCACTCAGTTGCACACTATCCCTGTCTCTATCCCTATCACTCAGGTGCACACTATCCCTGTCTCTATCCCTATCACTCAGGTGCACACTATCCCTGTCTCTATCCCTATCACTCAGGTGCACACTCTCTCTGTCTCTGTCTCTGTCCCTATCATCAGATTCTCACTAACCCTGTCTCTATCCCTATCACTCAGGTGCACACTACCCTTGTCTCTAACCCTATCATTCAGGTGCACACTCTCTCTGTCTCTGTCCTTATCACTCAGATTCTCACTAACCCTGTCTCTATCCCTATCACTCAGGTGCACACTACCCCTGTCTCTATCCCTATCACTCAGGTGCACACTCTCTCTGTCTCTATCCTTATCACTCAGATTCTCACTAACCCCGTCTCTATCCCTATCACTCAGATGCACACTACCCCTGTCTCTATCCCTATCATTATATGATGTGGAAACCGTGCTGCCTCCTCCTTCCTCCTGCTTGAATCTATTCCTTTTTCCTCTACCTACACAATTTCACAATATTCTTATTTCCATCTTTCAGAAAGATTAGGGGCTTTGCATTCTTCTACGAAGCACCATGTCCACCTATAGGCATCTATATAGACTGTGGTTTAGTCATCTTCCTCAGTTCTATTCATGATCCAGACACCATGGAAACACTCTGGCAACTTTCCCCCTCTCCTCTCCATCCTCTGATAACTGGGACTGACCTCAAGCCCTCACACTAAGTTTAACTAAGCGCTAAGTCCACACACCCTGGGAGTGGTCTAGAATGGGCTGTATACTGATGAGGACAGATTAAATTCGTAGATCTACCACCCTTCCTCAGGGTCACCTCCAGCCCTGTCATGCCTCATGTGTGTGCTTATGTTTGTCAGTCCTCTGCTCTGTCACAAAGCACCTGCTCACCACAGGCTCCAATAATGGCCTGTCTACAACGCACCAAGTCTGACTTGCCTCTGCAACAAAAATAAAGCTTTCTTCACCACTGTTATGGAAACATGGTTTTCAGCTTTTCCTTAGGCAGGAGAATGTTACAAACTTGAAGAGATTGTTTTCTAAAATACAAAAAGAAGTATATTTGATAACATATTGTTTGGAAATATGTGCTGCAGTGGCAAAAGGAACCAAGAGGAGCAATCGTATGTATGAGCTGTGAAAGACAAAGGAGAATGTAAATTCACGGTTTTGATGAGCAAGAACAGCCTGCCCCAGACTCCTCCCTCTGGGCCATATCCTGATCAAAGCCTGGACAAGAAGAAGGCCGGTGATCCCCTTCTATCATAGGTACTGTGCACACACACTGCTCTCCATTCACTTGGCACCTATGGTTCATATTATAAAGAACATGGAAAATTCTTAAGCTTTGGGTTTGCAGTGTTTACAAAGAGATTTTGTCAACAGAGTTGGCATGGCTGGCATGTCTTATTGTCTATACAGAAACCGTCTCAGAAGAGTACATTTGAAAGTGAACATTTAAACCACAGCTCCTTTGCAAATTCAAACTGGCCTGCATGTCATTCTTGTCACTAATTGAGAAATCTTAGGTTATGATGGTGAGCAGCTGTTCTTCCCTCTGAACCAGTAGATTTGCAATATGACTGCAAAACTCTTCCAGAACTCTTGTTAATCCCTTCACATAAAATTATGTATACTCAAAATGTAGCCAATTTGTGGAAACATCATGGAAGCCCAGAGCGCAAAACTCAAGCTGTCATTTTGCTCATATCTGAGGCCCCTGCAAAACCATGTCTCCTAAGGTACTGACAGAAACCCATACTTTGCTTCACATTAAACAGAAAATGCATGGTACAAAAATTCCAAATGACAAATTTGCATGTTTCTCTAGTATTTTTTTATGAATAGCTCCTTAACCACCCTCACAAAAGGAAAACTCACATTTTTACCCCAAATTATCACTGAGTTTGAATGTGTGAATGAAAGATTCCAACTATCTTCAATTAAGCATGTATGTGGATGCTCTCTGTTTTTAGAGAAGGAGAAGAAAGTTTTTAAAGTTCTACCCTTTAAGGTTTCCTTTCCTCTCAGGTTCTTCCAGGAGCCACGTCTGTGGCACGGGGACAATGTATGTCCTCCAAGACTGACGCCCTCCTCTGCAGAGCAAGTGCGTGTGGAGCAAGGAAGTGCCTAAAGTTCCTTTCAAGTTACAGTTCTGGGTTACATCATATTGTTTACATTCTCATTCTACTAGAAATTTCTGTTAATTATTTCCCATTAGTCCCTCATTATCCAACTTAATGAAATAATAAGAAACTAACTTAGGTTAAGTTTATATATGCAATTTGATATTTTTCCTTCATGTGAATATGTATGAGCCAAATTATAAATGAAACTCACGTCTTCCTCTTATTTAAGAACTAAAGAGAATAAAATGTATTTAAATGATTTTATCTACGCTTCCCTAATACATCTGTCTCTTCTGTATAACAATCCTGTGATCGTCCTGACATCTACAGAGGCATAGTGCCTAAAGTCTGCTGTTATTTCATCAGCAATCACGTACATCACCTTTTTGTGAGAAATCTTTTATTGTCATTGCTCTGAGGCACATATCAAAGACCACCTGTCACTCTGTTCTCTGTCTTCCTTTTTTGTTTTTCTGATTTTTGTGTTTTTTTATATGTTTTCTTAACTCCTTTTCTTTCTCAACATTTTTTTCATTTACTAACAGCTTGACTTTCAGCAGGTCACTTACTATCATTAATGTTCCTTGATTTTCACTCAGAAAATGAAAATAACACCCATCATACCTGCTTTATTGATATGGTAACATACTAAACAAGGTTATATACACAACTTGCCCAAGAGTGTGTACCCCTGCACAAAAGAGACACAACACATGTCTTCCCTACGTTGTAATTTTTATTTGGACACACTTTGGCTCCGATTGCACATAGACATGAAGTGCTGGTGCTTTTTCCATTCTGTGGTTAGAACTGAGTGGGGACACCACATTGCACAATCTCAATGAGTTATGCAAAATGGCAGCCCTGTGCGTGATATTCCTGCCTCAGGCACTGAGCCATGGCTTTCTGGTCAGCATAATTGCTTGGTATATCCACACTTATGGTTACAAACAACATCAGTTAAGTGGTATTAATCCAGTGGTGTGGGCAGCCCAGTCTCTCTCAAGCAGACCAAAGTAGTGCACAATAAAGCTACCTCTCTTTGTATCCATCCAAGCAATGGAAATCACAAGGAGCATGGGTAATCCTGTTTTGCAAAAATATCAGTGATACACGACAAGTTAGTATGTGCGCTTTCCACTGGGTAAAGGGCAGAGATGATGGAGATGAAGAGGAAAATCAAATCACTCTCAAGTAGTCAAAGTAAAAAAGCTATTGTTTGGTCACCATAGTCACATTAAAAACAACCCTGAAGTCCAACAATTCCAGATGATTAGTCTTGTCATTGATATATGTTCTATAAGAGTTCTCCAGGGAAACGGAACCAATAGGATGTATTGGAGAGAGGCAGGTCCAGAAAGAGGGGCAGAGGGAACAGAGGGAGACAGAAAGGAAGGATGAGATTTATTCTAAGGAATGTCTTCATGTGACGAGGGGTCTCAAAAGTCTGAAATCATTGAGGGTGACAGGCTAGAGATTTCAGGCAAGAGTCCATGCTGTAAAACTGAATCCAAGTTGTACGGGGCAGCAGGTTAGAACACCAAGCAGTCCATGCTGTAAAACTGAATCCAAGTTGTACGGGGCAGCAGGTTAGAACACCAAGCAGGACTTACAGGCTGCCATCTGGAGGTAGAGCTCCTTTTTCTTCTTGAAACCTCAGTCTCATAAAGTTTTCAACTGACTAGATGAGGCTAACTTCTGTTACAGATGAAAATCTCCCCTATTCCAGGTGTACAGCTTCAGCTATCAAGTACACCTTTGAAATGTGCTTTGAGGCAATTCTGCATTGTATTGTACTGAACAAATGTCTCCTTATCTGAGGCAAGTCAACATAGAAAATGAACAAACTTTTTCTTGCTAGTCAAATCATACAGAATTTTCCAGAGTTTCCTCCAATTTTTTGTCATTTTCACTGAAGTGTTGGAACAGTGATTATCACAGCGTAAACACAATGGAGTGTGTAAAGTAGATCTTCCACCTGTCGTGCAGTACATTATATTTTGTTACACAGAAGGAAAGATATGGCTTTATGTTGATTTTTGTTATACCTCATCAGTGTTATATAGATCCTTCAAGTTTAGAAAATTTTTTTAGAAACTTTTTTTATTCTGGAGTTAACAGAGTAAAAGTAGATAATTTCAATTTCAAATGGAATGTATATGTACATATACACATTTGAGAGTCTGCATACATATATACATAGATTATACATATATGTGTATCTATATCATATATAATTTCAAATATTCAAAAATCTAAGCATTTCAGGTAAGGGATATTCAACCCATACTACCTAGCTTGTACAACAGTAACCAGTGTCATTATTTCATTGTTTGACTTACTGAAAGATGATTCATCTGACAGTGTGGCTGATTTGACATTCATGTGAGATTACAGAAGTTGATAGGTAGCTTTCCACCTTTGCACTTGCACTCATATGTAATCATTCTATTGCTGCCTGTCCTCCACAAGACTGTTCTTCTCTGGGACTCCACTTTTGGTGCTGTCTAATGTTTGAACAGAACCCTGCATCAATGCAGCAGATGGCAGGAGATGAGCCTGCCTGCTTTGCCCACCACAGTCCTGCCCTGGCTGCCTAGCTCCAAGGCTTTCTGCAAGGATTACCTCTACTGCTGTGACCTCAGAAGCCCAGCACCAATTTCTCAATCAGAAAATAACTAGGGATCCTCTAAGCCAGTGCTTCTTGATACATGATCTTGGCATCAAAAACCCTTGGAATAAGAAAAAAAATGCCTAAGAACAGAGGACTATTTAAACCAGCCCTGTGGTCACTCTGACCTACACTACACTTTAAGAACATTTCACTGCTAAAAACATGGCACATGTCCACATGCAAAGCTGCATTGCAATTTCACTATTTTCTTTCCTTTTTTTGGTCTACCCAGTACTAGTTTTGAGGAAGACGGTTAAGACTAGACAATTCTTTAACACAGCAGCTGTGTTAAATAATATAGAGTGCCACAAGCTTCCAAATTTCTAGAGAGCTAAGGAAATTGCTTCAACAAAAAGATAAGACTTCATTGAAATGTGGTCTCAGGTCATTTCTTTCAGGTACTACTAAATACAATATTTCTACCCAACATGAAGCTCCCAGAGGTATCACCGCAATTTAATGTTAATGTGACTTTGTCAGTACCACCATGTGGGAAGCTCTAAGCCTTCAGGTAGAATCCAACACTGGTAAACCCCTGAGGAACAGGAGCGACCACACACTGTTGGCTACATACTTCAAGAAGTATGTCTTGGTAGCCAGGTGTGGTGGCACACGCCTTTAATCCTAACACTTGGTGCACAACACTGGTGCACAAACCTACGTGCAGACAGTACATTCATACACATACAAAAACAAATAAAATTTTAAAAAATAGAAATTGGGCTGGAGAGATGGCCTAGTGGTTAAGAGCACCGACTGCTCTTGCAGAGGACCCGGGTTTGATCCCCAGCACACACATGGTGGCTAAGAACTGTCTTTAACTCCAGTTCCAAGGGAATCCGACACCCTCTTCTGACCTCTGTGGCATCGTACGACATGGGTGCACAAACCTACATGCAGACAGTACATTCATATACATACAAAAATAAATAAATTTTAAAAAAATCCTAGCACTTGGGAGGCAGAGGCAGGCGGATCTCTGTGAGTTCAGGGTCAGCCTGGTCTACAGAGTGAGTTCCAGAACAGCTGGGGCTTTAGGGAGACCTGTCTTGAAAAGACAAAAAAAAAAAAAAAAAGTATGTCTTGGATAAGATTTCAAGCTCTTCCAGAGCAAGAAAAAAAAAACTATTGATCTTTTTGTGAACCTTTGGTGGATGGATTTATTACTGAATTTAATGCCTTAGACCATATCCTAAGTATGTCTTTTACAGCTGTGCCATACTTTCTATTTTAACAACATGATCAGGGGAGCTCCTGGACACCAACCTTACACTTCAGGATTTGAGTTTAATTGAGATGATCTTACACAAATATTTCCAGTTAGGACAAAATAACATTTTAAAACCCATGACATTGTGCCCCTAAATTATTTTTTAAGGATTTCTAACACACTGTATCACACTGCTTCCTACAAGCCATTGATCAGATAAAATTATCATCCCAGTGGCCAAAAATAAGTTGGGACAAAACTTGCTTTCAGTCCAGATTCTGATACTTCAAAATGTCTACAAAGGAAGAGGAACTTTGAGGATAATGGCAATTCAACAAGATATTAATTTCCTCGGGTGATACTGTCTTACAACATTGAACTGTCTGATCTACTACTTCAACATATGTCAAGGATCAATAAATATTGGTTGATAAAAGAGTAAATAAAGGCTGGAGAAATGGCTCAGTTAGTGAGAGGCCTTCATACAAACATGAGCACCTGAGTTCACATCCCCAGCACCCAAGTAAAAGACCATGCATGGTCATCTATACCTGTAACCTCAACATTGGGGCGGCCTAGGACAGGAAGGTCACTGGGCCTGCTGGCCTCCAGATTCAGTGATAGACCCTCTGTTTAGCAGGTAAGTTAGAAAGTGATAGAACAGGATACCAGGAAGCCTACTCTGTTCTCTGTGTGCACAAATGGGTGCATGCATGCAGCCTCAAACACACATGGGCATACACACAGAGACACAGACAGACATGCACACAAACACGCAAACATACACACACACACACACACACACACAGTAAATGGATGAGTCAGTACTGGTCAGTACTATATACAATTAATATTATGGGCAAATAGAAATCAATCCTTAACAATAAAAACAATGGCTACTTTCTTGACAGAAAAAAAAATCTGATTTAATTCAGTACTTACTTAATATGATGTGTTTGCCTTTGAAGTTCTGAATCTATCACTTGTAAATGTTATTTCTAATCTTGTTTTACCAGAACTGATTGGGAAGCCATTCTGTAGGTACCATTACTCCTGTACGCATTTCAAAAGAACAGCATTTTGGAAACTGAGATTCTTCATTTTGTCTCATTTTCCTAGGTTCTGTGAAACACTGAATACAACTGAACAATGTAGAGGCAAATCAGAATCTGGTTTCTTTTTTTTTAACTTTTTATTTTATTTTTTTATGTGTATGAATGTACTGTCTGCATATAGGTTTGTGCACCCATGTCATGCCATGCCATGGAGGTCAGAAGAGGGTCTTGGATTCCCCTGGAACTGGAGTTAAAGACGGTTTTCAGCCGCCATATGGGTGCTGGGGATCAAACCTGGGTCCTCTGCAAGAGCAGTCAGCACTCTTAACTGCTAGGTCATCTCTCCAGCCCCCAGAATCTGGTTTATTTCTCATTTACTTCCTGTCTCTGATGCTACTATGATTATCAAGTAAAATGAAGGCAGTAAAAATAACCACAATATACAGATATCCCACAACATTTTTTTGCTGTGTAATGACCTTTGAAAATCTGGTATAATCATTTTACATAACTATGCCTGAATTAATCCTCACTACAAATTAGGTCATTTTTCATTTGAAAATGATGCAGATAGTAATCTAATTTGAAAATAATCATAATTGATTCAGAGATTACTTGAACTCAGAAACCATATTGCCAATACTGAATGTATGTTACAGAAACAATATCCACGCTCTGCGCTCTTTCAGATCACCGTTAGTGGGCTGCATGATCTGTGATTCAGATTTTAGTATGGCAAAACTTCTTCGAAGAAATGAAATGCTGTTCCAACTTTCTAGAATGCAGTTCAATACCAAAGGCCTTGCCAAGTAACTTCCTGAAAATTTCTTCATTCTAGTTTTTCTTCCTTAAACAACTGATTTGTTTTTAAGTGTTGTTCATATTTTCCTTTTTGTCTCCAATAGCCAACTTATTAAATCACTTACTTCTATTCAATTATTTCTACATTTGATGAACAAGTTTGACAGCAATCTTGTGTTTTGATTTTACTTTCCTGATACCACTAATGTTGCATGACAGTATCAGTTGATATTTGTATGACATGCCATCTGACATCTTCTCATTTTTCATATTAGTCATTGCAACCTTGGAGGTAATAGACAAAGACAATGTTGGCACCAAAAGTATGCAGTTCATAAGAGACAGAGCTAGCATTCCAACTCGTCTTCTCCTCTTTCCAGTTTCAGTTCTCTGTCAACACGGTTGCTTGCTTGGCTGCCTTATCTCTGTAAGGTCTCAGTAGCTATAAATTTAATAAAAAAACATGAATGGTGTCATCTATGGAGAAAAGTTGTACCCCAACATTACTAGTTAAAACAAGAGGCTAAAAAAGATAGCTCAGTGTTCTAGTTTGTGTTCCATTGCTATGACAAAACACTCTGACCGACACCAACTTGGGGAGGAAAGGGTTTATTCAGCTTACATATCCTGGGTCACAGTTCATCACTCAGGGAGCCTAAGGCGGGAACTCAGGGCAAGAACCTGGAGGCAGGAGCTGAAGCACAAGCCATGGAGGAATGCTGTTCACTGGCTTGCTCTCCTGGCTAATGCCCACGCTGCCTTCTTATACGGTACACAGCAACCTGCCCAGAATGGCACTACTCATTGTGGGCTGGGCCCTCCCTCATTGCCTGACAATCAAGACAATATTCCACAGACGTGGCCACAGGCCAATCCAATGGAGCCAATTCCCCAGTTGAGACTCCCTCAACCCAGGTGTGTCAAGTTGACACTAAAGCTATCCAGCACAATTGTCCCCTTGTCAACTTGACACACAAAACACA
Source organism: Rhizomys pruinosus (assembly GCA_009823505.1). Taxonomy (NCBI): domain Eukaryota; kingdom Metazoa; phylum Chordata; class Mammalia; order Rodentia; family Spalacidae; genus Rhizomys; species Rhizomys pruinosus. The sequence goes on from VZQC01011619.1 coordinate 846,369, forward strand.
CCACTATTAAACCACCACCTTTCCAGTTCTTATCCCCAAAGTATGATGTTAACATTAATCACAACCTAAAACAGTACAACCTTAAAAGCCCCACAGTCCTTAGAATGTACAAACACTTAAAAGTTCACAGTCCGTTAAAAGTCTCTTAACTGTGGGCTGCTGTAAAATCCAAAACAAGCACTGTCTTATTTCAAAGGGAAGAATCAGGCACTCTCAAACAAAACCTAAGTCCAGCAAAGTAGCTCAAGGCTGGACACCTGGGATTCACTCACAATCTTCTGGGCTCCAAAGGGTCTCGGCAGCTCCCCCTCTCCGACTCTGCCATCCGTGGCACACTCATCTCGCAGGCCCAGGCCGACTCCATTCTACACCTACCGCTGCTCTTGGTGGCCGTCCCAGGGTACCGGCATCTCCAAAAAGCTGGGGTCGCTACTGAAACTGAGGCAGCACCTTCACCAATGGTCTCTTCTGACCTCTCCTGGTGCAAAGCCTCAGCTTCTCTCCATGACCCCTGCAATCCTGGGGTCTTCACAGCAACCGAGGTGCACTTCCACCAATGGTCTTTCCTGACCTCTCACAGTGCCAAGCCTCGGCTGCTCTCTGTGACCCCCTCAAATTTCAACACCGGAACCATATAGGAGACTCTTACACGTTACCAAGTCCGGCTTCTGGCTCGAGATGGAGGCTCAGGCCCTTTCTGGGTCACAGCTTCTGTGTGCTGACCTTGAAGATATTCTCCCCAGAAGATTTCACCTCAGTGATGCTGGTCTCTTGTTACTTACAGCTGATTTTTCAGCCCCAGCTAACCAGCATCAATTGCCCCAGTACCACAAAAGTTTCACTTCAGGTTCTGGTCTCTTGTTACTTACAGCTGATTCTCCACAGCCCCAGCTGACCAGAACCCACAGATTACACAGTCCTGATGATCTCTGCTCCCCTTTGAAACTAGAAACTTCACAAGCCAGGCCTCCATCTTCTACAACTCCTTCAGCAAAACTGCTCCAAGCTCCACAGCAATGATCTTTAGGCATTCAATGATCTTCCCAGCCCAAAGTTCCAAACGCCTCCACAATCCTTCCCCAAAACACCAAGGTCAGGTCTGTCACAGCAATACCTCACTCTTCTGGTACCAATTTCTGTTCTAGTCTGTCTTCCATTGCTGTGACAAAACACTCGGACCGACACCAACTTGGGGAGGAAAGGGTTTATTCAGCTTACATATCCTGGGTCACAGTTCATCACTCAGGGAGCCCAAGGCAGGAACCCAGGGTAGGAACCTGGAGGCAGGAGCTGAAGCACAGGTCATGGAGGAATGCTGTTCACTGGCTTGCTCTCCTGGCTCATGCCCAGCCTGCCTTCTTATATGGTACACAACAACCTGCCCAGGGTGGCACTACTCATTGTGGGCTGGGCCCTCCCTCATTGCCTGACAATCAAGACAATACTCCACAGACGTGGCCACAGGCCAATCCAATGGAGCCAGTTCCCCAGTTGAGACTCCCTCAACCCAGGTGTGTCAAGTTGACACTAAAGATATCCAGCACACTCAGTGATTAAGAGCACTGTCTGCTCTTGCAGAGGATGTGTGTTCAGTTATAAGCCCCCAAATGGCAGCTAATAACTATCTAATACCCCAGTTTCAGATCATATGATGCCCTCTTCTGGCCTCTGTGGGCAGCACACAACATGGGTACACTTACATACATGCAGGCAAAGAAAACTTACATATAAAATAAAAATAAAAATTTTTAATTTTTTTTAAGAGTTAAGGGGCTTAAGAGATTCATCAGTAGTTAAGAGCCCTGGCTGCTCTTGAAGAAGACCAAGGTCTAATTTCTAGCATCCACAATGTGCCTATCAACTGTTTATAACTCCAGTTCTAGGGGAAATCCAACACCCTCTTTTGACCTTCATGGGCATTGCACAACATAGGTGCATTTACATACATACAGGCAATACACTCATACACAAAAAATAAAAATAGTAAATTTTTAAAAAGAGTTAAAACAAAAATTTTACTCTGGAATTGTTATTTTTCTTAATATTAATTCTCAGATAGTTTATCAAATGTCCTGAAACATATTTGTACATTCTAATTTCCATCACTGTAATTAATCTTCAGTCTCAATACTAAACTGTACTCTCTCATATCCAAACAACTTCATTTTATAACTGACATAATAGGAAAGGATATTTCATTAAAAGTTCGACTTTTCTGGACTTTAGGAAATAATGGAATGTTTTATAGATTTAGATATATGGTCCCCACCATTTATTGAAAGATCTATAGTGAAAACATTTTACTGAATTAATTTTTCTTTTTATTTATTTATTTATTATTTATTTATGTTTATGAATGTACTGTCTGCATGTAGGTTTGTGTACCCATGTCATGCAGTGCTATGGAGGTCAGAAGAGGGTGTCAGATTCCCCTGGACGGTTCTCAGCCACCATGTGTGTGCAGGGGATCAAGCCTGGGTCCTCTGCAAGAGCAGTCGGCGCCCTTACCCCTAGGCCATCTCTCCAGACCCTAACTTTTTTCTTTTGTGTGTGTGTGTGTGTACAAGTTCATGTGAAAGCGTGTGCAGGTGTGCATGCACACTGTGCACATATGGAGGCCAGAAGTCAGCATCAGAAGTCTCCTCCCATGACATTCCTCCTTAATTTTTGAGACTTGGTCTCTCCCTGCACTTGGGGCTCCCTAATTTGGATAGACTGACCATCGTGCCAGAGATGGACTCCTGCTGCCACCTTCCCAGAGCTGGTGACACAGGCTCACCTCTGTGCCCAATGTCATGCGCAGCAGTCTCGCCGGCAAGAACTTCACGCAGACAACAGGATTCTTCTGCAGCAAACTTTATTGTGTACAGCTCTCTTGTGAGAAGGACCCCGAAATGGGGAAGAGGCACTACTTATATAGCAGTCCAGAGGGTTCGGGTATGCTCTGGATTGGTGCACCGTCCGATGCCTCATTTGCATGTCCAATGCATGGGCTCGTAGCGCAACAGGGGCCAATGCCTCATTAGAATATTAGGTGTGCGGGCTCAAAGTCATGCGCAGTTTTGCCCTAGTGCGGAAGAGGTGGCTACATGCGGAAAAGGTGGCTAGTTGTTGTTCTCTAGCCATCTCAGGAAGTCGGCGCCATCTTTAAGGCATGACGTAGAGCCACACTGTTAGCAGTGTGACAGGCTGCCAACAGTTCCCCCTTTTCTATTATATGGCTGGGAGAATGTCTGTCTTAGGTTGCCACTGCAGAGGTATACCTTACCCGTCATTGGGATAACAAACAGCTCGTCAACCGGTTAGGGTCCATAGCGTCCCATGAACCCCCACCGATGACAGCCTCAGCGGTAAAAACTGCGAAGCGTCCTACGAGCTTCCACCGTTATGAGTGCTGATTTGCCCCCTGTCTTAGGTTGGAAATACATGCAGTAGGTCTTACCCGTCATTGACTACTTCTCCAGTATACTAAGCCAGATGTTAGCGGAGGAACCTGCTTCCAAAGCTGCAAGGGCCTGTGCAATGACCACCTTATCGCGCCGATGTTGGGCATGGAGCCTACACATTATCCAGAGCATAAGTAGAATCCCTCCACCTAAGAGTAAGCCAAATCCCGCCACCCCAGCCCATTCTTTGAAGTGTGAAACAGCGGTGGAAATCCAGGAAGCCAGTCCTTCAGCAAGGGAGGTGTCCATTCTGGTAGAATTCACAGTAACGATGGCCATACGAAGCTGGTTCATCAAGCTGTCAAATTCACCACTCCAGTTACTATCATGACGAATTGGCATTGGTCTTGGGAACACTGACAGGATCCCCCATCGTGGCTCCGCCTGAGTCATCCAGAGGCTGATCATGAGAATCACCAGCAACTGGATCACTGGTCTTTTCATGTTCTTTTATTTTTCTTGTTAATCGCTCAGGCACCCAAATTGGATTTTCTTCTTCCTGTGGAAAAACACAAATAGCTCCCCTGGATCTTATTAAAATAGGATCCGGGCCTTTCCACTTTCCAGATATGACATCTTTCCATTTTACTAATTCCTTTTGTGTTGTGGGCCAGGAATTGTGACGCTCGGCTGCAGAGCGGCCTTGAGCATCCAAATTTAAAAAATTTAGAGTAAATAATGTCACTGAGACAATTGTTTTTGGTGTCAGGGGAACGTTCTCCAATCCCTCTTTTTGTTTAATAATATAAGTTTTGAGGGTGTGATGTGCACGTTCCACAATACCTTGTCCTTGTGGATTATAGGGTAATCCAGTGATGTGGGTAACTCCCATCTGCTGACAAAACTGTTTGAATTTGGTTGCTGTATATGCCGGGCCATTGTCTGTTTTTAGTATTTGTGGTAGGCCCCAAGCACTCCAGGCTTCCAAGCAATGTTGAATGACCTGTGTTGTTTTCTCCCCAGAGAGGGGGCTAGCAAAAATAATGCCAGAACATGTGTCTACAGAGACATGTAGGTACTTTAATCTACCAAAGGAGGTGACGTGTGTCACATCCATCTGCCAAATTTGGAGAGGGCGTAATCCTCGCGGATTGATACCCACATGGGGGGTAGGCAAAAACTCAGCACAATTATGGCATTGTAGGACAATGTTGCGAGCTTCACTGCGAGTTAATGAGAAGCGTCTTCGCAAAGTTTCAGATGTCACATGAAATTGAGAATGGAATTTGGCAGCCGCCTCCAGGGGGCTGATTATAACAAAGGCGCCAATCCTAGTGGCACGGTCGGCTTGTTGGTTGCCCTTTGCCATGGGGCCTGGTAGTCCTGAATGAGCTCGAATGTGTGTAATATATATAGGAGAGGATCGAGACAAAAGTTCATTTTGAATTTCCTGGAAAATAGAGGCAACTGTGCTGGACATTTTAATCATTCCCACGGTTTCTAGGGAGTTGACAGCATTTACCACATAACTAGAGTCTGAGACAATATTAAGAGGCCCAGGAAAATTTTTTAATACTTCCAATACTACTTGACATTCTGTTAATTGTGGAGAGGTGTGATCAAATTGTATAGTGGTAGTTTTTCCTTCATGCACATACGCTCCTGTTCCACTCTTAGAACCATCAGTGTAGACTACAGCTCCCTCAGGTATTGGTTGGGTCCTAGTAACCCGGGGGAAGATTAAGGGCTGGCTTTGAGCGAAGTTTAATATCGGGTGTTTGGGATAATGGTTATCAAACTGTCCCTGAAAGGCTGTAACAAGAATAGCCCAATAGTCATTTGTTGCTGCCAGTACCTGAAGTTGTTCTGTGGTGTAGGGGGTAATGAGTTTTTGAGGCTGTGAGCCAAAGTGAGTAACCGCCGCTTTAAGTCCTTTTAGAGCCAGTTTAGCTACTGCGGCAGGATACCATTCAATGGTTTTGGCTGGAGATGCATTAGGGTGGATCCATAGGAGTGGGCCGTGTTGCCATAGGACTGCGGTGGGTAATTTAGCAGTCTGTAACACACATAAATGAAAAGGCTGGGATTGTACTATTCTGAGTAATTGAGCTTCACTTAGTACTTGTTCTACCCTTTTTAGGGTGGTCAAAGCTTCTGGGGTCATGGTGCGGGGTGATGTAAGATGTGAGTCCCCCTCCAGGATATCAAACAGTGGTTTCAATTCGGTTGTTGATAATTTAAGAAAGGGGCGCAACCAATTAATGTCTCCCATCAATTTCTGAAAATCATTAAGTGTATGAAGATGATCTCTTCGAATTTCAATTTTTTGGGGTTTTATGAATTTTGGACAGATAATAGTTCCTAGAAATTGTCCCACTTGGGTACTTTGGACCTTTTCCGGGGCAATTACGAGTCCATGGTTTCTTAGTGATTTGACCAGGACATCGAATGCATCATAAACTTCTGCTTGATTTTTACCACATAGGAGAATATCATCCATGTAATGGATGATTATTAGAGAATGAAATTGTTCTTGGACTGGTTCAAGGGCTTGTTGAACAAACAACTGGCACATAGTGGGGCTATTAGCCATGCCCTGGGGTAGGACCTTCCACTGGTATCGCTTGTCCGGTCCCATATGATTAATGGTGGGCAGGGTAAATGCAAATCTTTCTCTGTCCTGAGGACATAAAGGGATGGAAAAGAAACAATCTTTGATATCAACTATAAGTGTTTGCCAATCACTTGGAAGAGCTGACGGGAGGGGAAGCCCGTGCTGAAGAGGGCCAAAAATTTTCATTTGGGCATTAATTGCACGGAGATCATGAAGCAGTCTCCATTTTCCTGATCTCTTTTTTATAACAAAAATTGGGGTGTTCCAAGGAGAATTGGAAGGCTCTATATGTTCAAGCTCTAACTGTTCTTGTACCAGTTGATGGGCTGCGGCAAGTTTTTCAGAGGACAAAGGCCATTGAGGAACCCATACCGCCTCCTCTGTAAGCCAAGGTATGGGCAGTAAGCCCTCAATGGCCGTTAGGAAAAACCCAGGCCATGTCTATCTAATTTTTGTTTAGCAGATATTGGCTCAACTATTCCTTGATTAAATTTTCCCAGGCCTTTTCCAGGGAGATATCCCATTTTTGTCATTATGTTTTGGGCAGGGGCAGAGTATTCATTCACAAGTTTTAGTCCTAATTGTTTCATAACATCTCTCCCCCAAAGATTAATAGGCAACGGGAGGACGTAGGGGGTAAATTTCCCCTGTTGTCCTTCTGGTGCCCTCCACATTAGGGTCTTAGAACTAATGGAGGGTGAAGACTCATACCCCAATCCTTGTAAAGAGTGTGCAGATTGAGTCACGGGCCAAGCAGTTGGCCACCATTGAGCAGCTATTATGCTCTTATCGGCTCCAGTATCTAAGAGGCCTTCAAATCTTTTTCCTTCAACCATTAATTGTAATGTAGGCCTGGTATCAAGGCTAGCTATTAAATAAGCCGAATCGGTACCAGTAGAACCAAACCCTTCATTCCCTCTGTCTTTCTTATGGGAGGGGAATAATTTATGACAACTAGGGAGAACAAGGAGCTGAGCAATACGATCTCCAGATGAAATAGAAAAAAGACCTCTGGGAGAGGAACACATGATTTTAAGTTCGCCTGTATAATCCTGATCAATAACCCCAGGGTGGACTATGAGGCCTTTGAATGTTATAGAAGAGCGACCTAATATCAAGCCCACGGTGTCTTGTGGCAACGGACCATGAAAGTCAGAGGGGACAGGGTATATTCCCATCTGTGGGGTTAGGACTATTCTGGCGGTGGAACGGAGGTCCAGTCCTGCGGAGCCCGAGGTGGCTCTCCGTGGGTGTTCACAGGCGATTGTGTCCAATGAATGCGAGTGTGGTGGTCCCCATATGTTCGAGGGCCCTGGAGACGAGGGCCCCGCATCTCGTTTTTTGGATCCTCAAGAGGGCGCCCTTTGATATCTTTTATTGAGCGGCATTCATTTGCCCAGTGTTTACCTTTCTTACATCTAGGGCAAAGTCCAGGTACCCTTATGTTGCCTTGGGAGGTACATTCCTTTTTCAAATGGCCTGGCTTCCCACATTGGAAGCAGACAGGGCCAAATTTGGTGGGTCTAGCTTGTTTCTGTCCCTGTAAAATGGCTGCAGCTAGTCCAGCATTGGTGAGGGGCCCTCCTATCTCCCTGCATGTCCTTAACCATGATTGTAGACCTTTTGTCCTACGGGGGATGATGGCTGCTCTGCATTCTTTAGTACATTGTTCAAAAATAAGCTGTTCTATAAGGGGCATTGCTTGTTCCTGATCTCCAAGGATTCTTCCCGCAGCTTCCAGCAGTCTGGCGACAAAATCAGAAAAGGGCTCATTCGGGCCTTGAATTATCTTTGTTAAATTGCCCGAGACTTCCCCTTTGTTAGTCAGTGCTTTCCAGGCACGCAGCGCTGCAGTAGCTATTTGGGTGTAAACAGCAAGGGGGAAGTTGGTCTGATCAGCGGCGTGCTCTCCCTGACCGGTAAGCATTTCAAATGTCCATCGGGCCGCCTCGCCTCCAGCTGTAGCATTAGAGCGGGCTTGTGCCTGGCAGGCATCATGCCAGAGTGCTTTCCATTCCAGATATTGCCCCATTGTTAGGAGGCAAGCTTTTGCAACATACTGCCAGTCTGTTGGTGTCATGGCAATACTGGCCAGGCGTTCTACTTGTGATACAGTAAAATTGGCATTAACCCCATAAGCGCGGACAGACTCCGCTAACTCTTTAACTTGTTTGTGCTCTACGGCACGGTGGCCCCGACCACCATCATCAGTCTCAATGACTGGGAACATCTGTCTCATGGCATGCCGCACCTCCGGGGAGCAAAAAGAGGTGGAACATTTCCCAGGTGCATAAGGCGGAGGAGCAGAAGGCACAAGGGTGGGTGAGCTGCGGGGCTCGTTTACTTTCAGTTTTAACCTGTCCCGCCTCCGGGCAGACTGAAAGTGTTCATTTTTATACCGGGCCGCTTCCTCCTCTAAATCGTCCTCCTCGGATGGTGACAGTTCCTCATTAGACTCTGAATCAGTTAATGTTAAAGCTTGCAAGTCTTTAAACGGGTATAAAGTATCCTTGTTACCCTTTTCTTTTTTATTGCTAGCATCTTTGGAGACTTCCCTTTTTATATGTGCACTTAACTTTTCACCCCGTTCTGTTTCTGACATGCTTTCCTGGAGGTCCTCAAGGGCCTGCTGACCTTCCCTAATTTCTTCTTGACAGTTTTGATCCTGTAGACAGGATCTGACAAGCTTCCATATAGGAATGGTGCCAGCTTTTAATTTACCTGAACGTTGTTCCCTGTCCAAATCACCCTTAAGTTTGTCCCAACTAGGGAGAGTAAGCGATCCCGTGGAAACAAACCAAGGGGCACACCGATCTATTTCCTGAACGAAGGTATTAAGGGTCTTAGTAGAGACCTTCAACTGCCTTCCTCTTAAAACCGCTTGAAGGGCGGTAACTAGGGAGTGTGTATTACCCATCCTAGGGGCGATGCAGCCTTTGTGTTCAAGAAACAACATTACAAGGACAATTACAACAGCCAATAAAATGATTAGGCAAGCTTGGAATCCCTCTAGATCGTTAGAGAAAAGCATATCTCTCAGAACTAACCTTAAAAAATACTTCCTGAGCGCAGTTCTGAATCCTCTTCGAAAGCGAAGGGTCCTCTCGGCGCCAGCGATGGCAAGTTCCCGGGCCCGGGTCTTCGGCACCACTTGTCGCGCGCAGCAGTCTCGCCGGCAAGAACTTCACGCGGACAACAGGATTCTTCTGCAGCAAACTTTATTGTGTACAGCTCTCTTGTGAGAAGGACCCCGAAATGGGGAAGAGGCACTGCTTATATAGCAGTCCAGAGGGTTCGGGTATGCTCTGGATTGGTGCACCGTCCGATGCCTCATTTGCATGTTCAATGCATGGGCTCGTAGCGCAACAGGGGCCAATGCCTCATTAGAATATTAGGTGTGCGGGCTCAAAGTCATGCACAGTTTTGCCCTAGTGCGGAAGAGGTGGCTACATGCGGAAAAGGTGGCTAGTTGTTGTTCTCTAGCCATCTCAGGAAGTCGGCGCCGTCTTTAAGGTATGACGTAGAGCCACACTGTTAGCAGTGTGACAGGCTGCCAACACCCAACTTCCTTTTCAATGAGTGTGTGTCTGAACTCAAGCTCTCATGTTTGTATAGAAAGCACTGTGCCAAATGAGCTTTCTCCTTAATCCCACTCTATAAAATTTTCAAAAGGAAGATGATGACCATACATATGTACTTCCCACCATTTTCCTGAAGATTCTGGGTACCATATCTTCTCTTCTTCTGTTAAGATTAAAACACAACACATAAAGTTACTTTCATAATTGGAACTATAGGTTAATTTTTTAAATATACAAAATGATTGTTTATGAAATTACATTATTCCTCTGTCAATATTTAGTTATTTTGAAGCTAATAAACTCATAATTATGCATTCCTGGCACAGGTCAATGTCAATGGTGGGTTAATTTTTCCTTTTGATATCTGTGATGTGTCCACAGCAGACTTTGTATAACATGGTCAGACATGCTATTCTTGAGATTCTATGGAAAATAAACTAGATATGGCTTCAGAATTTTGTTACTGGCCTTTTCAACAAATGTCATCCTGTACTTCTTAGGCCTAATCCTATGAAAACCACAGACATCCATCAGCTTAGCAAAAGGCAGATTTATCATAGAGGAAAAAATGCTTTGGTTTCAGATGTTCTTTGAGAAAGAGCAGAGTTCTTCTTCCATAATTGTCCAGTATCCTATGTCAGAAAGACTCATTGAGAATAAATGTGAACTGATCTGGAAAAGGCTGTTTTCTCTACAAATACTAGGGTTTTATGCAGAAAAAAAAATGTTGCTTGATGTGCCCTTGGCTTCTAAATCTCATATTCTCTGAATGGCATTTGCATCCTTAAAAAATACCCACGTATCCTGTGTTTAAGAAAAAAAATCTATATTGAATGCCAGCAAACTTTGGGCAGATTCTAAATCCATTTGTCCAATTTCTTCTAATCACACTTGTTTCTGTCCCTTTATAGCTCATGTTTCTATTGGCTTCTAAATTGATAACGGCCCCAAGAAGCCATCTCCAGACATTTTTTCTTCCCCTATAAACTGTGTTGGAAGATCTCCTCCTATACTAAGTTTATAGAACATCTTGCAGGCTAGTGACTGTATGTATACCCTTAGTACAGATCTGCTCTCCTTCTACCTAGCACAGAGACAACAGCTCTTTTTTCTCTGGTTTAGATGTTCTGTGAGATAATCCATACTGTCATTTACTACATTATTAATAACAGTAGACCTTGCTTACAGATAAAATTAATAGACATACATTAGTTATTTCACCTAAAAGCGCTTAGAATGCCATATAACACACAATTCTCAACCAAAAATAGTAGCTACACTTATGACTTAACATCTTACATTTAACATGAGAAAGCAAGACAACTGGTTTCTTTCCCACACCCAATTTTTCAGCTAAGGTACAGGATCAAACAAGTAGGATCAACCCTTGATTCTTCTTTTCTTCCAGTGGCCCATCCAATCCACACAATCCTGCCCACAAGCTGTAAAATATTTCCTGATGCCTTCCCCTTCCTTTTCCTTGTCAAAAAGACTGATGTTGATAGTCCCACAGACCAGCTCTGGTTGTCATTGTTTCCTAGCACCCCAGTTGACCTCCTCTCTTTTCTCCCGCCCCCACAGTCTGGCCTCTTCAATAATAATCTTATACGTATTAATCAGATCAAGGTATTCTGCCTGATTAAGACCTCCCAGCTGCTTTCCATTGCAATCAGCATCAAATTCTTCCAAGGGCTTCCACATCCAGCCTGCATCTGCAACCGGACCTCTTCCCTCTATCCTCCCAGCCCTCTTTCCACTGAAGTGCTTCTAGTCTTGCTGTGGTGAAACACAGAAGATTCCTTTCCATGCCCTGGTGCCTGGCTTGCTGCCTCTCTAATGCTTCTTCTCACACATCTATACTAAGAATTCCACTTCTTAGGACTGAGGTGGCCTATCAATGCCACCCTCGGGAGAGCTCCCTCCTTGGACTATCTGGCTATAGATACCCCTCCCACATCACATAGTTTTATCTTCTTCCTGACCTGTACCTCCATACCACATTATTCATTTTCCCAGACCTTAGTCTCCCCTATTGGAAAGTTGACCTCATGAGAGGAGGGCATTAGGGGTTCTCTTGATCACTGTTCTCCTAATGCTTAAATAGGGTTTAGTAAACAGATAAGACATTCAAAACATACTTTTTGTCTGACTTGTGCTAAGAATGAGTTTCCTACTTTACCAGGCAGTCTAGTAATTTGAACAGGTTCACAGACACCTGACAAATTGACGCTGGGCAAAGGAGGAAGAGTTGATGTGAGCCATTTGGAAATGCCCACTGGTTTTGAGCTATATGCATTTCTATTAAATGTATTCTAAATAAGGCTGTGTTTTAAATGGTGAGCTGAGAAGACCTCCCATTATTTGGTCTTGGGGATTGAACCTAGTGGCTCATGCAGGAATTGCTCTCCTTTTTATTCTTTGTTTTCAGACAGTTCTCACTAAGTTACCCAGGGTGGTCCCAAGCAAGCCTTAAACAAATGATCCTGCTGCCTCAGCTTCCCAGTAGCTGATACTACAAGCTTGCATCACCAGGCCCCTGAAGGGCATCAGCAAAAAGGAGGAGAACCATTTTCCAGAGGACTTCAGTCCTCTTTGAGTAGCTTGAGTCTTCCATGAACAGCTTTATTAATCATGTGAAGAAGCACACATACACATAAACATACACATGCACACAGACACATAATACACAGATACACAAATGTACACATATACAATATACAAGCATACACATGTACGAACATATACGCATGAGCATAAACCACAGTCTTACTCATACATACATATAGCACATACACACAGACATAAACACACATATACATGTAGACATACCCATACACATGCACGCACACATACATACACGTGTATGCAGCACACACATACACACAACACATATGACACACATACATATACACAGGCACACATACACACAATATACATACCTGCACACATGTGCATACCCCACCTACATACTGACATGTGCAAGTACACCCACATAAGCCCAAATGCACATACACATATATTACACACAGACACACACAGACACAATAGGTTTTTTATTAAAAAAAAGTAGTTTGGGGGGAATTTTTATCTCAGTGTTAGAGTACTTGCCCCTGGGTTTAGTGCCCAGCCAGAAAAGCACATAAAAGAATCACAAAGGCAATTTTTTTATTTTTTTATTTTTTTATGTGTATGAATGTACTGTCTGCATGTAGGTTTGTGCACCCGTGTTGTGCAATGTTGTGGAGATCAGAAGAAGGTGTCAGATTCCCCTGGAACTGGACTGGAGTTAAAGACAGTTTTCAGCTGCATGTGGGTGTTGGGGATCAAACCCAGGTCTTCTGCAAGAGCAGTCGGCTGGCGCTCTTAACCACTAGGCTATCTCTCCAGCCCCGTCAAAGGCAATTTTTAAATAGCAGTGGCTAGTGCTACAGGAAAATGCTGTATTCTTTTCAAAACTTGATTTCAGTTAACTACTCTTCTAAAATCATAGTGCTCCAGACACTGCAGAGGGGATATGATCCATCCCTCTCCCTTTCTAAAGACCACACAGAGATCTTATTTTTCTTAAACTTTGTAAAGGGGTCCCCAGCATACCAGAATCACCATTACACATTCGTTCCAGAAGAAACTCAGAAAAATACAGAAAATGTCATATTTAAGTTTATTGTTCCAAATGACTGTGTTAATTCTCTAAAACATCACCTAAGCTGGGTTAATTGATGGGTTGATTAAGCAACCCATAATTTCCTTCTCAGAGAAAAGGCAAAGCCAAGACAGTCATCCAGGACATGTACTTAGTGTTCCTAGCAGCCTCTGGGGTATGTGAACTCTGCTGTGCGTTCTCTCCCTTCTGGTACTCATCCTAAAAGCAGAGGTAGGAATCACAGCTCAAATTATTCTCAGCTAGAGACACTGCCAGCCCCAAATTCCTTTAAAAGACTGGATGGAGCTCACTATGCTTTGTGTGCTAAAGTGGGAGAACATGCTATTTCATTTTAAAACAGCTTTCAAAAATGGTTAAATTAGGGGTTAAGGAGGTGGCTCAGTAAGGTGTTTGCCACATGAAGAAGCCTGGGGACCCACGTAAAGGACATCTGTAACCCAGTACTGGGGAAGCAAGACAGCCAGATCCCTGGAGTTCACTTGGGATATGGAAAAAAGAGAATCAGAAGTTAATGGTTATCCTTGGCTACACAGCGAGCTTGAGGCCTGCCTGGACTAGATGAGACACTTAAAATAATAATAATAATAATAATAATAATAATAATAATAATAATGTTATAATTGGAGAGCAGAAAGGGTCCATTAGAGAAAGAAATAAGAGTCATGGCCCACAACTGTAATCCCAGCCAGTGGGAGGTGGACGTAGAAAGACCAAAGTTAAAGAAGCCTTTAATCCTAGCACTCAGGAGGCAGAGGCAGGCAGATCTTTGTGAGTTCAAGGCCAGCCTGGTCTACAGAGTGAGTTCCAGGACAGCTGGGGCTACAGACAGAGAGACCCTGCCTTGAAAAGGCCAAAAAGAAAAAGAAGCAAAATAAAGAAATGAGGCATTAAATGCACACACACACACACACACACACACACACACATATACACACACACACTTTCAACTGTTTTCCAATCTCCCAAGGCTGATGGAAATGCAGAGCTCTGGACTCAGCATCCCTGACCACCAACACTCACACACATGCGCACACTGAGGGATGGGGCCCATTAGGGAAACAACATTCCATACCACAGATCTTCTGTTCTATGACTTCCAATATTTCGTTCAGAATATTAATGCATGTGATTTAGAAGTCATTAAAAATGCTGAAGATAATGCATCAGTTTAAAGCAGAAAAGTCATTGTTTTATGAACACTGAAGTCAGTCTAATATGTTTGAGTCTTGATGCTCAGAAAGACCACATTGTCCAGTGGCCACATTCTCAATGCTTGACGTCAAGATATAGACTAGCAGAAAGGAATGAGACCATTAAAGACAAGGAGCAAAGACTTATTGCTAATACCAGTATTTTATGTATGTGTTACGAAAATATTTTTTATTCTAAAATCTAAGAAGCTTCAAAAATTGTATTTTTAAACAGAATACAGAACATCCCAGGTTTCAGTGTTTATGGAAAACTTTTTGGTTTGTAGTGGGTTTTTCTTTTCTTTCTTCCACATAAATAAAAACATTATTTTGGTTTTGGCTTGTTTGAGGGTTTCTTTTGATCTATCACTTCTTAATTAGAACATGGAAATTTGGAGGGATTGAGGCATATCTCGGGTAGGATTGGTGTGCTTTAGCAGACAGGAATAGCTTACAGTCAATCTCCAGCATGTCATCAAACAAGAGCATAGGGACTTTAAGTGTAAATGGATTGGGGAACAAACAGTTCAGCTTATTGAAAACGCAGGGAAAGTGACTTTTTCACCTGTTTGTCTATGTGTTTGCTTATTTGTTACTTGTTTTGAGACAAGTTCTTACAGGGCAGCCCAGGCTGGCCTCAAATTCACAAATCCTCTGGCTTTAACCTCCTGTTCTTTTTTAACCTTTTAAATATTTTATTTATTTATTTTTTTTATGTGTATGAGTGTATTGTCTGCATGTGTGTAAGCACACTCATGTTGTGCAATGCCCAAGGAAGTCAATAGAGAGTGTCAGACTCCCTGGAACTGGAGTTACGGACAGTTGTTACCTGCTATGTGGGTGCTGAGAACTGAACCCAGGTCCTCCCCAAGACCAGGCAGTGCTGTTAAGCACTGCGCCGCTGCTCCAGACCTCCCTTTTTGACCTTCTTAATTCTCCACAGCAACAGCTATTTTATTTTTTTTTTAATTTTATTTATTTTTGTATGTGTATGAGTGTACTGTCTGCATGTAGGTCTGTGCACCTGTGTCGTGCAATGCCGCGGAGGTCAGAAGAGGGTCTCAGATTCCCCTGGAACTGGAGTTCTCCTGGAATTGGAGTCACAGATGGTTCTCAGCCGACATGTGGGCACTGGGGATCGAACCCGGGTCCTCTGCAAGAGCAGTCGGTGCTCTTAACTGCTAGGCTATCTCTCCAGCCCCAGAAACAGCTTTTTTAATAAAATATTATATACTTCCATCAGCCTTCAACACGGAAGTCCTTTCTCGCCTGTTTTGGACTGTTGCCTTCCACGATGCCAGCTCTACTACAACACGACTAATCTTCCACGACGCCAGCTCTACTACAACACGACTAAAGTTAAAATTCCTTCTCTGTGTACTCCGCTCATGGCTTCATAGCCTCAAACCTCTGAGCGAAAAAGGATCTTGCAAGAAAATGTCACATTTTGTCTCCTCCATCATTATTTCCTCCAGACAAAATAAAGCAGATTGGTATCCATAACTCCCAAGGCCGTGGTTTTATCACTGAAAGATTATTTTAACCAAAAATAATTTTGATTAAAAAGCAGAGCTGTCCTACCACTTGTATTCACATATTATAATTACCACATATGGATGGAAGATATGTATTCATATTATAAAAAAAAGAATGTATACTTGTAATTATTTTCTAATTTTATTTTGTATGTGTATGAATGTACTGTCTGCATGTAGGTTGGTGTACCCATGTTGTGCAATGCTGCAGAGGTCAGAAAAAGGTGTCAGATTCCCCTTGAACTGGAGTTAAAGACAGTTCTCAGCCGCCATGTGGGTGCTGGGGATCGAACCCAGGTCCTCTGCAAGAGCAGTTGGCACTCTTAACTGCTAGGTCATCTCTCCAGCCCCAATTATAATTCTTTTTACCTCCGTGCAACTTTACTGTTAAAATGTGAATCTCTAAATATGTTTTGGAATTTGCCTATAGTTTATTTTCAGATTTTGTAATTTTGATTTATGTGTGGAGTGTATAAATGCATATTTTGCAATAATATAAAATTAAAGGGAACAATAAAATAGAGAGAAAAACCTATTTAAAGAACTGACCAAAACAGTAAATTAGTCTATCAAAAAGGTTATAAAAGACTGAGAAAAATATGCAAGACAGGACTTAACATGTATGACAGAATCCATGAGCTCTGGTGGAGGGTGGGGGGGGCATAAGGGGTGGGCATGGATGGGGGAATAAGTCTAAATTTGATCAAGAAATGTTGTATGAAATGCACTCAATAAAAATTAGCTTAAAAAATAAAAATAAAAAGCAGAGTTCAAGGGCTAGAGAAATGGCTCAATGGTTAAGAGCACTGACTGGTCTTGCAAAGACCAGGTTCGATTCCCACCACCTACATGGCAGCTAACAACTGTCCATAACTCCAGTCCAGGGTATCTGGCATCTTTTTCTGCCCTCCGCAGGCATTACACCACATAGGTGCACTTCCAAACATGCAGGCAATATACTCATACACATGAAATATAAAAATAAAATAAATATTTCCTGAAAAGCATAGTTCAGAATTGGGGAATGCCTAAAAATATATCACTCAGTTCGTCCTCTGTTTTAACATACTTTAAGCTAAGAATAAAGCATGTCTGTCTCTTCAAGGACATACACTATATGGTGCCAGTGATTGCACAGATCCTGGCATATTGCCAGGTCTCTGTGCCACTATGGGACCAAGTATTATTTTAGAGAAGACACTTTAATATAAAAACTATTGATTGTTTTAATCACTTCTTCTATAATTGTGATACATATTTGAGAGGACCAACTCAAAAGAAAGAATTATTTTAGATCATGGTTTTAAAGAGCTCAGTCCATGGTGACTTAGCTCCATGTTTCTGGGTCTATTGCGAAGCAAAGCATCATGGTAGCAGAAGCATGTAAAGGAGGGGGCTGTTCATTCCATGGGCAACTGGACGTAAACAGAAAGGAAAGGGATGCGGGAACCAGGGAGAATGTTTGTAGCCTGCTCCCCAGACCTGCTTCCTCCAGTGAGGCTCCACAGCTAACATTTTCAGAACTTACAAAATGCCTCTACCAGCCAGGGAACAATTGTTCTATGTAGAGATGGGTACATTTCATATTCAAACCAGGACAGTGACCAATCTTTATCACAATTTCAGAAAAATTAAGCTAAAACTTTAGGCTTGTTTACAAAGGAATAATCCATACACCTTCCCATACCCAATGTGCAAGCTTATTCACTACAATTCTGAAGTAGCTGCAACCAGGAAACCTGTGACCAAGAAGAATCTGCCCCAAGAATGTAAGAAAGGACAGATGGAAGTTTTTTCTTGTGGTTCGGATAATCTTGGTGCTTACTTGAAGCCTTTATGGACATATTTTTTGTTTGATCTTTTTTTTTCTCCTTTTCATATCTGTGTCATGTTTATTTCAACCTAATTTCAGTATGTAAACCTTTTTCAAAGGAAGGAAAAGATCCTTAGAAGGCTGGTGTGTTTCCAGGCTCATGACATTTGTCATGTGAGGAAAACATTTGCAGCCAGTATACTCAACCTGTCATGTCACAGTCTAAAGAAAAGTCCAGCAAGCAATGGAAATGGAGGTTATGAGGGAGGCATGCCTTCTCTCCAAAGTTCATCTCACACCCATTACATGGAGCCTCCAAAGATGTCAGGCAGACCCCAGGTTTACAATAAGCCTATGGCAGAAGGCTGCTAGGAACTGGTTGGAATGTCATATTGTGGCCCATGCAATTGTCTGTAACTAATACTCACTCAGAGTTCAAAGAATAGACAAATTATCCTAAAAATACCCAGATTGAGCAAATGTAGAGCCTATTTCTTGTGATTTCTTGTTATGTAGACTTTTGTGTTCATTAACGTTTCAGAAGTATTGAATCCAGTATCTAATAATCAATAAAACTATCTGTACAGAGTCTCCTGAAGTTCCACTCAGCCAGATTTTGCTGGATCCTTTTTAATACTGGATGAGTTAACCAAAGGAAAAATTAGTCTTGTTTTTTAAGACATACTGTATATCAATGCCTCTTCTCAGTTTCAGATACAAATGAAGTATGTGCATTAAACATGTATTTCACATGCTCCTGTCAATAAGAATTACTATGTCAAGGATACTAAAGTTCCATGAGGAAGGCAGAAGACAGGAAAATATTTACACAGCTTCCTTTCTGTAGCCCAGAGAGTTCAGCTGACAAATAAAACACAGCATTATTAGCATAGAATAAAAATATACAGATATATTTTCAGTAACATATAGCAGATAAATCCACATTACCCAATGATATTTCCTAATCATGAGAGGTGAGGGGGCTGGAGAGATGGCTCAGCACTTAAGAGAGTTGTCTGCCCCTGCAGAAGACCCAGATTTGGTTCCCAGCACCTACACGGCAGCTAACAACCATTCTTAACTCCAGTTCCAGATGATCTCATGCCTTCTTCCTCCATAGGCATTGAATACATGTGGTGCACTTATATACATATGTTTATATGTAAAACATTATACACGTAAACTATAAAATAAGTAAAATCAAAAAATGTTAAGATGAGAGGTCAAACATACCCCAAATTTAAGCATCCCCAAAATAAGCAGAAAAAAAATAGTTTTTCAGACAAATTCCAGGTCACTACTCATCAAATAAGCTTATTTTGCACCAGATGAACACTATTACAAAGTACCACAACTGGTCATACACAGGCATTGGCTGTGAATCGCCCAAGCCTAAGCAGCACATGTATAATGCAATCTCAACACCTAAGGCTCAGGTAACATAGAACAATGAATGGGTAAAGAGGACGCTAACAACTCTCTCAACTCTCATTGAGGAACCTCCTTCATGTAACATGGGGCCAGGAACACAAAAGTTCATAAATGGCCAAACTGAAAATTAGGAGTCTGCAGAGTGTGGGTTCTTGAATAGGACTCCTACAGCAAGCTTCACTCATGCAAGCCTCAGGAACAATTGCAGAAGATGAGACAGAAAGATCGTAAGAGCCAGGGAGGAGGTGCACGACTATATGGAAATAGAGTCCTACAAGCTCCTAGGACCCTGCTCATGAACCTATAGCAATGATGTCGGCATGCACAAGACCCATGCAAACTTAGGCAGACAAAAATCTAGCATGGAACTGGGGAAACAGGCAGCAGAACCCAATCTTAGCTTAGCTGATTACTGTTGCATGAGGAAGAACTGGTCTTCTTAAAGCGACACTCTGGATAGGCCGACTAGACCTCAGTGGATGAACTTGCAGTGAGGAACATCCAGGGACACTAATTTGGCACAATAGGAATTAACACAAATGACAGAGTATATGAATTCCAGTGGGGGGGGGTTGTGGGGGAGTCCCAATGAAGAGGGGATATAAAGGTGATTAAGATTGATTGAGATGCTCTTTATGAAATATACAAAAATTCAATTAAAAATGTTTAAAGATGAAAAAGACAAAAAAAAAAAAAAGATGAGACGTCAAAGGTATCCCAAAACCACGCACCCCCAAACTAAATAGAAATTGGTAATTTCTAGAATCCTTTTCTTTTTCTAGGCCTTTGACAGATTTGATGGGAAGAACCTAGACTTACCACACAGTTTGAACCCATCTGAGGATGACTGGGAACTATTCATTCCATCCCACGTGCAGTGCAACAGCAGAACATGTCCAACAACCACTAGGCAAAACCCCAGACATTCAACATTGTTATTTTCTGTGTTTATGTTGATATAATAATTATAATACTCTATGATTTCAAAAATGATCATAAATCCAGAAAGTAACACTTGTTTAAAGAGTCACTATGGAGAGAGAGAATAAAGAGCTTGTTTCCTCCATCTAGACACTGATGAGCTATGAAAGTACAGGAACCAGATTCTTTGTGCATTTCCTCGAGCTGAGCTGTCTCTCATGCAATACTGATTTAAAGAATCAATGGATATACCCGCACCAACGACTCAGTCTTTGCTTCCTTCCTTCCTGCTTAGTCTTCAACTCACTCCCGTCAGTCCTTCCTCCCTACTGCTTTTCTACAGCTTGACTCGCTGAAGTTTTCTGCAATCTGTACACAGATCAAATGGTCACAACTACATTCTCTTCTTACTTGATTTCTGCTGTCTCCAGCCTATAGACTTCCTGTCTCATTTCAAAAAAGTCTTCATTCATCTTTTATGGCACAACACCATTCTAGGTTTTCTGGTTACTGGTCTGATTCCTGGGTTGGCCTTCTGTGAGTATCCAGTCTCAAGGGCAGTCCCTCCCCATGTCATGTTCTCAATCCTAGCTTCAGGTTTCACCAGATTTGTAGGTTCATGGTCTCTGATTCAATTCCTGCATCCAGATTCCTACCCGAGTTCCTTCCAGGCTTCCCTCAAAGAAGGACTGTGTCTTGTCTTGGAAGTGTAATGTAATTTTGTATGAAATGCATAGAACTTCAATAAAACATTGGGGGGAAAGGGTAAATATATAAAAAAAAGGAAGTATAAGATGATATAAACCCTTTCCTCCCTAAGTTAGTATTGGTCAATATTTCCTCACAGCAATAGTAACTAAGAACACATCCTAAAACCCTCAATGCTTTATCCAAAGCCTCAGATACTAATACATGCACATACAGACAGATAAAACTACAAACAGGGGCGGGGGGTGGGGGGGACACGTGTATGCAGCGTGAATATGCCAGAGAACAATGATTAAGCTTTATAGCAGGATCAAGTCAGAGCATATGAAAATTCACATGCCACTAAAAACAGCATGTAATTCAAAATTTGTTTCCAATTTTTATATGAGAGTTGATCACTGATAAGTAGAGTAGCAAAGGAAACTACAGATGGGGAGGTGGCTACTGTAGTTTGGGGAAAAACTTCAGAGGTTCTATACGTTGTAGTACAACCCCTATGTAGAGAGAGGTCAGCAGATACTCAGAAGAATATGTTCTAAATTCAAGATCTCCTTCAGTGAAAAGGTGAATCTTCTTATTGTCAGGGCTTCTCTATGGTTCTCTCTCAAATACTTCCTACAATTTAGGTGTGAATGTATTTTTCTTTCTCTTAGATTTTGGTATGTCATACAATACCGTCTTCAGTACTGGCATAACAGAGCCATTTTCTTCTTTTTGTAATAAATATAAATCATTACATGTTTTGAAATGTTAGGTAAAAAAATCTCTATCCTTGGTGCCCACTTTTTCTGGACAATATATTCAGTCCTGATTTTCATCTGTGACAAAGCCAGAAGTTCTTTTTTCTGTGAATTTTTAAATCCTTGAAGCATTTTCCAAAGTTTACCAGCCTGCTGTTTGTCTTCACATGAAAGGCTGTTTACTGAGCACACTCCTTTGACATGTGTGGTTGTCTACCTTTTGCTGAGCGTTAGAACCCTCCACCCATCAGTACTCACTAAGGCAGTGCAGAGATTTTCTCTGGATATGTAAAGCATGACTGTCCCAGAGCATGTTCTGGTGCTCAGGAAAGATTCTGACCATGTTGCCCAACTTACTATAATCATGAAAAAAACAGAAAAGGATCTGCCTGACCTTCCCCTTCTTGTCATGCATAAAGCAGTCTTCTTTGGAGTGGGACTCTTTATACAAACCTTGGGATTCAGTAGCTTATCTCCCTCTTCCTTCCCAAGCTTCCAGAACTCCAAACAAACCATCCCAGTGATCCAACCCTGAACAACCTCTGAAATTTCTATCTCTCTGCTTCTTTTCTCCTCAATTATTTTATGAAATATTTCTCTAAGTTGCAGAGCTCTGGACGGATATTTCTCTGTTCTGATCCTTAGTCTTGGTGTTTTTGTTGTGTCTCTTTCTTATGTGGTTAATTTACAAGCCTGTGTAATTTCAAGAAATTCAAAGCACTCTTTAGCATTTCCTGTTTAAGGATTGAATTATCTTATGGTAATTAAACCACATACTATCACCAAGTATTGTCAAAGGCTACTTGTAACTCCAATGGTCACCTGAAAAAAACACAGATACAAATGCAATACACATGAAACATCTTGGACAGACACTGAAAATATTGCAGTTTGATTGGTTTAAATTGTAGTATTTTCAAGTTCAGTAAAAACTGTTGCATCTGCTTGATATGCAGTATGAGTGAGGTCTGCGAAATAACCATCTTCCATTTTTCATTCTATGATTAAAATTACGTCATTTATATTTGGTTTAGGAGCTAAGGACTTGCCCACATTAACATAGGAAATGAAAAAGAAGATAAAGTCACGCCACACTAATAAAGTTAAAGCTCATTTTCAAGTTACTCTTAAGCAATTTAAGGATGAAGTACACTGCTGGTTCCTCAGCGATGCCAGCTCCTAAGATGCTTGCGTTTTCATCAGTATTTCTGGAAATGCAGTTGTTAGCCCACTTTAAAGAAAACAACACCATCATCAGGTGGGATAATCCTTACCTGTTCCTCCTTTTGGAGGGCAGATAGAAAATGATGATTGGAGTTTGCGTGATACCTGATTAGCATCTCTGAAAAATCAGGACTTGCAACACCCTGATTGGTCCTTTCTGATTCAAAAAAAGAAAAAGAAAAAAACAGCAACAATAAAATATAAGAAACAGAAAAAGCATGAATATATCACATTCTGAAGCAAAAATAATGCAAGCAAAGCAGGTGTGGTGGCATATGCCTTTAATCCCAGCACTTGGGAAGCAGAGGCAAGCAGATCTCTGTGAGCTCAAGGACAGCCTTATCTACATGGTGAGTTCCAGGCCAGCTGAAGCTACAGGGAGACACTGTCTCAAAAATACCAAATAATAATAATAATAATAATAATAATAATAATAATAATAATACAAGCAAACAAAAACCACTCTGTCCTGAGTCACAGACCTGTCTCCACCAGGCTCAGAGGCACCTTTGGGAAGATTCTAATTCAGCCAGACACAAAATGACAGTACTATCCAGCAGTGTCAGCTATGTCACATAATACGTGACACAGATGCTGGACTGACTTCTCTATGGTGGCACTGGGGCATCTTTCCATATTTTCAAAGTCTGTAATTATATTTACTCTATAATATGAATGGCATTTATTTTCAAAAAGTACTATCAGTAGCTATTGAAATGCTTATTTAATCCATACAGGATCTCAATAAAATAAAATACATAAATAAGAATAATAAGCCATTGATTTTTTCTGTATTGGTTTATTTCAGTGTATGTATAAATATGAATATACTATGAATAACATATCTAACTGGGTATGCTCACAACAATACTTGTTAAAATATCTAAGTCCCTTAAGGGAAATCAGTTGCTACTAAGCTACTTAGAAGATAGAAAGAGGCCAATAAATACAAATAAAATAATAACTATCAACCCAAGCAAAATGCTTTGCTGTAAAGAGTAATGAGAGAGAATTATAATAAAGAATAAACTGGTTTTTTGCCTTCTTCCATTTGCTCTAAAAGAAAATGCTGTTTCGTTTTAGCAAAAGCTGTGATTCATGATATTAAGAATAAATGAATGCGTTTGAACCTGAAGCCATCTTTTAAAAATATTTGATTGAGCTTTTGTACATTTCACACAACAGTTCTTGATCAAATTTAGATCCTCCTCCTCCATTCATGTCCCCCAATACACCCCAGTGCACTTCCTTTATCCTGCCATACATGTTAAGCCCCATCCAATCAAGCATTTGTATCTGGATGTCCTTTGGTACAAGTTCATTAACTGGAGTCTAGTCACCCTATCTAGAGGTGTTAAGGAAGGTCTCTCCCTCACCCAGCAGTTATCCGTCTCCAACAGTTCCCAGGATAGGGCCAGCCCACTGCTGGTTTCCCTTGCTCAACTCCAATCCCTTTTCTGATTGAGTTGGCATTTGTCTTGTGCTCAATGCCACCATTGTCCCAAGTTCACATGAGCAAGCTTCTGATGGCCTGAAAGCATTTGTTTCTCTATGTTTGTGGACCAACCCTTGCTCTTACAATCTTTCCATTCCCTCTCCTACAATGGTCCCTCAGCCATAGGTGGGTGAGGTTTAATATAGGAGTCCTATCCAGGGACTTGTTCTCTAAAACTTGGCCAGTTGTGGCCTCCTGTGTGCATCACATTCTGTTCTATAAAGAACCCTCACTGGTGAGAGTTGAAGGATGCACTCATATTCTCTATACCCCTTCTTCCATTATGTCCCATGAGCCTTAGGCGTGGAACCTCTGTTCCACTGTAGACATGTCACCTACGGGTGGGCATTTCTCAAATGTATAATCTGTGTGTGACCAGTTGTGGAACCCCGCAGTAACCTCCATCTGTTGAAAAAAGAAGCTTCTTTAATTAGTGGTATACCATATACTTGTCTGTAAATATAGGGATCCATAGTCAGCATATGGTAAGAAATTTCATTTGTGTAGAGATATGACAGAGATAGTATTTTCTCTAGGATCTATGACCCCTTCAGGGACATATAATTACAGGCTATAACTACAGTGCCACCCATGAGTTCCCTCCCGTTGAGAGGGGCGTAAGTCCAATTAGATAGCTGCCCCTTGCCCCTCAGATAACAGTGCCAGTACCACACCAACAGAGGTAGTTTGCTGTGTCCATCGATATCGCTATTTGGCTTTAGGGCTGGATTGAACCAATTATTAATTTTCTCCCTTAACAGAGTAGAGTATCCTCTGGAACTATGAGAGCTAATTTTCAGAGAGAAAGCTTCTGGGTCAGCTGTAAGACATCTTTTAAAGGAGCTTGAAAACATGTAACTCCCTACGGAATGACATAAATTTTAGCATATGGTCACAGCACTGTAGATGCACATGAAAGACAATCATAAGTGCTTTATTTAACCTTATACATAAATGTGTTTGTTATTGGTGAGTGAATACCAAATCACTCCAAAATTCAGTATCTTGTAAAACAATGATAACCAAAACTCACTCAATTTCTGTGGCTCAGAAACTCAGGAGTGGCTGCTGTGGGCAGCACTAGCTGCATATCCCTCACAAGCTACAGTCAGAAGAGACCTCTGCTGCAGGGCTGTGGCCAGGATGAATCATTCCCCTTCCAAGGTCTCACTTCCATGTACGAGAACCTCACAGAGCTGCCTATGCATTCTCATGTCATGGGCGCTGGCTTTCAGCAGTGCAAGCCTTCCAGAGAGAGAGCAAGAGAGCACCCAAGATGCCTCTCAGAATGGTGTTCCTTCTGCCAGAATCTGTTACAGAGGGGAAATAGACTCCACCTTTAAAGGAAAGAACATCAAATGATTTGTGAGATCCATTTTCAAAACTGTCATAATAAGGCACGTTCAGGGCTCTGCCAGTTCCATACACTAAAGACAGCACTTCACACAACACACATCATCCTATTTCAAATCAGAACAAGAATTACTTAAAATTTAGGACTCCAAAGATAAGCTAAGACTTTATAACTAGAGGAATGTATAAAATACTTAACCTCTACACTGGATTTGAAAGTCCTAAATACAAAGTTTAAGTCTTAAATGGGGGTTAATGATATGTTAGAATTTTAAGGCTATATTAAATCCCACACATACCAGAGAAACTATTGGCAACTGATGGCAATTGAGGAAGGAAAATCAATTTTCCTTAAGAATGTGACATTGAGTAGATTTACTCAGACCCACGGACACCTAGGGAACACTAAATAGACACATTAGGCCTTTAAAATAATAATAATAAATAATAATTAATAATAAAAGTCATGCAGTGGGGGAATGTAATAAAGTAGAGATGGGTGAGGAGATTGGAATATGATCAAAATACATTGTATAAAATTTTCAAAGATTTTATAAAATAAAGACATTTTTAATGAAACTCAATTTAACAGTTCATATCCAACAATAAACATTTAATAGTGACATAGACAGGTAAAATTATGACAGGCCTTACCCTCAAAGTGCTTTCACTTTATGTAGAGCGAAATTCTTTCAAACACAGAACTAAAATAATTTAAATTGTATCAATAACTCAGTTTAGCAGCAGATATTTTGTCGTGTTTCAAAACTAGAATGAGGGGCAAGAACAGTGGGTACCAGTTAAAACAGCTGACAGGTAATATTTCACATTAAGAAATCACATTAGTAAGAGAAATTTGAATGATTTTTTACTTTGAACTTTTCTTTCTATGAAGGAAAATGTACTATTGTTCTTGAAAGAAAACTGCTTGTTCAAAACCCCAATGAAATAATGCCTTTAAATAGAGATATTTTTCTAATTCTCATGGTTCTTTGAGGAGAAAGTTTCCAACCTTAGGAAAAAAAAATTGACCTAAATACTAAAAGTGAAATGAAAAACAGACTTGCCAGAGCATACCATACATTTACTGCTTTGCTATAAAGGCCATCTAGAAGTAGGCCACTCCTTTCAGCTGGACTGGGTGGCAGGTATGATACACTATTAAAAGAGGTTACTTAACAATTTTTAAAAATAAATTTGCTTCTATGAAAAAAAAAAACTGATAGAAATTTCAGGAAGCCCTCCCAGTGTCCTAGAAGGGCATGAATTATCTGCTCCCTCATGGCTCAAAGGATGGTGGCGCCTATGAAAAGAGTCTGTGGATGGGCAGAAAAGACCTGATCACAAGGTGGGAG
This sequence comes from Rhizomys pruinosus, assembly GCA_009823505.1. Classification (NCBI taxonomy): domain Eukaryota; kingdom Metazoa; phylum Chordata; class Mammalia; order Rodentia; family Spalacidae; genus Rhizomys; species Rhizomys pruinosus. Next base: position 873,379 of record VZQC01011619.1, read on the forward strand.
TTGCTCTGTTACTAAAATGCACTAAACTGCCAGTTATCTCATTTCCAGAATCACTTTACAGTCGCTGTTTCTTTTATAAGTGATTTCTCTAGCTAGCAAGTTAACGAAGCCCTAAGAATTTTTTAAAATGAATTATCCTATCTTGATAGGCTTTTAAATTTTAAGAAATCAGTGTCATGTCAGTTTTGTTTGTCTTGGAATCCTGCTATCTTGGAATACTTAAAAGGGAAAAATATAATTTTTGTCATATTTTTATTTTTAAATGTGAAGCCAAATATTTCCTTTGATGATGCCAAAAAATAGATAACTGGATGAGTCACACTCAATACAAAGTTAAAAAAAAAAAAAAAGGAAAAGATCAAATTTCTCGTGACAAAGAGTTGACAGAACACATCTTTAATCCATCTGTAGGCAGATGAAGTCATGAGGCCAAATGTTCTAAATCAGTAATAGTGGCGAGTTCAAGATAATGAAGGATCGATGCCAGGTGTGGCAGCTCTTGCCTTTCATCCCAGCCCCCCATAGGCAGAGGCAGGTGTATCTCCATGAGATCTAGGGCAGCCTGGTCTACTTAGTGAGTTCCTGGCCTGTATGTTAACTAACAACCATCTGTAACTCAAGTTCCAGAGGATCCTATGCCTTCTTCTGGCCTCCTTGGGCATTGCATGCACAGGCACATACATTCAAGCAAAACAGAAACATAAAATTAATGTCAATCAGGGCTGGACAGGTGGCTCAGTGGTTAAGAGCACTGGCTGCTGTTTCAGAGGACCTGGGTTCGATTCCTAGCACCCACATGGTGGCTAACAACCATCAATAACTCCAGCTCTGGAGAATCCAGCACCCTCTTCTGACCTCCGTGGGCCTTGCACAACACAGGTGCATTTACATACATGCAGGCAATAATACACTCTTGCACATAAAATAAAAAATGATAAATATTTTTTTATTTTAAAAAATAAAAAAATAATCAAAACATGTTTTAGAAAGAACCAAAAAGATACCTCATAGAATTCTATGTATTTAAAGAATGCCCAGAACTTAACCATCACGTATTCTCAGCACATAAGCATAACTCCATCTCTGTATTCATGTATTCGCCACCACTCATTGCAAAGAGAATTCTCTGATTAAAGCTGAGAGTGAGTATGGAAGAGATGCACAGCTGCTCAAGTTGCCATGAATAAGAAGACCAAGTGCTCAGCACCAAACAGACATTTATACCACTCCCTCCAGGACTTGGGAAAAATTGTAAAAGGAAAGTGGAAATAATGTAAAAAGCCAGAAGATAGGGGCAAGGAAATGCTATCTTCTGGGCATGACATAGCCAATGAAATCATGATCTCACAAAGCTGTGTTGCCTGAAATGGACCTGCAGAAGCCTGGGCTAAACAACAGTTAATCATGAATCATATTCACAGAGCCTACCCTTCTCCCTGAACTGCTAGCTATGGATGTAGATGAGAGAAGAGCAAATACTGCCTTTAGTTATGGAACCACCAATTAGCCCACCAGGCAGCAGTGGATAGCTTCAAACCCATAGTCACACAGATAGTCCTGTTTAAACTCAGCAAGTCACAACACAAAATAAAAAGAACTGAATAAGAGAAAGGGAGCTGTCGGGGGCACGAGGTGGGTAAAGGTAATTGCAGGGGTATTTGTTAAAGAACAAATTCAATATAAGTAGTAAAAGGAAAGGTAACAAAAGGCTGGCATATATATATATATATATGCACATATTATATATGTGCATATATATATATATGCACATATATATTACATAGAGAGAGTATACACGAAATTGGCTGAGGTATAGTAAGGGTAGGGGCATATAGGGAAGAAGATATAAATAAAATCAAATATTCTGTGAAATTTTCAAAAATTCAATTAAGTTATTTTTTAAAATGACTCAGCAGAGTAAAACAGTTCACAGAAATTTCATCTTGACAAAAGACTTGTTTCTTAACTTGAGAACCTACAGGAAAACAATTTTATTATTCCTTGGCGATTTCAAACATTTATATAATGTGTTTTGGCCATTTTCACCCTGTCGTTACCCTCTCTCACTCCTCCCCACATCCTCTAATCCCCTTCTTTCCAGTGAGTCCCTCTCCTCTTTTCATATCTTTTGCTTTCTTGCTTGTTTTCTTGCAACCCACTGAATTGAAGTAGGGTTGCATGCATGATTATGGACGGTGGGTAATTTATTAGAGGATGGGTAAATCTTCAGAGGCTAAGCCACTTAAGACAATAACTCCCCTCCTCCAACAACCAGTGAGAAGCCAATAGCTTTTCCAGGAGGAAAGGAGCCTCATGAACTCCTCTCCCATCCATACTGGAATGTTGACTGGCTTCATCTTGTGTGGGTTGTGTGCAGGCAAATACAGCTGCTGTGAATTTCTGGGTACAATGGCCATGTCATGTTAAGATTCTGCGAAGTCAGTTACCTTAAGAAAAGTAATGACTTTGAGTGGAAGAACACAACAGCTTGTCGGCAACCGTGCCAGTGAAATTAGGGAAAGGCGGATAAATGCGCAGGCATCTATCCTCAAGAGTATGTCGATGGATTCCTCATAAAGGATTCACATATAAATCATCTAAACTGGAAAACTTCTGACAGTTAAATGAGTTGTTAAAATTAATTTTAATTGCTACAAAGAAAAACATGTTGCTCAACGGTTTCATCATCCTTACAAACGCATTCCATGCAGGAAGTAATGAAATCGCTCCAGCGGGAACTTACACTCCACACTCCACAGCAGACCTACCCACTTGTTCACTCCGAATATTTCACATTAATCTTGCTTACTATGTCTCTTACAGGCTGCAGTTGGCACAGAACACAACTGGCTGGTGTGCCAACTGACCAACAGAGAAGTGCTATCGGACACTTTTATCCTCTCCTGAAATTAGGAGTTAGCTATCTGCAACCTTTTATACACTTTGCTAATCGACCTGTTGTTCTAGAAACAGGGAATGTTTGTTAGGTTACACCTGGAAAAGGCAGGGGAGAGGTTCTTATCTCATAGTTGTCTTTCAGCTTTGATCTTATACTAAAGGGAGAAATTTGTTCTCTTCACCTACATCTGACACAGCAATGCACTTAGACTAACAAAGATGTACACATAAACTACAGTGGCTTAATTTTAACTGTCTCATTTAAAATTTTTTATTTCATTTTTGCACATTTAATAAAATACATCTTAATTATATTTAGGCCCTTATTTACAGTCCACATAACACCCTCTCCCTTGCTAGATTTCATGCATTTTGTCATATATGTTAAGGTCTATTGAGTTTGTGTCCCCAGATGTTCCCCCATCTTGCATTACTGCCTTAAAGAAGACCAACTCTCCCCCACCCAGCAGTGATCAGTTACCAATAGTTCCTCAAATAAGGTTGGGGTTTCTTACCCATTTCCCCAGTTTTATGCTGGGTTTTTATCTGTTTGAGTTTGAATTAGTCTTATGCATGCTGTCACCATTGCTGTACATTCACATAAGCAAGTTCCCAGATGCCCAGTAAACTCTGTTTCCTTGTGGTCATCTACGACCCCTGGCTCTTAGAGTCTTTCCACCCCTTCTTCTGTAATCATCCCTGAGCCCTGAGCAGAAGAGCTTTAATATAGAAATCCCTGGGTAGGGACACACACCCTGCAGTCTCTTATTCTCCACATGTTGTCTTTCTGTGTTAATCACCATCTGTTACACAAAGAAGATTTGTTGGTAAAAGTTGAAAGATGCATTTTTCCCTCCACTCTATGTTTCTCTAAGTCCTGTGAGCCTTAGAGGTAGAAGTTGTATTGTAGATCTGTCACTTAGGGCTGGGCATGTTACAGACACTTATTTTCTGTGTTTGACCAGTTGCAGAACTCTGTAATACTCCCCATCTGTACCAAAGAATGGTTTCTTTGATGAGTGGTGAGAGGTATACTTGTCTGGAAATATAAGGATCCATACTTAGTATAAAGCAAGAAAAATTACAACTGTTTATGGATGTGACTGACATGGGTTTTTTTTTTCTAGGATTTATGAGTGTATTTTGCAATGTTTACAATACCACACATGAGTTCCCTCCCATTGAGCTGCCTTTAAGTCCAATTCCACAGCTGTTGATTAACCCCAAGAGGAAAGTGTTGCTATTGTACGAACAGGGATAATTTGCTATGCTGATCATTGTTGTAGTATTAGGCTTTACACCTGAGTTTGGACTTCTGGTTGGTTTTCTCCCTTAGCAGCTTGCCTAGTATCCTCTGACACTTTGATATCTGTTTTCAAAGAGGAGGGTTCCAGGTTCATGTTCCAGCTTAATTGTTCCAAGTCCTGTGTCAAAAGTATGTCTTGTCTTCAGAAATAGAATCTTACCTTCAAGTTCTGGGAGGCAATCAAGGTTGTGTTAATAGCCTGTGCTATTTAGAGTATCTCTTGTACTACCCCAACCAACAACTCTCCTGATACTGTGTTTCTTCTTATATAGACCTCAGCTATACACATACACTAAGACGTGTGTGTGTGTGTGTGTGTGTGTTTCAGTAGGCTTGTGAACTAATAGATTTCCCTCTGATTTTTCACACCACCTAAGCATTGTTTTTCTCTCTCTCTCCCCCTGTACAGCACTTCCTCCTAAACACAATTTTTGCTACCTCATATTAGCAAAGATGAACATTCTTGGATTAATGTTAAACTAATCAGGAAGTCTATGTCAATCAGAATTATCCCAGGCTACCAATGGTATATGATTACATCCTCCCAATGGCTCAGCCTTCCTGGAGGAAGAACCAGGTAGAAAAAAAAATCCAGTGAAGCAGGTAGAAACCAACATAAAATAAGATTCAGTTCTACTGTGTAATCACAGAAATTAAGCCGGAGTCCATGACCTTGTTGAAGGAGACAAGACCTACAATACTTGCTAAGCTGATGAAATCAATTGCTTTAGCTTTCGTCCTCAGGTAGTACAAATTTCTGACATTTTATAGATTGATTCAGACATCTGCCTCAAAAGTGATAACAAGGACATACCTGCTCTTAATCATCATCTTCAAAGAGAAGAGCATTTCAGATGATTTTGTACTACATAAGAAAAGATTTATTTGCGGCTCATAGTTTCAGAAATTTAAGTCCAGCTAAGCTGCCTTTCAGTACATCATGGTGTAGGAAGCTGTTTACCTGGTGGTATACAGGAAGCAAAAAGATATTCAATATTAACATTACTTAGAACTTTGGGAAATGTTGAATATTTGGGTATTATTTAAATTAGTCTCATTTCAAACTTCTCTTTTTTTCTGTTTTCTTTGTTTGTTAACATTCTGCTACTCCAAATTACCTCCTTAGTTCCCAGATTTTTCAGAAGACTCTGCCCTCTCTCAAGCCTCAAATGAGAAGTTTCATTAGAGATCCAAAACTTCCAGGAGGGAGCATTTGAGTTGTAAGTGATCCTGGCACCATGGGCATCATAAGTTATTGAGCCCATAAGGTACATATTTGTTGGTGGTTAGCACACCAGGGAATATCTCCCTACAACAAAAATATTTCTGGGTCTCAGCCAAGACCTCACTTACCTACAGCACTATGTGATAAGAATAAATTCCAATTCTTTAAACAAGGTTAGAGTTTGTCATGAATAGATTTATGAATTTTTAATCTGGATTCCTTTTGCTGTTCATTTAATATAATGATGTTTTCTGAATTCTGAGTCCTGGTTTAACCAAAGGTTTTTTAGTTGAAAATTACTAAAGGATGTGAATATTTTTACATTTTTGGTGAGATGCAAATGCAGGTATTGAATTATTGAAATGAGTTTAAATTTTTATTTTAATATAATTGATAATCTGACCCAGATGGATATGAATGAAATGTTTTGTCTCTTTACTTCTTAGAGTAATCGAGAAAAATTAACAAGTTCACAATGTCAGCTATTTCATTTATGAACCAGTTAATTATATGAAATTATGTTAAGCCACTCACAAATAATTTTTAAATATTTGATTTATTATTTTATTTTATATGTATGAGTATATTGCCTGCATACCTGTAAGTGCACCCATGTCATGAAATGCCCTCAGAGGTCAGAAGAGGGTGCCAGATTCCCTGGAATTGGAGTTAAAATATGTTTGTTAGCTGCTATGTGGTTGCAGGGAACCAAACCAGGTTCTCTGCAAGAGAAGACACCACTTAACCACTAAGCCAGCACTCTAGCCACACTAACTAATATTTGAAAATAGTCAAAAGTATAGATATTTTTATTCCATTCTACTGGCCAATAGTACATATATATACATATATATGTGATATGTGATTTTACATTTGTTATAGAGCAATAATAATTACAATATGAATTTTATTTTCATTTAGAGAAATCTGATAGATAACAAAGTCTATTAACAATTTTTATGAATTGACATTTTTAAATGGCCATATTAGAAAAGTCAGTTTATACATTCAATGGACTCTCCATCAAAGTACGAACACCATTCTTCAGAGAATTATTTCAAAATTTCTAAACCTCTGGAAGCAGAAAATACCTTGTAATCCTGAACAAAAACAGCAATACTGGAAGTAGCACCATACCTGATTTCAAAATGTTCTCCAGCCATAATAACAAGATACGCATGAAACTAGTATAAAAATATACATCCCAACCATTGGAAGAGAGTATATGACCCAAAAATAATAAACAGCCACAGTCACCTGATTCTCAGCATACCTGAGAAACACATGGTTCAGAAAAGACAGTCTTTTCAAAAAATGGTACTAGGAAAACTGGTTGTATTCATGTAGAGGGTTGAAATTAGATCCCTATACTTACCTGGCAGGGGAGATACCATGGTCAAGAAGGTGGTTTTCCCAGGGTGAGGCTTATCAATTGCACTCCGGATGTGCTGACCCCTGCAATTTCCCCAAATGTGGGAAACTCAACTGCATAATTTGTGGTAGTGGGGGGACTGCGTTCCTGTTCTCCCGTTTAAAAAAAAAGTAATTAGATCCCTATCTCTCACCCTAAAACTCAACTCAAAAGTGATTAGGAACTATAAGATAGGATAGGAAGCTTTTTTTTTTTTTTTTTTTTTGAGACAGGGTCTCCCTGTAGCCCCAGCTTTCCTGGAACTCACTCTGTAGACCAGGCTGGCCTTGAACTCACAAAGATCCTCCTGCCTCTGCCTCCCAAGTGCTAGGATTAAAGGCGTGCGCCACCATGCCCGGGATAGGAAGCTTTTAAATGACGATAGAAAACCATGAAGAAAATAGTTCAAGATATAAGCAGAGGTAATGATTTCCTGAATAGAAGTCCAATAGTAAAAAGAAAGGAAGAATTGACAAATGGGAATGCACCAAATTAAAAGGCTTCTTTCTGGGTAGCAAAGGAAATTATTACCACACCGAAGAGACAACTACAGAAATGGGAGAAAATCTTCACCAGCTATTCATGTGATTGAGGATTAATACCAAGGATATTTCTGCAGGTTCATTAATTCCCCCTCCAAACAATCAAATAACAAATAGTACAATCAGCAACTGGGAAAATTTGTCCTAAAAGAAGGCATACAAATACAAAATAACTATAGGGAAGAAAATGTTTAACAACTTTAATCATCAGGAAAATATAAATCAAAACTACACTGAGCTTCCCGTCACCCTAGTCAGAGTGCCTATTATCAAGAAAACAAACAGTAACAACTCTTACTAAGGATGTGTGGGGAAAGAAATGTAAACTGGTATGGGCACTATGGAAATCAGAATGGAGGTTCTTCAAAACTCTAAAAATAGGGGACTAGAGAGATGGCTCAGCAGTTAAGAGCACTGGCTGCTCTTTGAAAGGTGCTCTTTCAGAAGACCCTAGTTCTATTCCCAGCACCTCCATGATAACTAACAACTGTCCATAACTCAAGTTCCAAGTGATCCAATACCCTCTTCTGATCTCTGTGGGCATTGCACAACATAGGTGCACTTACATACATACAAACGATATACTCAAGCACATAAAATAAAAAATAATAATTTTTAAATACAGTTATCTTATGATCTAGTTCTGCCACTCCTGAAAATATATCCAGAGGAATCTAAGCAAAAGACAACACAGATACTGCGCTCTGATATGTATCACAACATGAATAACAATAGCCAAGCTAAGCTATGGAGTCACCTTGGTACCTATCAGCATATGAATGGATAAAGAATTCTAAAACACACACACACACACACACACATACACACACACACATACACACATACACACACACACACAGGAACAAGCTCACTAGGTTATACTCAACCACAGATAAATAAATATCAAATATCAATATCAAGAAAAAGATAGAACTGGAAAACTTCTTATGTTTAAAAACAAAAAAAGGAAGATAAAAAGAAGGAGAAGATTGACCTTAAAATAGAAGAGGAATTATTAGGGAAGGGGACTGGGAGGATAGAGAGAGAAAGAGGAAGGAAGAGACAGAGTGGAATTTAATAAATCCCAATATGTTCATGTATAGAAATATAAGAATGAAACCAATAATTTGTATACTTAATGGAATTTAATTTTAACAATAAAAAAGGAAAAATTATTCTTATTGAATGCAAGTGGAGATTGAATTATCTCCTATAGTTCAGAAGCCCCACCTGCAAAGGTCACATGAGGACAACTAAATGCTCTGCGTCTTCTGGCACAGGAGTTACTTCCATGTCCACACATAAGCCCTGATCCTCCAAGATGCAGAGAACTCGGACCCTCCTCCCCAATGAGAAGCCAAGTGAAATAGCACCCGGTGCTCACACATAAAAAGGTAAATAATAGACATATGTAAATAATAGGCAGCTTGGATAGACTCCAAATTAGAAATTTGTGCCTTCACTCTGGGCTCTGTGAGACTAAATGAATCTTGTTAACAATAAAAAGATTTTTGTCCAGGGCTGGAGAGATGGCCTAGCGGTTAAGAGCACCGACCGCTCTTACAGAGGACCCGGGTTCGATCCCCAGCACCCACATGGCGGCTGAGAACCGTCTGAAACTCCAATTCCAGGAGAACTCCAGTTCCAGGGGAATCCGACACCCTCTTCTGACCTCCGTGGCATTGCACGACACGAGTGCACACACCTGCGTGCAGACAATACATTCATACACATACCAAAATAAATTTTAAAAAATTTAAAAAATAAAGATTTTTGTCCAAAATATCATATAAAATAATTATAAATATTTCAAGATGAAGAATGAACCTGCAAAAATAAGTTCCTCTGATGGAATAGAAAGATATAGACATCCTATCCTTGCTTTGCCTTATTTCCCAATGAATATATACGTACTTTTGCCTCATACTAGCAAATATAGTCATATACTTATAGGGCCTCTGTAATCATCCATTTCCATGCAACAATTGCACTGAATTGCCCCATATGTCCTTAGGATGTGGTTACTATGTCTACACCTATTTTACAAATGAGAAAACTGAGCTCAGAGAGTTCTAGAAAGTTGCCCAAAGTTAGAAAGTTCATTAGTGACAATAAAGAACCTAATACTTTTCAAATCACCTCTTAGTGGTAACACTTTGTAAGAAGAAGGCTCAGCTGTGAGTATTCAACATGTAGCCATTCAAAGCTGTCTTGCCAATAGAGGCCGCAAGTGAATGAAGACAGCAGGACATAACTAAGAGCTGAATCTTGGAAGAATGAGAAGAATCAAGACCTTTAAAGGAAATGGTGTTGTGGGTCACATGTCCCTGTTCCAGCAGGGACAGCCATCATTACAATGTCCATCATATCCTGTCACAAGGAGGGTTTTTCCGTCAGCAAAAACCTGTGACTCGGGCTAGAGAGGAGAAAGCCTGGACAAAGTGAAAAGAACCATTGTGAGGGTGATGGGTACTAAGAAGAATAGAAATGGCATGGGTGTAACATTGAAAAGTAAAGGAAGCACGCATTACTTGATACTATCCAACAAGAAATCAGAATAGCCTTACTGAATTAATTGCTCTCTGAATAAGTTACCTGCCATCTTTACTAAAAACTAGTCTGTATGTCTATGATACTTTTGTGAACTTTTATAGATCAGATTTGAAAAATTCAAAGCTAACTTGGATAATCAGTCAGTATTTTTACCCAGGTACCATAAGCAATTCATCCTATACAAGAATAATTTTGGAGAATTTGCAAATTTAAGGACATGGATAGAAGACTGAGCCTTGTAGATTCTTTTATGAAAATAAACTCCCATTTTCTTCTCATTACATGGATAAAAAGCTAAGTTAAATGGATTCCTGATCACTGGGAGGGTTAAAGCTCTGGGAGGGACAAGACTATGGTGACCATTGGTCTTCATTTGATGTAGGAGATAGTACTGTGTAGTAGATACTAGTCTAGTTCCAATTTGGTGGTTAACAGCCTGCAGCATTGAGTGATTCACTTAGTCTGCTGAGATCTCATCATCTTCATAGTCAAAATGACAGAAAAAGAGAAAAAACAGTGCTTTCCAAAGATAGTGCTCAGACTTCAGGCAGCACATCAGCCAATGTAGAGGCAAACATGTTAAATTTGGGAAGCCACTTAATTTAGTATGCATCATATAATATAGCCCAAATAATCAAGCCCACAACTCCATGCATCTTATTTTTATTCCTTATAAAAACCAAGTTGAAAAGAAGGAATTTCTTTAAATTTAATTGCTTAATATTTTATTATTTTATGTGTACTAGTGTATCTCCTGCATGTATGTAAGTGTATCTGTGTCATGCAGTACCTTCAGAGGTTGGAAGAGAGTATCAGATCCCCCTGGAACTGGAGTTACAGATGTTAGCCTCCATGTGGGTGCTGGGGAACGAACTCGGGTCCTCTGCAAGAGCAGCCAGTGCTCTTAACCACTGAGCCATCTCTCCAGCCCTCTTAAAACATTTAATTTTTAAAGGATTAAATAGATTAAAGATTATATGTATAGGAGAAATTATGAAGGTAGTCTTGAAAACCTGATCTTTGAGAAACATTATAAAATAACCTCTAAATCCTCTTCCACCATGAAGAGACAATATCTGTTCAGTGCAGGATGACCACCAAAGCTAGAAAAATACTTTGTAAACCAAAATAGATATCAGACTGTCAGTCAGACTCAGCTTTCCAGTGAGATTCTTTGTTCAAATGAAAGCAAACTAAACTCATTAAGTGGCTGGCCTTATTGCATGCACACTGCAATGATGTCAAACAGGTCTTGAAATCAGAAGAGAAGAATCAAGCCCATGTTCCCATGGACCTTTTTTTTCTATGTTTCCCTTCATGTCTCTTCAAAAAATATAAATCTGCACTCTCTTCCCATTGCTCAGCTGTGAGCCCCAAGGTCTTTCAGGTGCCCATACTACCCACAATGGGCTTCTGTACCCTCATCTGAGACACAGGCTCTTCCAACACTGAAGAGTGTAATTTTTGTGTCATTTCTAAGGACCTAATTAGTCACTTAAAGTTTTTCTCTATACGATACTTTTGAGAACCAAAGTGGGTGTTTTTAAAAGGGAGGAAATAAATTATACCATCACTAATTCAGTGAATTAAACTATTTTTTAAAAGACAAATGAAGGAAATTCCCATACGACAAATCAGGATATTTGAAATGCTTCTATATAAACATCTGTAATATTTGAAAGCATCCCAAACAAACACTACTGAGAGAGGGGGCGGTGGGCACTTTCAGGCCTCTTTGTTTACTGAGGAAAGAAAAAAGCTGCCCCTTCACAGACCCTAAGAATGTGTCTTCTAGACTAGCTGCCTATTCTGGAAGAGATGAACCATCCAAAAACCTTCTTGATAATGACATTTTATGATACAAATTCTGAATAAATAAAAAGAAGTTTCATGTAAGGGCAAGAAAGGGCATATTAATAAAACTAATATGGAAGGAAAATAACATCATTTTCATCCTAAATCACCAAGAAGAAATTGGACCAATTAGAATCTTTCATTGCCATTGTGCTGAAATGGACTCTCATGTGACATCCATTCCTTATGCTATTTACAGAAAAGCTTCTGTGTACTTGCTATAAGTTCCCCAAAAGTGGTAGGTAGAGCTCATCCTGTAAACCCAAATTTCTCCCCTCAAAGCAGGCTAAGAGAAAAAGACATGTCAGTCAGAGATCTCCACAAGTCATGTCAAAGTCAGCACTTCCCTAAGCATATTCCACAACCCCAAACAGCAACAGACATCTAAGCTCCCACACACAGCTTTAAATGATCTCATTGAAGGAGATTATTCCCTCCTCCTTTACTAAAGAGCCTTCTTGTCAATGACTTTAAAGAAAAAAATCACCTTAATTGGCCAACTTAGATGAACATCTTTCCCTGGGAGAGCTATTAGAAGGTCAGTGTGTGTGAGGGGGGTGGTTGGGAGCCATAGAAAAGGTCATTTTTATCATTTGACTATCACAGAAGAGAATAACAAAGTATGAATGATTTTCCCCTCATTTGGAAGTTATTAGAAGACTTTCCTTTGTTCCACTGAGGGAGAAGAAAATATGAAATTACAGAGAACCCATATGGCCAGCAGAAAAATCCTATTTAATTGCTTTATTGCCAGAAATGTTAAATCACTTCCTGATGAAGCCGTTCAAATGAAACATATGGCAGCTATTAGCCAAAGCCCCTAACAAATTCAAAACTATGCTTTTTATGGCAACTTTCTCATAAGCAACAATCGTACTTCCACAAATGTTTGATGAACACCTACTTGGCACTAAAGTATATATAGGTGGCTTGTATGAAAAGTTTCTTTGTAACCTCAGAAACAGAAAATGATGGAGCTTCAAGACACAGACTCAAATGTAGTCATGCTAGTATTGGAAGTCAAGGGTAAGAAGACTCTCCTGTGCAATGCTTCTTTCCCAATGGTTTGACACCTGAGGCCATTCCATTGGCACTTAGCAATCTTAATCATCTGCTACCTAATTGTTTTATTAACACCACAGTGACAAAGATAAACACTGTCCTTTGGCATTCACTGTATGGAACTATACTTTGATTTTCTATGTATCTTTGTCTACAGGATTGTGAATTCCACAATAAAAAAAATTGCTAAGAGATTTCTGAACCTAAGATAATGCAATACATTTAATTAAGAATCAATAAATACCTTTAAATAAGCTTAAAACTAAGTGTCAGCATTTCCTAATTGCTTGACTATCTTTCACCCCTGGCTAATTTCAAAATTTAATCAACTGATGCATAAATCACTTTCCAGAGAGACAATATGGCCTCATATAAGTAAACAGAGAGCTATCCAGCTGTTGTTGCAACATCATCTTACTTTGAAAGAGAAGTTATAAATGTCTGGTCACATTGAGCTTCCACTATATTTTCTCCACATCGTGATATAAGCGTTGCAGTATTATAATAGAAGTGAGATTTGGCAACTTAAAGAAGCAGCATGTGGAACATGCTAAGATTCCAAAACAATCCACATTGGCCACATGAAAGTATAGACATGGAGCATACTTTCTAAAATATTTTTGTCTTGGAACACAACTCAGTTATAATTTTAATTAAATATTATATTTTTCAGGTGTACATTTTTATAATCAAATGAAATATAGAAAAGATCAATCACTGTTGCTAGTCGACTTGTGATTGGGGCAAGATTTTTAATTTTTCTTAAATACCTTTGTTATAAGAAGGAAAAGATTACTTCATTTCTAACTGTCCTAAACCACATACATGCACAGATATTTTGCTATCTGAGCCAGGGTCTTATCATGGAACTTCTCCAGATGTGTTTCCTCCTTCAAGCAGACCTGGAGGCTCCAACACCAATGGCTATGTCCTGGCTTCCATTGCTGATCATGTGACTGCACACAAGTTACCACAACTCACAGGACTTCACAAAGTTTTTCTAAGGATTGAGGGAATTTATGGAGGTCAAAATTTAAAGCTGTGCCTTCCACTCACTAAGCACATAGTGTTGGTTATTTTGGTACTGTGGGACTTCCTCCAGGAGCATATTTTAATTGCCTGCCTCCTATGTTCACAGCCTTGTCAACAATAAAAAGGTTTCTCTTGCCAACTGCTCATCATTAGCCTCCAGAACTTGATGGTAAAACTCTGTTGCTGAATACATCACACACTTTCATCATGGGACATGGAAAAATCAAGCTGGTACTGACCTAGAAGTTTCCTGATAGGTAGCTCTCATAGTACCAGTAGGCTGTGTAGTCTGCTGGGGGGGAGGGGGGGATCATCAAAAGTTTTATCCAGATGTAAACTCCGAGACCTGCAATAATGCCTAGACTATCAATATATCCCCATGGGTGCCATAGTGACATGAATGTTATGGAGGTGACCAAAAACTGCCTGATTAGTAAAATATCAGATCTACAGGAGGGAGTTCATACCTGGTGCTGTAAGCCTGCCCAAGAACATGGCTGGAGAAGTCATGTGTCTGAGGCGAGAGCCTATTACTGTTACTTTGCTAATGGAAAAAGCACCAAACTGCCATCCAATTGCTTATCTTTATACCCATAGATAAGTGCAGCTCTTAACCTTCATCAGAGAAGCTTCTTATTGCAGCAAACACCAGTGAACACAGGCTCACAAGTAATCAAAGTACAGAGAATGGGTGACTGGCATATTCAGTCCCAAATGGACATCGGCATCACCCCCTCCCGAAGGCACAAGGATCGTTGCAGATGGCAAGAGCCAGAGGTTGGGGAAGGCTGCTGCAGTATAGCGTCTCCTGGACATGGCAAGGCCGTTGCTCCTATGAACTCAAAGCAGCTGGGCTGCCTGCACAAGATCAAGCCAGCCAACATTCAAGCATGGACCAGGGAGGTTCTCAGTAGGCACCATTCCTAGCTGAGAGATGGCTGCAGCGGAAATAAGAGTCCGTTTCCTTCAAGGGTGTGGCCTCTTGCAAGTAACCACACTCCACTGGATGGCCCTGAACTCATGTGAATGCTGGCAGCTCTAACTGGACTGAGTCTGTTATAAAGGAAAAAAAGAAGATATGGAAAGTTGAGAGGAGAATATGAGGGGATCTTGGAGAAGGGTTAAGGAGTGGCTATGATGAAAATACATTGTGTACGTATATGACATTCTTAAAGAATAGATAAATAAAATAAAAACTTTAAAGGATTATGCTTGGTTGTATATTTGCCTCTTATCAAAATGTTTAATCTCACTATAATAAAATATTTAGATATAAAGTTCTGCATATAGGAAAAGCAAAGCATGGAAGATTGTTTAATGATTTTTAATAAATTACTTTTTAATTAGATGTGGCAGCTTTGCATCAGGATTTCTCTTTTTTTACATTTGTAAATTTTTATTGAATGTGTATTTCAAAAAGAACACTCAATCTTAATCATCACTAAACCTCTTTCCCTACTGACACCTTCCTATACCCCCCCCCAGGAATTCATACATTCTATCATTTGTGTTAAGGTCTATCCTGTCAAGTTAGTGTCCCCAGACATTCCTCAGTACAAGTCCCTCCACCAGTGTCTAGTCAGCCTATGTAGAGTCTTTCCCTTTAAGAAGATCAGCTCTTCTTTACCCAGTAGTAATCAGCTGCCAATAATACTTCAACTAAAATTGGCTCTTGTTGCCCATTTCCACAGTTCTGTACTGGTGTTTTGTCTGCTTGTGTTTGCATAGGTCTTGTGTAATCCATTGCTCTAGATTCATATGAGCAAGGTCTCAGGAGCTTCTAGGGTTCTATTTCCATATGATCATAACCTCCTCCCCAGTTCTTATAATCTTTCTGCCCCTCTTCCACGACAGTCCCTGAGCCTGGGTAGGTGAAGTTTAACATGGGAGTCCTGTCCAAGGACCCACATTCTGCAGACTCTTACTCTCTATATTTTGGCCATTTGTGGCCTTTTGTGTTCCTTGCCCTCTGTTGCATGAGAGAGCTTCATTAATGAGGATTGAGATATTCATTAATGTCCTCTTTAGCCCTTGTTCTATGTTCTATGAACCTTACATAAAAAGGTTACATTGTAGATGTGCCATTTAGGGTTGGACAATTCATAGACAATGTTTGTATGTGACTAGTTGTGGTATTCTGTAGTAGTCTCTCTCTAGTGCAAAAGAAGCTTCTTTGATGAGCAGAGACTGGAAGACTTGTCTGTAAATATAAGGATGCATATTCTGCACATAGTAAGAAATTATATTTGTGTAGGGATGTGACACCCTTGGGGTTTTCTCTAAAATCTATGACCTCTCCAGCCATGTGTATTTGACTATGTTTAAAGTACCACACATGAGTTTTCTCCCATTGAGTGGGCTTTAGGTTCAATTAGGTGGCTGTCAATTACCCCAAAGATAAAAGTGCCACTAATGTACCAATGTCATTTGCTGTGCCAGTCATTGATGTTATTTGGCCTAGAAGCTGGGGTTGAACCATTGGCTGATGTTCTCCTTGTGTAGTTTTGCTCCCCAAAGCAATGAGAGCTGGGCTTTAGGGGAAGAGGCTTCCAGGTCAACTCCAGTTCTATTGCTCCAAATCCTGTGTCCAAATTATGTCCTGACTTCAGCAATTCCTGGAAACGATCAAGGACTGGGGCGATAATCTGTATAATTTTGGCAGTCTCTTGAACTACTCTGGTATTTTCTTTTTTACATTTTATTTATTTATTTAACGTGTATGAAGTGTTATGCCTATATGTATGTATATAAGTACACCATGTCTTGTGGTGCCCAAAGAGGACAGAAGAGGGAGTTGAATCCCCAGGAACTGGAGTTATGGATGGTTATGAGCCACCATGTAGGTGTTGGGATTCAAACCCAGGTCTTCTGCAATGCTCTTAACTGCTGACATATTAAGACATCTTTTCAGCCCCATGTGTTTGCTTTTGCCAAAGAAAAATTTTCATTTAAAACCCTTGTTCAAAGGTAAATTCAGGAGCTAAAACCCATACATATAAAACTCACATATAAATTGAACTCTATTTTTAAGCAGATTTCTAAAGAGTCTCATAAAAACTAACGAATGTGATCACAACTGTATAACTTTCTTGAGGAAGGAGGAAGTGGCCTTCCCAGAGGGTTGAAACAGAAATTCTTGAAACAGAAGGAACAATCTGATCACACTGGAGGAAATGGTGCTGGGATCGAGCTGGAAGCCTATGCGCTGTCTCTACTGCTCTGTGCCTCGTCCTCTACACTGCCAGTCCTGACAAGCTACAAGCTTGTCAGGATGCAGAGTTCATGCTTGCATCCAGAAAGCAACTGCCAAGCACCTACATAGATCAATACTAAATCAACATATGCTATCAATATCAACCAACCTTGCCTAAGCAAACACATTCTCTGTTTTATCCATAAAGAGAGCTTTACCATGTTTGACTATGTTTAACAAGTTGTATAAGTCCTCAGATCCCCTAAAACCCAACTGTGGTCACCTCAGCAGTCACCTAGTTCATGCAGATATGGGCATTCTGATGTTTGATATTTCTGGAAATTATGGATTCCCTTACACAGTTCTACCACCACGGTGTACTTAAATAGATGTTTCTTCTCTCTCTCTCTCTCTCTCTCTCTCTCTCTCTCTCTCTCTCTCTCACACACACACACACGAATGCCTGCCTTTCTTGCCTCTGCTCTGTAAGCATTGTCTCCTGAAGATGGGAAGAAGTACCTTTTTCAGACTTAGACTGTGGTCTGTGGAGAGGCTGTAGGGTGGAAACCATTGAATTTCAGTGGGTATGTCATAAAGATCTTTTACAGCTCTACTAATATGGCCTCTCTGTGCACACACACGGGTGTGTCCACACACATGCATGTAAAACACACATAGGTGTGTGCCCACACACCTGTGTATACAACACACACACACACACGCACACACACACACACACACACGCACACATACCACAAGTTAATACTTTTATGCTACTTTATACAGGAATAACTGAAATGAAAACCAAAGATCCAAATTCCTTACTTTTTTTTGTTCTGGGTACAAAGAATAGCACTAAACAGTTATGCTTTGTAAGCCTTTTAAAAACATTTTATCTATTATTTTTATTTTATCTATATGAGTGTTTTGCCTGCATGTAAGTGCACCCACATCATGCAGTGCCTGCAGAAACGAGAAGAGGGTGCCAGATCTCCTGGAACTGGATTTAAGGACAGTTGTTAGTCATCATATGGATGCTGGGAACAGAATCCTAGTCCTCTGCAAGAGCAGCCAGGGCTCTTAAGTGTTGACCCATGTCTTCAGCCCCTTTGAAAACCTTTGAAACATTTTGTTCTATTGAATTCTGAACCTATGTTTAAAATTCTAATAATGATAAAATCTACAAATAGAAGTTTTTCAAACCTTAACCCACAGAATCCATGCCCACAGTCAATAAGCCAGGCTGTCTCTTTTCTGAGTAGCTCAGATGCTTTTGAACTACAAAATTTCCACCCAAATTCAGAGTCCTTTTAGCCTAACATGATTCACAGTGTCATTTGAAAACAATACGGATATGGTTATCTTCAAACCAGAAAATAATTATAAGATGATGTGTAGTTATCACAGGTGGATCTGGTAACTTTACTAACCATTCCATTCTACAATGCTTACTTTTCTACTATTTGGATCTAGTTTTTACTACATTCTTGATACTTTATCCCAATGATATCATTTAATCTTTTTTCTAATAAGATCATGATTTTTTGCTTTTATTTTCTTTTTCAGACTGTTCCAGGTATTTCAGAGAAGGAAAAGGCTGGTGAGTTGATATTTTGGTTGTGTTTTCCCTCCTGCTTATTTGAGAATGAAATTCCACTTTAAGATAGATGTTTTACTAGATATTCAAAATGTATTAGTCTCATCAAAGATGTTATCATTGAGATCCTAATAAATATGTCTACTGTTCTCAACATGTAAGAAAATTGTTTTCTTTAGCATCACATTATATTGTGTTAAAATAAGACTTCTAGCCTTTCAACTAACTGCAACAGCAATTTCTTCTCTTAAGGAAAAGAATTTGATATTGGTCAGTGTGTTGAAGTGTGGTCTTTGGAAACTGGTTATTGATATTTATCAAGATTTCCTTTTGAATCTCAAGTAGCTTATTTAGAAGTCATAGAAATATTTGTACCTGGCCTTCAAAGATGACATTGTATAATCTAAAATACTTAGAAACCAATAAGCTGTGTCGTAGAAAAACATGGTAGTGTTTTCCACACACTGAGTAATGATTGTAGCTGACAGTATTGTGGGAAAATGGCAAAGGACTGAGGAGAGACAGGGATATGTGACAAATTAAACTCAGATTCGTGTAATTAAATAGTTTTAAAAACCTTTTTCTTCTTTCTCAATATTGTCTTCTGTGTTCAATCTAATGAAAATAAAAAAAAAAAAACAAGAGCCAGTTTGAATATGTACCCCCAATTTGAAGCTCGTCACGTGGCATACAGATGCTTGTGGTTACCGCACAGGAATTTTCCTCTCAGAGTGGGAGGTGCCGCAGCCACACAAGCAGTGCCCAGTCAGGCAGACTGCTCACCTCTGCTAGCTTCCTGATTCCTGCTTGCTAGGCAAAGCAAGGGAAAGAACTCTCCAATCTCATACCGGACCAGAATTTATTGGAATTGGCTACAAAGTAATGGCTGGGAAACTTGCACTCACTCAAGGCACAGAGGAGGCTGGGTCCCCAGATCAACATGGCTGCCCAGTGTTCCAGGGCAAAAACCCAGTGCCCTCTGCCCTTGCTGTAAAAATGGCCAAAAAGAGCCCAGCCTCACTGATACTTTTATATATCTCCACCCCTACCAAATCCTAGAATTCCAAAGTCCCATGCACCTTCTGCAGGAACAGCATCGCCAGAACTTCAGCACCAGGGAAACTCACTGCACAGCGGGGCCCCAAACTTAGCTCCTCCCATTAAGTACTCTGCTTCTCCCCCAGGTGATGAGCCATTTCATTGAAGAAATAATTTATCTCACAGTGGTGTTTAAGAGCAACAGTGGAGGTGTGTTGGATCATCCGAGGAAAAAACATGACCTTAAGTCTCTTCTGTATGTTTGGAGTTATTTATTCATTTTCCATTGTATTAATTTATTTTGGAGGTAATGGACATTCCGTGGCACATGTGTATAAGTCAGAGATCAATTTGTGGGAGTCATTCTCTCCCTCCAGCATGTGAGTTCCAGGAATCTGAGGTCATTAGGCTTGGCCACAAGTACCTTTACCGACTAAACCGTCTTGCCAACCCTCACATATGATTTTTATAAAGGGAAGATTTTCATCTTTTATTTCAGAGCTCTTATTTTGCAGCTAGGTAACTTTCACGCAAAGATTTTCATAGTTCTTTTATTCTGTGAGCTGAACTTTTCTCTCATGTTTAGTCTATGTCTGATTTCTTGACTCTAATAATATTGAAGAAAAATCTCCAGAATAGTGGGAAATTATTAAAGTTGCTTCAAGTTTCTATGAAAAAATAAGCTCTGTGTGACTAGCATGCTTAGGTCCTATGGATTGACTCACATATTAGATGAATTTAAAGTAAGTTGTGAAGGCAAGGGTCTTCACACAGCTTTTGTTCGGCTGTCCACTTAGGATAAGAGCTAGGTGGCTAAGTGTGCATAGACATTTCAAAGAAAAAGCAACTCACACTCCCACTTTATCTGGGGTTGTGACATTCTCTGTAATCCTGTATATCAGCTGTGATTTAAAGTTGTCATCTTATTTCATAACATCTGCAAAATCTTTCATCCCCCAAGGAGGCTGTGAACTGTTGGCTGATGGGGAAGAAGGGAAGGGATGCTCTTGTTTGAGGAGACAACAGGGAGCTACCTCTTCTCTCTTCTACAGAAATGGCTTCAGTCTGAGATGGAGAAATGATTCACTTTTGCAAGCTTACTGAGATTTTGAAAACATTGTTATAACACAGAACTAAAAGAGAACACAACCTCTACTTCCATTCCTCATCTTCTACCCTTCCCTCCTCCATGACAGAAATGAACAGGAAACTGTCACTCTTTGTATTTTAGGTCATGTCTATATTGATGAGGCAAAAAAAATTTCAAAATTAGTAGATTGTATGCTACAAATGCTAGAACTTGGAAGGCTTAGGCTATAGGTTCACAAGTTCAAGGCTAGCCTGGGCTACTTAGTAAAACCTTATTTGAAAACAAGGAGGCAGGAGTATTACTATGAGCTTGAGGCAAGCCTAGGCTACATAGTAAGTTCTAGACCAGACTGGTGATTACAGAGAGAGAGAGAGAGAGAGAGATCCTGTATCAAAAAAGAATGAAAGGGCCACAAGATGGCCCAGCTGATAAAGCACTTATCACCAATGTGACAACCTGGGTTCAATCTCCTGCCCCACCTGGTGGAAGGAAAGAAGTTCTCCTCTGGCATGTACACATATGTGAACACACACACACACACACACACACACACACACACACACCAATAAATATTAAGAAAAAAGAAGATAGAAAGAAATATAACAACATTGCTCAGCTTTTCTTTCAATTGGGGGATTTGGTACTAGCATCTACAAATTAGGGAAACACTCCCCATTTGTTTAGGGTTTTGTTTTTGGTTTTTTTTTTTTTTTTGGACTGTGTTACTTCACTTAGCATAATGCCTTCAAGTTCCATCCATTTACCTGCAAATCTCATGATGTCATCTTTCTTTACTGCTGCATAGAATTCCATTGTTTAGACGTACCACATTTTTGTTACTCAGTCATCAGTTGAGGGCCATTTGGGTTGGTTCCAACTCTTCCCTATTGTGAAAAGAGCTGCAGTAAACATAGATGTGCATGTATCTTTGCAGTAGGATGAGTCTTGTGGGTATATACCCAGGAGTGGTATGGCTGGGTCAGAAGGTAGGCTCATTTTGAGTCTTTTTTTTCTTTTTTGTTTCTTTTAAGTTGAACTTTATAATGCACATAGCAACAAAATAACATAAATTAAACTTGTGATACCAAAAAAGTATCAAAATACAGTGATACTTTAACATGGAAATTCCATTTTTTCCTCCAACTTGTAATATATATATATATATATATGCTTTCCACAGCAGTTGTACGAGTTTACATTCCCACCAGCAGTGGATAAGTGTTCCTCTTTCCCCACAGCCTCTCCAGCATCTGTCTTTTGTTTTCTTGATCTTAGCCCGTCTTATCGGAGTGAGATGATATCTGAGGTGGTTTTTAATTTGCATTGCCTTTAATTGTATACAAGCTGAACACTGTTTTAAAAGAGTTTTCTCGCCATCTTTACTTTTCCCTCACTCTCTTTACTCCTACATCTTTTTAAGTGAGGCATTTGTTTTCTTTCGCTTTGTTTTTTTGAGTAGTTTATATATTCTGTATATTAATGCTTTGTTGTATCACGTGTGAAGATTTCTCCACACTCTGTGGGTTTTGTCTCACTCCTGATTGTTTCTTTCTTTATAAGAACGCTTTTGTTTTGATTCCTGTGCAGCGTGCCACTGAATTTAGAAAGTCTTTCCTCTTGCCTAGGTCTTGTAGGTTGTTGCCAACTTTTCTTCTATCACTCAGGTTTGGGGTTTCAATTGTTGAGATCTTTGATCCACTTGGAGTTGATTTTTGTACAAGCGTGAGAGATAGGGGTTTATTTTGTTCTTCTACAAATGGTGATCACGTATTTTGCCAGCAGCATTGGCTGAAGAATGCTATCCTTCCTCCCTTGGTGGTTTTTTTTTTGGTTTTGTTGTTTTGTTTTTTGGCCCTTTTGTCAAATATGAGGTTATTGGATGTTGAGCTCAAGTTGGGATCTTCATATCTGTTCCATGGTCAGAATGTGTCTGTTTTTGTGCCAGTACCACGGTGTCTTTATGACTATAGACCCTGTATTATAGCTTGAGTCTGGTAAAGCAATCCCCATTGAGGCACTTTTCACTCAGGGCTGCTTTATGAGACAATTTGGGGTCTTTTGTTTTGGAATTGTTTTTTTCTGTGAAGGTATTATTAGGATTTTTTTTTCTAAGCGCCTGTGAAAAGACTCATGGGGATTTTGATTGGGATTGTGTTGAATCTGTATATCCAATTTGGGTAAAATGGACATTTTTTACTCCATTTAATTTTCCAATCCATGAACATGGGGTCTTTCCATTATTTGATGTCATTTTCAATCTCCTGCTTCAGGGCTTTAAATTTTTTGTTGTAGAGTCTTTGGTTGTGTTGGTTAGGTTTGTTCTCAGTGTATTTATTATTTTTGTGAGGTTAAAGAAAAGCTGGAGAATGTTATTGTTATATTTCTTTCTTATCTGAAAGCAACTGTGATGTTATAAATGTGAGTAATCAATGGAGCCCTAGGTTAACTTCACACTACTTTACAGGCAGGGTAATTAATGTACATGGTCGAAAATATGTATGCATATTTTAGAGTAATATAAATTAAAAGAAAAATTGCTGAACCCCTTACACAATAAAAAAAAGAAGGGATGTGTGATGAAACTTATCAGTGAATACCAAGTTGTTACATAAAGCATGATGCTTTGGTGTGAAAATTTTACAGTAGGATCAATTAGATGTGATATTGCATGCATTCTAAAAGCCTCAAAACATGTAATTTTTTCAGAACCGCTAGGAATGTTATTTTGACATTTTTTTTTTTTGTTTTTTATTTCATTACTCTTATCCAATTCAGTTAGGCATATTTCCCCTTCCCTTTTCCCCCACATCATTCTGTTCTTCCCATGATTTTTTTTCGTCTTATTTTTTCTCAGTTTTCTTATTTTTTTTTCACTTTTTTTAAGCAATGTGATATTTGAGTAAGCAGACAACTTCATTGTAAAACCAATTTGCAAAGCAGTTGTGCCCAAACCCACACAGCCCTTGGTCCCACCATCCAGCAAAGGGAGCTAGCTGTATGTTCAATAAGATTTTGAGCAATGAGTGTCCAGGCTATAATTGCTGTAGTGTCCACCGTTTCACAACCGAACACGGGCCATCCACGCACCTTACATTCTACCACGCATTGCCTCCCATCTTCCGAGATTTTTCCTCTAGATTGACAAGGGGCACAGATGATGAGAGAAGCAAAACAGTCTAACTGTCTCTGGAGCTGTTCGCTCTTGCACTCTGGACACTTCTGCTGTTTTCCTTTCAATGAGGCTGGCAGTTTGTCCAGGGATAACCCCTTTCGTTTCCATGCTAAAATGAAGCACAAGCAATTATGTATATAGGTATTTAAACAGACTAATTGTTACGGGAGGGTTACTTTGTATAGACACAGATATTTGGATGGTATGGTAATCCACGTTTTTTTCTGTTAAATATGAACGGGTCTTACTGTGGCTTATAAATCTCCTGACCATTAGATGGTGCAAGCTTGTGGCATCGCCATGGGTTATTCCATCCAAGGAGAGACCATAGCCAATTAGTTTGGGATATACAGGCAAATAGCTGCCTCTGCGGACAGTATTTTGTCCAGGCGGTGGAGGTTGTACCTGGTGCTGATAAGGATGAGTCTTGTTTGCTTGACGCAAGGAGACCATATTTGCTTTATTGGTATAGTGCCCTTGTAGTAAAACTCTCTGGTATTCCAGAGACCATCTTCACACTTGCATGTGTGGTCTCGATAGAACTTTCCCATGTTAACATCAAGGTCTGTTCGACAGCGAAGGCACTTATTGCCTCTACTCTTTTGTTGCAGATATCCCAGTTTTGGAGGCAAGGAGCCTTTAACCTTTTGTGGGGGCTTGAGGATCCCCGGGCCAACATCTCCTTGGTGGAATAATCAATTGCTGATTTCATAGCTCCTGCATTAATATATTTGCTTAAGAGTGCATTAGCTTAAGGAGACTTTAGCTATTATATCTTTGTTTCTGAATAAAGAATAATCCATTTCACAGAACGGTGGAAGTTTTTTTAACCCAGAAGAAATTATACATGTTTATTGACCTAGACATGTTCAGCATTTTTAAGTTTTAAACAATATACATATGCATGAAACATCATGTGACCCTAATAATATGTACAATATTAATATTGTATAGGGCACCAAAATAAAATTAAATTTGAAAAGAAAAAGAGACCTAAGGGAGAAAAAAGACTACCTTCTTTCTTGTTTTTTGTTCAAGCCACTTTTAGTTAGTTGAGCTTTGTGCATTTTGCATAGCAAAAGTCCAATCAAAATCTAGACCTGTTGCCCCTTCCTTGCACCCCAAACCCTACCAGATCTCACACATTCTGGCAAACATGTCTTTCAATCATCTTTTATCTCAGTCTCTTTTAAATTTTGTGATGCAGAAGTTTACGGTTTCCAGCAGAGGGTTTTACTCTTCAGTCAGTTTTCTTTGACACAGTCCTTCCTGTCTGCCATGGTTGTTGTTGTTGTCCTCTCCAATATGCATCACTCACGTCCTAAATATGCATATAATGCATGCCACATATAATCATAGGTTTTAGCATCTTCAGCGTATGAGACTTTTTTTCTTTCTCTGTTAGGCTGAAAGATGTAATGATTTCCTTAAGGAAGTTCTCAAAAGTTCCTCCTTGACAAGCCCAAACAACCATCAATTTTTGCCCTTGTGCTCCACAGTGAGGATTTCCCTTCCCATGGTCACCAAATTGAAGGTCCAAGAAGCACCACATCCTATCGTAAATCTTCCTGTACTGGTCTCTGTATACAGCCTGGGTAGACCAACAATGGCGACATATACGCTGAAGAAGTGGAAACCCCAGTAGTAAGCTCAGCCACAGCGGGAGGATGTCTCAGCAAGTCCCCATCTGGCACAGAAGTTTTGGAGGATTCTTGGGAGATACATGAGTCTTCAGTCCATACTGGAAAGTTGAAAAAGCTGTGTCGTCTCATGTCTTTGAAGGATGGCAACAGCAGTGGCACCACAGGGGGGTAGCTGCACTTGCCAGGAAGACAAGGCAAAAGAACTGTGGCTTTTTTTTTTTTTTTTAACTTTTTGTCTTTTTACTAAGATCTCAAGTTTTATACCTGAAGTACAATTTCTCAGGCCTTACTAATTATTTATTTCTGATTATACTTTCCTTTTGGATGTTTAGGGCCACACAGTTAGCCCAGATTAATCAAGGTTTTTGTTTTCTCAAGGTCAGTTGAGGATCTGGTCCTCAGGGGTCACTCAGGTTTTGGAAGGGGGGAGGGAGCCCCTGGCTCCTTTTGGCTTTTCAATTACCAGTTCCATCCACTTGAGGACAAAGTCAGGTCTTGCTAGACCAGACTTCCCGTTTTGAAGCATGAGCAGACTTTCCTCTTTATAGACTAGACACTGGCTGAAGCCCCATTAGTAGATCTCCAAGACCTCCCTGCACAGGAAGATTGGTGACTCACATTTGCAGGACATTTCAAGAGATGCCCCTATGCATAGTCCCCAGGGACTTAGTTGACCTCTGAGGGCAAGGAACAAAGTTATCCCTTAAGACCCTCAACCAAATTGGTGGGGTTTTTATAAGATCTCTATGAAGCACGGGATCCATTAAAATATATTGCTCCCTCAGCCCCAGGCACATAGGTGCCCCATCTTGCATACTTGGTAGCCCGTGTTGAGCTGATTCAAGTAGAACCTGGCTTCTCATGTATGTTAAAACATTAACATGACTATAATTTAGTTCCGAATGGGTTTTTATTTAGATTCCTGAACAACATGCAAGACTTAAGAGGAAATATAATTTTTGAAACTATAAATATAAGAAAGAAATGATTTCTTTAAAACTAAATAGAAATACCTGTACAGAGAAATCCTTGTACTTGGATGCTTTGTGAGCAATGGTAAACAGTCATACAATTCAAAAGAGAATATTATTTATTTCAAAACTTGTGAAAGATTTAAACCATCTAACCCACCTAGTTCTTCTATTTCTAATCTTTTTCATACTCTATTAAAAATATTGGGAGTGCTTTGAATGTAAATGTGACTCACTCTATTCCCAGCTCTCCAAGTTTCTCTTTTAGAGCCATGAAGGCAGCAGACTCCCTCAGTCTTCAAGGGTAATTGAGCTCTTTAACAGGATTAAGCTTCCTGCTCACCCCTAAGGCCTGTCACTTTTTTTCTGACTTGCTAAATGAATGTAGCCTATTGTTCCTCACTAACCAAGTCTACTTTTAATCTGTGTGACCTCCCATCCAAGCCAACTGGAACCAACTCTACTGGGCTTTAGGCAGCTCTAAACAAATCAGTTGTAGTGCATTCCAGACATCATTCTTGCATCCCGTTTTGCCCCGTGGGTCTTTCCACGGTGCAGCCATCTTCTGCTCTCATCTATGTTGCTTTGTTATCGCAGCAGTTCTGCCTGTTCTCTACCTGACAACAAAAACCTCCAAGGGGAGCACTTGAGAAACAACCCATGGACTCGCTCCATAGCTAGTTATAGAACGGTACTTGTTCTACGCATCGTGTTAAGTCGTTCAGAAGATGTGATTATGATGAAGCTCAGACTCTACCCTGTAGGAACTCAAGCTCTAGTTGGAGAATAACCCCCTCAGGTCAAGCAGCATCCTCTTCAACAGAGGATGTATTTTTAATTATTTTTTTCTGATATTTTTATATTATGTATACAAGTGCTTCCCCCTGCATGTATACAAGTGCACCACTTGCATAGGTGCCTATAGAGGTGAAAGAGGAGTGTCAGATCCCCTGGAATTAGAGTTTGGGGATGACTCTTAGCTGCCCAGTCAGCGCTGGGTCCTCTGCAAGAGCAGCCAGTGCTCTTAACTGCTGAGCCAGCTCTCCAGCCATACAAAGCATGTCTTCGCCTTATTCTAAAGCTTCTTAGGCAAAGAATCACACTAAAATAGTGTTTTTAGCAAAGGCGTATCAGAATGTGTACTTTTAGGATCAGAAATAGGCCCTAACCAATTTGTTTTTAAAAGAATTGTCATCATATATCATTGAGCCCATTCTATAATATTTTCATATGACTTCCAGTAGCCACCACGTGTGCACCCCTAGAGAATGGGCCCAATTGGCCAGGCATGATGGTGTAACCCCAGCAATAGTTAGGATTACAAGTTCAAGCCCAACCCGGGACCCAGAGTGAAACCCTTTCTCAAAATGTGAAAAGAAAAATAGAGGGGGCCCAATACCACTGTATCTTCTCCAGCACATCTCCTTCCTATGTAGACTCCAGCTAGTTGCATAACTTCCTCATTCCTTTCCTCTATAAAATGTAAATAAAGAACCTGCTCCGCTGTTGTAAGCAAGAAATAATCAAGATGGTAGCTGCTTATGATAACTAGTTGCGCCCATAAACCACCTTGGGCACAGGCCGCTTGGAACCGTTCCTCTGTCTCCGTGCACCTCGAGCTCCTTGCATTCTTCCTCAGGACACCAAGGAACACCTCAGCAGCTGGCGGCGTGGAGGAGAGAGATCATCCTGTTCAGGAGTCTCAGTTGATTCTGACACAGGTCACTGCAGCACAGGCACAGCTGATCACATTTTAATCTGTCACTAGAAATACTTTTCTCTTTGAGGATAAAATTCTTTCTTGTGAACAGATAACTTTCAAAATCTACAGATTAGTCCTTGAGAAGTGCCTGTGTCCCGTTTTCTCATGCCTCTGTAATTGCCCAGTGTTCCCAGTTCTTAGGGTAATGGGATCCTCTCTAGCCGGCACCTGGCTAGACGGCTCCTCACCCACCCACTCCTCCTGCCCATCACTCTCACTGGAGGCTCCGCTTTCACTGGAATTTTGCAAGCCCGTCTCCCTGTTTTACCCCATCATTATATCCGTCTACTCTGGACAGGGCCACCACAGTTATCTCGGAAAAGCATAATCTGATCATTGTAAACCAATGTTCTGTTTTCTCTGTCCCCATTGTCTACAGGATAAAATCAGACTTTCCCAGTCGGCATACTTGGCTGTTTGGCAGCATCATTTATTGTACTGGGTATGCTGTTTGGTCCCTCAGTCCACCCTCTGCCTCATTCCTCCCTGACCAGTACAGAATAAAACGAAGGGTTTTCCTCCTTCGTGTCATCCTCTATCAGCCAATGAGAAGCCGAAGCAGGAAACTGGGAGTGGGGTACTGGACCAGTGAGGTAGAAAATCATTTTCCAGCTTCCCAGAGTCTCCACTGATACATCTTAAGGGCCCATCTCCAAACATGTTTTCAGATCCTGACCATTATTCTCTTCTATTGCCCTGTGGTTTTCTTGGCTTTATAAAAAAGAATTTATTTTATGTTTCAACTATGTTATGTGTTTATAACTCTGTGTGAGTATGAACTCATGAGTCCAAGTACCCTCAGAGGCCAGAGGCATGGGATCCCATAGAGCGTCCCATAGAGCTGGAGTCACAGGCATTTGTGAGATACCCAATGTGAATGCTAGAAACCAAACTCAGGTGGACAGCAAGAGCAACAAGTACTCAACTGTGGAGCTATCTCTCCGGGCCCTCCCTATAGCTTTTATAAAGACTTTATTAAACTCCATACACTCTAACCCAGTGTGCTGTTGGGTTCCACTAGGAATTTCTCTTTTACACCAATATTTTTACCTCCTTTCTATTCTTTGATTGGTTAGTCACTCAGTCCAACTACCAGTTAGTGCCTTGTAATTATGTATCTTTCCACTTCTGCCTAGATCTGGGGTATGCATTTATCTTATAAAGATAAGGATGGTAGATAGAAATAGAGATATAAATAGATAGCTAATTTGGAAAAAAAATCACCATGTTTTTCTTCATTCTAAATGAAAATATTTACATGAAGTCCAATACAGAAAAAATATATCTATGCTGATGAAGTAAAATGAATTTTCTATTCTAATAGAGGAATAAGGCTTAGAAAATTAATGTAATTTAGCCATTTAAATGTTATTCTCTGAACGCATTTGAAAAGTAATAATACAGATTGTTATGAAATCTCTTGTGCTAAAATTAAATCTCAGAACATCTTGCAAACTTTGGTTGCATGGCAGCTGGTGTCCATTGTTATTAGATAAAATGCCAACACCCCCCCCCAACTTGGAAAATCTATGCACTTGATTAGATCCAACAGTAATATCCCTTTCTTAATGAGATATCTGCCAGGATTAGTCATTGTTCTCTGCTCCTAAAAATCTCTGTGTTTTCTGCTGCTATTTTGTTATCTTGCTTACTTCTTTCTCTGCACCGAGTCATGAGCTTGTCTTGGTCCAGAACATGGACTCTTTGTGCCATGAAAGTAAAACAGCCGCTTCTCTGTCATAACTATTCTGCGAATATGTCTTAATCCAAAAATTGTAATCACAAAAGTGCTTCTGATTCAATGTCAATTGTTAAGAGTTAACATGATTCTGAAACTTTTTTTTAACTCTCTCTCCCCTCCTTCCATTCCTCCTACTTCCCTGCAGCACAGCCAAATATCCTGGACAAGTAATTAATTAATTAATTGTGATATTTGGAAAGCTAGCTCACACAAATGAGGGGAGGGCACCATTAAGAAAAATAACTTAGAATCTGACTTTGAATTTCTTGATTGT
Source organism: Rhizomys pruinosus (assembly GCA_009823505.1). Taxonomy (NCBI): domain Eukaryota; kingdom Metazoa; phylum Chordata; class Mammalia; order Rodentia; family Spalacidae; genus Rhizomys; species Rhizomys pruinosus. The sequence goes on from VZQC01011619.1 coordinate 903,743, forward strand.
TTTCCTTAGAATGTTTGTTCTTCTGTCTTGAGGTTATTTAGTTGGCTGTAAAATGTTAAAAAACAAGGTAATGAATAACTCTGGCCTGGAACCCTTGTGAACGTTACCTTTAAAAAGCATAGAGTCATAGTCTCTGCAATTTTTGTGTTGTGGCAAGGCAGAAAAATAGAAATCACATTCCTCCTGGTAACAAATGTGGGAGAAGAAATCAGGGTTTCCATATTTTCAGTCCACGCTCCTTGTAAACACACCCAATAACAAAGCCCAGACTTACTACCATTTGGTATTAATTACCTTGGCAGCCTTTGATGACTAAAAAGGGAAATGCAGATGAAAATATTTTTAAAAAGACTAAAAATCTAAAATGGAAAACCCTCATCCATTTTTACCAATCTGATTATCACTGATTGGATTCAGTTATCTGTGTAAGAATCTCTAAACTAGGTTCAGATATGTACAGACCCAAAGAGATTTAATTAGAAAAACAAATGGACTGCCCTGTTTGAGAATTCTTTGCAAAACTTTTACTGTGTTTCTTCCATTTTAGTATAAATCACTTTGGTTTTATTTCTGCCCCCCACACTAAACTCTGAGCATCTTGAAAGACAAGATTTTTTTTTCATTAAGCTCCTTATTCTATCCAGTGCCTGATGTTATTGTTGTGTCTGACATTTGGTAAATAAGTGAATAAATTTAAAATGCATTTAAGTCTTCAACTGCTTTCCTCTCTGCCATGTTCTCAAAGCCAACTGTAGAATCTCCTAGTTGTAAGGGAAGTTGCCCCTGCCACTGCAGAGACCCCCAAAGTGTGCCAAAGCATTCTTCAGGATCTCAAAATTGCCTTTATCTGGCCACCCTGAGCTTTGGCAACATTTTAAACTCTCTATTCCCTTTCATTCTCAGAAAAATGGCTTAAACTATTTTTATACGAATGACATATAAATATTCACTTGCTTCATTTTTAAAAGTTTTATGGCTTCTACTTGCCTGCTTTTTGTGAGGAAAGAATTTAGGGTATGCCCACATATTACCTCTCGGTTTCTGTGAAACCTAATGGAAACTTAGCCGTGAAAAGTGGGCTGTGGTCGACTGAGCTGTTGAGAGGAAGCACATTAGTTTCCAGATAGCAGGAATTCATTTTTAAAAAGATATAAGCAAGGTATTTTTAAAAAATTGGTTCTTTGAGAATTTCATACAATGAATTTTGACCATATTTAGAAACCCCCTATCTCCACTAGCACCCTGAAACTTCATGTACCCTACTATTCCTTTTTAAAAGCCTATTGAGTCTAATTTGGTTTTCCCCAAATGCTCTTGGCTGTAGGTCCATCCCATACCTTTGAAGGAAACTGACTCTCCTTCCCCCAGCATCTTCCCGTTGTGAACAGTTTCTGTTAGAGCTGGGGCTTCTTGACCGCCTCTCCCATCCTTGCTGAGTTGCTGCCGGACTTGGGCATGTGCAGGTTTTGTGCATAATGTCACAAGCACTGTGGGATCATATCTGCAACTGCTCTGCTGTATCCAGGAAACATGATTTCTTCATATTCACCACCACCGCTGGATCTTACAATCTTTCCACTCCCTCTCCATAATGATCAGTGAGCCTTGGGAGGAGAGGGTATGATACAGGTGTCCCATTTAAGAGTGACCACTCCACAGTTTCTTATTCTCTGCACACTGGCCAACTGTGGGCCTTTGCATTAATCACCATCCGCTGCAAGAAGAAGCTTCTCTCTGCTGAGAGCTGAGAGATGCACTGACCTGCGGGGATAGCAATAAATCATTAGGAGCCTGTTTAACACCATGTCCACGTGGCAGAATAATAGTAGTAGGCTCTCCCCAACAGTCTGTGACCTTTCTAGCCCAAGTTCGTGGCCCTAATAACAGTACCAGGTTTGGGCTCCAACTTGGGAAGTGGACCTTAAATCTAATAAGAAAGTGGTTAGTTGTCCCATAACATTTGTGCTACTATTGTACCAGTGGGTCTGTCTTGCCAGGCTAGTTGTTATTACAACTTGCAGGTTTCACAGCTGGGTAAGGTTGATGAGTACTTTTTCTCTTTGAGTAGCGTGCATAGCAGCACCTTCCAGCACTATGAAAGCTAGCCAGGAGAAATGGAGCTCCCAGATCAGTGCCAGCCTGATTTCTCCTTGTTTGTTCTATGATTCAGGCATGTAGTGTCTTCAGCAATCGGGTCTTACCATCAAGTTCTGGTGAGTAACCAAGGTCAATGTCAATAGCCAGTATTGTTTGAGGGTTTATGGAACCCCACAGACCTAGGTCCACAACTACAAAAAAGAGGGACCATTCTTGGAAATGCACTTTTTATTTGCTGGCCTGTGTATGTGGTAGGGACACTGCATCCGCATTATAGGATAATTCCATCCAGACTCCTCCGATATTATACATGTGTATATTTTAAGACACTTCTATAGTAGCAGATCTTTATTTGACTTTTTCAAAAGGCCTTTAGTGTTAGTTATCTCTCCCAATACACCCTCCTCTATGCTGCCCTCCCATTTCCCACCTCCTTAACGTGTCCTATTAGGCATTTCCCTTTCCCCCTTTCTATCACTGTGTTGTATCTCTCCTCCAATGAAGAGCCTTCCATTGTTCTTTGACTTCAGAAAACTGTTTAATATGTGTTAATGTATAACATTATGTAAAATAAATATGTTCTACCAGTAGAACCAATTAAACATTATTTCCATTTTCTCTCTATTCTAGTTTAAGCAACACTGGTATATACTTTCTATCAAGTTATAATTCATCTGTTAGATCCTGCACTGGGAATGGTCTTCCTAGGACTCTACTGCTAAAGGTAGTACTTAACTGTATTCTTCTTATAGGATTTAATGTTTCCAGGATGAATTATCTTCTTTTTTTTTATTAATTTTATTTATTTCTGTATGTGTATGAATGTACTGTCTGCATGCAAGTCTGTGCAACCGTGTCGTGCAACGCCGCGGAGGTCAGAAGAGGGTCTCGGATTCCCCTGGCACTGGAGTTCTCCTGGAATTGGAGCTTCAGACGGTTCTCAGCCGCCATGTGGATGCTGGGGATCGAACCCGGGTCCTCTGCAAGAGCGGTCGGCGCTCTTAACCGCTAGGCCATCTCTCCAGCCCCGATGAATTATCTTCTATAGCAAGCCATGAACTCTTTCCATCATGGGTACCTTTTCAATTGGATTTAAAGCCATCTATATTAATAAAGTATACCTCTGGCTCTATCTTTGAGAGGTCTCCAGAGATGATTAGATCATGAGAGCTCTGACCTAACCAATGGTTTAATCCATTCATGGATTCAAACTTTGAACAGACTTTTAGAACATGGTGGAACTGTCCAATGTGGGGGCCTAGTTGGAGAAAGGTCACTGGAGGCATGTCACTGAAGGGTATCTCTTGTCCTAGCCCCTTCCTGTGTCTTCTGTGTCCTGGATGCCATAAGGTAAACACTTCTGTCACATGCTCTCACCTCTGTGAGATTCTGCCTCACCTCTGACCCAAAGCAATAGACAGAACTAACCTTGGACTGAAGTCTCTGAAACTATGAGCCAAAATAAACTCTTCCTCTCTTTCAATTAGGTCTTTTAGGTATTGTCACAATGCCAGAAGTCCCACTGCTCTAACACTCATTTTATTTCTTGCCTTTGGGTATGATTTTGCACACAGCAAGTACTTAAAAATATTTTTATAACAATCTGCTTGGTGTAGCAAGAAACTCCTGCAGGAACTCAGTTTCTCTCTAGTATATTGAAGAACAGGACTTTCTACAGGAGTTGACAAGCTTGATATTTCTTCTCCTCTTACTCTTTGGATGGAATGGCTATTAGCAGTATAAAGAGGTGGCTGTGAGCTACTAGTATAGGCCACTGAAATGTTTTTGCATCTCAATGTTTTAATTGCCAATAACCTTTTAGCTACAGGAAAAAATTACTTTTTCCTTTTCATCTTTCAGAAGAATGGTAAAATTGAAAATATGAAAAGGCCCTTTTGTTCCTGTTTTCTTTAGAAAATAGAAAAAAAAGAGTTTTCATTTAGCTTGAAATCATAATGATTATTTCTTGGATGTCTTTAAGAATCCTTAGTAGAATTTCCAGTGGTTATAGTTAAGTTACTTTTATTAATGTTGTAAATATACAAAAAATATGTACCCACAAGGCACAGTGAGCTGGTTTCCCTTAAAGTGTATTTAATTTGGAAGTTATGTGTGACAAAAAAATTACCTGTTAGACAGTAAATGAACTAAAAGTTTGCTAGCATGACTATTCCTTTTCTTTTAGTAACCTTCTATTGATTGCAAGAACTTTGACTTGTTTTCCTGTTGGCATGAGCTTAAAATTAGTATCTTTTTTTAGTTTGGCCTGTGACCATTTGTGTTAAGATACATGGGGAAATCATATATAATCATTACAAACATAATCAACCAATCAATGCCCAAGAAAAAGCTGGTGTCCTTCTTGCTGTTGAATGTAGATTGTATGGAAAATTAATCAGAAGACTAATGGATCATAGATAAAGGAAAGTGTTTTTTCCTGATTAATGTAACCAGGTAGAAAAGATCTCATAGAGTTCCAAAAGTGCTGCTTACACAGGATGGTTGATAAGAATTCCTTAATCACCTGCCACAGCAGAGTACTGTGTTGCTTTTAAACTTTCCAACCATGGGCTTCCTTGGAAAACACATTCCAGTGACTCCCAAAGGCTCCGGGTGACATAAAAGTTAACTTCCATTCTTTCCCATGGACTTAAGGAAATAGATAAGAGGAGAGTAGCACAGATCATAACCTCTTTAATCTTCCTGTGCTTTAAGTATGTGGTCTTCTCAGATGTATTTATGAAGTATTTTCCCCTATTGTCCTATGATTTCTTGAGAGAAAGGTTTTTCCCCTTACCCCTGGAATGTCAGGATCCTAACAGCTGTTTGAATTGCTGTATGTCCAATAAATGATTGACTGGATTAACCCAGCAAGCCTGCATCTTTGTAGATGTTTGGCCCTGTGGGAGAGGTGCTCTTTTGTCAACTATATCATAGAGATGGAGGATCTGAGGCTCGATGAGGCTCACTGTGGCTACAGAAAATGGTTAAGTGCCAAAGTTTCTCAGGCTGATGAATCAATTTTTCCATAATCTGGCCTTACCCTTCCTTTCTGATCCTATCTCCCATCCTCCTTTAGCATGCACCTTCCGCTGTTGCCTTGGTAACAGTTTCACATTTTCCTGAATTTTCTTCCTCATAGATTGACCTTTCACACTCTTGCTTCCTTTCTAGAGATTATCACCCCCATTTCTCCAAGACTCATTCGTGTTGCTCTCACTCACTGTGAAGCCTCCTAAGAAAACCCATGCTCAAATCAATTGCACATTCTTCAAAACGGTGCAACTATTGCAGGTAGATCCATCCTGGTTATTTTCATTCCTAATCCTGGACAGGCTTTTCTCATCCCTTGACTGTTTGACTGTTTTGTTTGTCTTGGCCTTGCTGTCCAACAGCCTCTAAGATAAGTTAAAACATCACTTAGCCCAATGCTGCCAAATAAAAGAAACTTCACTAGACCCTGAGCTTTATTTTTCACAGCAGTTTTAAGTTCATAGTACACTGAGTGGAAAGCACAGTTAAAACTGTGATTGGCAAAGACAAAACAAAGGTGACAGAGCGATGAGTAGTGGCCAGTGGTTTGCAGAGAGGAGGAAAGGAATGGGCAGGCACAGGGAATATTTAGGGCAGTGAAACTGCTTTGTGTAATACTGTAATAGTAGAGTAGTATGTGGTCTCTTCATATTGGGCTCTGTCACCTATTAATATGCATTGAAGTATCTCTGTCATGACTTAAGTTTTTTTCAGTGCTGAATAATATGCCATTTTATGGATATATAGTACTCCATTTTATTTGTGGAGAATACATTTCAAGACCTCTAATAGATGTTTGAAAGTATAGATAGTATAGAACCCTACTCATATGATGATTTTTTTTCTATAAGTAACTAACAGGGGCTAGTGTGTGCAATGTAGATATGTCGTACAAAGGGATGGTTCACATTCCAGGCAAGAAAGAGCAGAGTGGCAAGAGATTTCATCACAGTACTTAGAAAAGCACATTACTTAAGCCATGAATTAAAATTGTTTCTGGAATTTTCCATCTTGTATTTCTTGTATAACTAAAACCATGGAAAGAAAAACCCTGCATAAGGAAGGACCCTGTACTATAGAGTTAAATAGACTTCTTTAATAGATGTAAAAAATTGCCGCAGACTCTGGAGCAATGGCTCAGCAGTCAAAAGAGCTTGCTGCTCTCTCAAAGGCCCAAGTTCAGCTTCCAGCACCTACTTCAGAGACCTCACAATCTCCTGTAACTCCAGCTCTATGGGATCCTGATGCCGCCTTCAGGTTACCTGCCTACACATAGCACACACACACACACACACACACACACACACACACACACAGCTTTTCTCCCCAAACTAAAAGATAATAAAATATATTACACACAATTCATGTTTTTACATAAACAACACTTCCACCTTTCTTCTCTATCAGATTTCTCATTTGGAATTTTGTCAACTTTTTTAAAAGTATAATACTACAAATCTACTAAATTATCAGTAAACGCCCTTTTGCTGCTTTGAGTTACTTGAGTGTCCACTATGTGGTTCTGAGACTACCAGGTGGTTTTCAATTTTTTTTTAAATGCTAAGCAGTGAAATATTTAGCTTTCTCTTGCTCCACAGCCAATGTTCCTCCTATGGATCCATGCTTTAAAAATCTCTCCATTTTGGCCACCTCCAACTGATACATGATCATAATTAATAAATGTATAATATTTCATATAATTTTTAATATTGCTATGCATATGGCTTTGCTCCTCCAGTTAACGCTCTCAAAATTGGGGTCCTGTCATCTTCCCCAAGTCACACTCTGTCCTGATAGGCTAGCCTGAGTGCTTCCTTCTCACGAAGCCTTCTACAATTGCTCCACCTTGTCTACTCATGCAACTTTACTGCTCATCTTAGCTGCAGCATCTGAAAGCAGCACCCTATAAACCTTGCTCACGTAATCCATAGCCAGAGTTTGTTGGCTAGGATGGGTGGCATGGGGTTGGAGACACACTCAGTCCAGGTCCAGAGAGAGCATTAGCTAACCAATCTCTTCCCCATTCTCCCTTCCTCCTTCCTGCTTTTCTTCTTCCTTTTCTCCTTTCTTTTTTTTTTTTTCCTCCCTGCCTGTCCCTTATTTAAATTATGAGCCAAAAAGTCAGTCTGCCTGGGGCAGCTCCTTTAGCTGTAAGTTCACTTAGACTGTGAGGAGGAGCAACACGGAGGATGTTCTCAGAGAAGAGCAGGTTGTTGTATTAGTCGGTTTCTTAAAGAAACAGAGCAGCAACAGGGACGAATATATAGCTATATACAATTTATTGATTGCTCTGTGACAGGTTCAAGGAGTCCAACAGTAGCCATGCTGCACTGGAGAGGCTGAGAATCCAGGGAACTGCTCAGTCCACAAGGCTGGTGTCTCAGTAGTCCCCATATGGTTCTGAAGGCCCGATGGATTCCAGGAGTCTGCTGGTCTCAGTACACGCCTGGGATCCATAGGGTTGATCCACAGCAGCAAGACAAAACTCACCAGTGAGGAGAGAGGCAAGCTGCAGGAAAAAGGGACCAGATCCCTCTGGCATGGCCTTTAATACTGCCTGCCAGTAAGGTAATGCCCAGCATTAGGTGCGGTGTCAGGGCCATCACCCGATTTCAAAGGGAACTAGGTGGCGAATCCCTAAGAGATGTTTCGTCCTATTTACTCCTCATAATTCGAGATCTCCCGGTTCCTTAGCCGAGATCCACATCTGACGACCGCAGGCATTTAACCAATCTCAGAGCAGGATTACAAGCTATCGCCATAGAAAAAATTAAAAATAACAAAACAAAGAAAAGCTAGAGAATGGGCAGATCCATCCCTATCACGCTGGAGGTCGGCTCCAGTTCTCAAGAAGCTGCTGTCCCACACTAACAGGACCTGTCTGGATCTTTGCATGCCTGACCCTCTTTTAGTTGTAATGAATTTGAATGCATCCTTTGCAACTGATTAGGCATCCACCTCCAAATTCCTATAACTAGACAACTATGGTTGATGCATCCCCAAATGGTCTGCTACTTCTTTCTCTATGAACATTTTCATCATTCTCTACATTTGACATATGCTCTTTGTCTCCCCAAATATGTCATAACAAGTCTTAAGGAAGAAGCAGTTCATGATTTTCTTTCCTTTTCTTTTTTTTTTTTTTTTTTTTGCTTCATATCACAAGGTCTGTCACTATCTGTATAGGGAGTGAATGTTGAATAAAATTACACTTTTCACAGTGATGTTGATTTTTTTAGGCAACAGAACCATATTTTTACTTCAAAATTATTTTAGCCCACAGAATATGTTCCCATCCCACTGCTTTCAACCACATCATCCAAATCAGTAGCACCATACCTTGTATTTAGAAGATTTGCAGATTTTCTTTTTCCTCATGACTAAATGAATTATTACTCATTTTAAATCACTTAATTTTATTTCAGGACACCATTCCATTATCAATTTGAATTGTAATTTGATTAAAGTGCCACTGCCCTCGATAATTTTATATTTTCAGTACACTGTACTCATATTTCCTCATCTCTTTTAAATACCAATTTTTTTTATTTTTTTTATTTTAATTTTATTTATTTATGTATGTGTATGAATGTACTGTCTGCATGCAGGTCTGTGCACCCATGTCGTGCAATGCCGCGGAGGTCAGAAGAAGGTCTCGGATTCCAATTTTTGTAAGCTATCAGTTAACAGTAGCTAACATTGTAAGCTCAAAAGACAAAGGAATATAAAATATAAATATAATAAAATATGTTTATAAATATTATAAGCAAAAGATCTTGATGTAAATAAAGAATCTTCAAGAGAAAAAATATGAATTTTTTGGACATATTCCATGACATTTTTCTTTTAATGTAAAGAACTTACATAGATGCATTAGAATGGGAGCCATTTTTGTATTGTTTATTTATTCGTTATTACTTTTGCTTTTGAAGATGTAGTCCAAGTTACTCTCACACTTGGAATCCATCTACCTCAGCCTCCCAAGTGCTAGAATTACAAACATGGGCTATTAACATCAGCTGTGATGTGTGTGTGTTGTATGTCCTCTTGTGTGTACATATATACACAGTAACACCAGCTGCAATGTGTTTGTGTGTGTGTGTGATGTACGTGCTCTTGTGTGTACACATATACACAGTAACGCCAGCTGGTTGCAATGTGTTTGTGTCTGTCTGTGTGTGTATGCACATGCATGCTCCTGTGTGTACTCCTGTGTGTGAACATACACTTGCAGAATTCAGCAGACACACACACATACACACACACACACACACACGTACAGTACTGGGGTTAGAGGCATGAGCCACCACACCCAGGTTTTATATGAGTGTTCAGGATCCAAATTCTGGTCTTTGAACTTGCATGCCAAGCACTTAATGAACTAAACCATCTCCCAGCCCTTCTGTGACTTTTTGTTACTGCTTCTAAGGTGGATGCCTTCCAGCTGAAATGCTGAAGACGGAAGCTTCCTTTTGTCGTAAGACGACATTGTCCAAATGACCCAAATGACATGAGTTTTCTTATTTTTTTTACTTTAGTGAAAGAAGAAGATGCTTAGTGCCATAATAAAACATTCATTATATTATAATGTTGTTAAGCACCAAAGTGTAGGCCCTGTACAAAGGTTCACTGAGGCTGGGCATGTGCTCTTTTGATAGAGGGCTCACCTCACATTCATGAAGCTTATATACCAATGTATAATCTGGCAAATGCCCACAATCCCAGCAGCACTGGGACGATGGAGGCAGGAGGGCCAGAAATTCAAGGTTATCCTCAACTTCATATTGAGAATAAGGCCAGCCAAAGCTACAGGAAACCCTGTCTCAAGCACAAAAGCAGGTGTTGTCTCAGTGTGACTTGGGAGCCTCAGTTTGAGATGGGTCTCATCATTCTGCAGCTAATTAGAAACCATTTTCCCAGGCAGTCCCTTGCAACAGAGAATAAACAAATCCCCTTCACCTTAACTTGCATCCTCACATGCCCTTTCTGTGGTGCAGTCAAGAAGACAGTGGAACCAAGACAATGGCCTTCTTCTTTTTTTTTTTTTTTTTTGTCTTTTCGAGACAGGGTCTCCCTGTAGCCCCAGCTGTCCTGGAACTCTCTCTGTAGACCAGGCTGGCCTTGAACTCACAAAGAGCCACCTGCTTTGCCTCCCAAGTACTAGGATTAAAGGCGTGCACCACCATGCCGGGTTTTTGTTTGTTTGTTTGTTTGTTTTTTAATGTCCTTCTAAATGGAAATGCTTGGATACTGGTACAAAAACCTCCAGGCCTTACAAAAACATCCCTGCCTGGAGTGGGCTCCAGCATTTTAAGACTCACTTCAGAACACAGATCCACCGACATCTTCCTGCAAGAAACAACATAGAACATTCCAGCAAAGTAGGGTTCATTCAATTACAGATCGAAGTTAGCAAGAAACCTTCCTTGCACTTTCTCCCTAGTAGAAAACTGAGCTGCACTGGTGGTGCTGATCCACAGAAAGAGCTGCACATCTGGAAACTCTTTGCTGCGCCTGTGGTGGGCTTGGAGCCTCCTGCTCTCCCCGCCATTTCCCATGACTTCAGCTTACCTCGCCGTTTGTTCTAGTGAAACTATTTAACCCCTATGGTTTCAAGTGATTTTTTTTTTCTGTTTTCAAGGGATAGGTGTATTTGAGACTTCCTCATCATACTTTTGTGGAACACCCATATTTAACTTATTTGTACTTCTTTTGGTGTCTACATGAATGATACAGATGGTAATACATACAAATATCTGATTATAGAATGATATTGTCCAAATCCCTTAGTTAGACACACTACTTTGGCATTGGTTTTCATTGGTTTAATATTTGCTTTTAATACTGCAGTTTGAGAGTTTTATTTTGCTTATTTCAAATAATATTGTCACAAAGCAAAAAAAAAGTTACATACGAGTTTCTACATACCAGTTTTGCTGCAGTAGTCACTGGTATTCTATATGATTAGGAAAATGGGGACTGGAGAAATGGCCCAGGCAGTTAACTTGCCCCTCTTCCAGAGGACTCATGTTTGATTCCCAGCACCCATATGGTAGCTGATGACTGTCTGGGGAATCTAACACCCTCTTCTGGCCTCTATGGGCACTAAATGCATACATGCCCTTGGATACATGAGCAAAACATGCAAACCAAAATATAAATAAGCCAAAAACAAATTTAAAAACATTGCTGTTACCCCTCTTAAGCTTAAGTAAGTTACACAGTGCTGGCCTTCAGCTTGTCTTTTCCGCACTGTCTTTCCGATTTCTCTTAGGAATCGTGTCCACTGGAAGATACATCCACACAGACTCCAGCTCCAGCTGCTCAGCCAGGCTTCGTCCCTCACTCCAGTCACCTCCTTAGATTCCCATCCAGGAATAGTCACTTTCACCACATCCCACACACTCCACGTCAGTGTCTCCAACGATGCCTTCACCTCTCCCTAAAATTTACTTTACTGTACCTCTCAGTTTCCATATTTACCTATTCTTTGAACCTTCTCAGGATTGCTACCACTTGAAAAGAAGTATGTTTCTCTGAACCTTCAAACTCTAAATAAGTATATCACACAGTGCTTATTCCTCTACAGCCTTTATTTTCATTATTAGGGTATATTTTCTCTGTTACCTAGTGAAATACATGTACAATTTATCTTTGGGTATCTTACCTGTAAGCACCATTCAATAATTATTTGATTAAATAAAAATGATATCTTTAGAAAAATGATTACTCTCCAATGCAATGTTTGTTAAAGGGTATGTCCTCACTTTGTAGAATATTTATTTTTAAAACCAGATTGCTGGAATCTGCAGGCCAGCAAAGTCAAACTTTCTTGGTCCCAGAAGTCACAATGTTGATAGATTATTTAGAGAATTCTTACCAACAATAAAGGGTGAGAATCACTTGGTAATACAAGATGTCACTTCCCTCCTTTCACACCACAGATACATAATCTTAAATTTTATTTAAAAACATTATTATATAAAAAATTCCTAAGAATTCAGACAAATTTCCATGATTCTGATTTGCTACTGAAAGACCGTATTTTATTACATATAAGAAAAATATGTCTACAGCTACTTACATTGCACTTGACTTATGAAACTGTGTAACACACTACCCTCAGAGAGTCTATATTCAAGGGTGAGAGATGTAAGGTCCATATATACAAGTTGATAGAATAGACAAGATAATCAAAGATGCCTGACAGATCATAAGTAGTCTTTGGTCAACTTACGCATTATTCAATCTCTGAAAGACAACCACCTTTTAGAGTATTGGTAGTAATCCCTTAGATGACTTGGTAGGCTCTGAGATGAGAAGATGGGTGTCCCACTGCTCCGTCTCTAACACTCAGGAAGCAGACGTTGTTCATGCTTCATACATGTTTCTCTACAGCCTTGCAGACTCCATCTCTCACAGCTATACTTTATTCAGTCCCAGAACAGCCCAGAGACTACTACTAAGCACTACTAGAGCAGGAAGTCTGGTCTCTGTAAAGTGAGGGTTATCTGGGCTGAAGGAGTATTAGACCCCCAGGGGGTCTAATTTTAGACAGCAAGAAGGTAAAAAGATTGAATGCCTCAGAGACAAAGAAGACGTTACAGGACTGAAGATACTCAGAGAGGAATGGGAAAGTGACCCAAACAAGCATCATCTTATTGGTAATTTCATCATCCTAGAAACATCCGAGTGACACATCAAAAGCACTAGCTAAAACCAGATACGCATGGCATAGTACTTTAGGAAGGCTACAGGTTCAGCTTCCCCTTGGTGGTTCCTGTGATCCCTGCTCCAGGTTGCTCCAAGGTCAGCCAAATCTCGGCCTTTCTGTTCTCTCCGCTTCCCACTTCCTCTTCCCTCCACTTGAAGGCTTGATAAAGGGAGAACGCACTGAGAACAAGTGACGTTGCTCCGTGCTGCCTTCCTGCTGCCCCTGTTTAGTTCTCTCAGGATTTCCTTTCTCTAGATCTTAAGAGCATGTCCTCTAAGCGCACAGACAGCCTGCTGAGCAAGATAAGTGGTAACCATTAAACAGCAAGATTCTCAAGATACTCTGGACGTTTAGCTGAGGCAGAGGTCACCAGGGCTGGAGTTGTCCATAGAGGTGGGGGGGAGGGGCAGGCCTCAAAACTGGAAAGGAAGATCTGAGGCATTTCTAGGCAAGAAATGTTGGCAAGGTCAAATGAGTGGGAATGTACAAGTTCAGTGATGGCAATTGTGCAGCCGGCCAGCTGGAGCCCAGAGCCTGTGCTTGGAGAAAAAAAGACGGGCAGAAAATGGGATAATTCCAAGCGCCAACAGGCCTTAGAGAGTCATTATAACGTTTACCAGAATGCTAAATCTCATAATCAGTGGTATTACCCCAGCTGCAAAGTCTAGATATCCCCATTCTTAACTCTTTGTTCAACAGTCGTAAAAGAAAAGTTTAAAAGGGAGAAATAGTTCATTTTAAACTGATGGGCTACCAAAGCAGAAAACATTTGATAACAATTACAACCATTATTTATAAAGCAGATTTTAATACTGTCATGAGAGATTTAATGACTGAGCAAAATTTTTTAAATTGAGAGATGGGCTTTTAAAAACTGACTGTTTTATTATAACTCAACCATTGTTTTGATTATAAATAGCAAATGACATCATTAAGATAAAGAAAAGATAACATGAATTTGGAGAACTAAAGCAAACAGCTGCTTCTAAAGATGTCTAATGTTCAGACTGATTTAAGAGCAAATAATCCTCTCAAGAAATGCTATTTCCTACAACATAGCTACATTAAAAGAGGTCTACTTTTAAACAAGGACACTTTACACTTAATAGCAAAGTTGTTTCACTTCCTGCCACCAGCTCCTCTTTATTTTCCTTTGAATATTTTCATTTTTGAGGGTTCTTGTACCACTCACAATCTACTCTTGGTGCCAGATGTGAACCACTCATTCATTATGCATGAAATTCCAAAGGCAAAAAAGTATTTCCATTTTCTTTGGAGTCTGTTTTTCCTTTTTCCAGTTGAAATATTGATAATACTTACCAATGTTGCATTTCCAAGTAAACAAGAAGTGTGTAAATAGCATTTGTGTAATTCAGAGTGCATTAGTGGGTGCATTTTCTCTAACAAACTAAGTAAAATAATTCACTTCCTGATTTGGCTTACAGTTTGGCTGGCTGCGCATGATCAGTTGTTACTTTGAGTCTCTGGTGGCACGTGGTAGGGAAGTGCAGAGTGGAGTGCACAACCATCTCCATCACAATCCAGGGAACACCTAAAGAAGGGGGGGGCACCTCACCTCCCCATCTGCTGCAAGGCACACTCCTCAGGTCCAAAGACCTTCCACTGCAAGCCTCCTAAAGGCCTGGGCACCTCCCAGCAGTGCCACTCTGAAGTGCTTGATCACTGGGCTTAAACTACATAAAATTGGGCCGGGCATGGTGGTGCACGCCTTTAATCCTAGCACTCGGGAGGTGGATGGATCTTTGTGAGTTCAAGACCAGCCTGGTCTACAGAGTGAGTTCCAGGACAGCTGGAACTACAGAAGACCCTGTCTCGAAAACACCAAAAAAAAACAAACAAACAAACAAAAAAAAACCTACATAAAATTGTGTTTACTTCAATCATTGGCTCTCGAGACTTTATACATTTACTTCAGAACAGAGTAACTATTTGTGATGATCAATTTCTTTTTCACCAGGGCCATTTTTTAAATACAATGGCAACATGTTAGTGTAAAATAAAAATGGGAGGAAAATGAAAATACAAGTTTATATTTACCATTAGATTCAAATACCATGAAACTGTTAAGGCAATCTAAAAAGTGTCTAAATGATTTCCCTCAGTTTCTCTGCTCCTGTAGGATAGCTCCCTAGATCCTGACCAGCCACGAGCCACACAATGCAGAGATTCAGAGAGCGAGCGCAAAGCCCAGAACAAAAACGAGCTGGGGAGACAGCACCAGAGTTTCCCACCCTAGTTCAACAGTTTAGGAAAGCTTCACGTTTCTTTAACATCTATTCATGAGGGGATTCCACCTCCCTCCAAAATAATTTTTTCAGAAGATACACTTGCTAGAAATCTCCTCTCTCCGTGCCCTCCGTGGGGGAGGATCCAGAAGGACATCCATCCTTCTGGATGTCCCACGCTCAAGCTCAACCTGAAATGCGGATGCCTCTTCTCCATGATGTTTTCAGGATGTCGCTTCCTGTGCAGTTCTAATGGAGGCAGAAGCATACAGAAGCCTCTCTTCTGTTCAGAGAGGCCCTTTTCTTTTTCTCCTTCTGACTCGTCTTTCTTTACCTCTTGGCATATTAATCAGAAGAGTAAGGTTTCACTTTTTTTCATGTGTTTTTCTTATTAAAAATGTTTCTCTTATTTAAAAAAATAAAATTAGGGGCTGGAGAGATGGCCTAGCGGTTGAGAGAGCCGACTGCTCTTGCAGAGGACCCGGGTTCGATCCCCAGCACCCACATGGCGCCTGAGAACCGTCTGTAACTCCAGTTCTAGGAGAGCTACAGTTCCAGGGGAAGCCGGCGCCCTCTTCTGACCTCCGCGGTGTTGCATGACACGGGTGCACAGACCTGCATGCAGGCAGTACATTCATACACATACAAAAATAAATAAAATTTAAAAAAAAATTAAAATTATATTTTTCTCATTTAAACACTTACAAGAGGTTTTTTTATTACTTTTTATCAGGAAGTGACTATGAAAATTGTATGTCCTTTTGTTGCTAATTTTCGCCAGTTCACTTAGCTAAGTATTTTTAATATAATACTTTCATTGATATTTTGTGTATTTCAGACATCATTTTTCAGTTCCATTTAGATATATTCCCCTTTTCATGCATTCTGGCATACATGTCCTGCATCTTTCTCTCAATCTTATTAAAGTTTTTCTCTGCAAAGGTTTATTGTTTTGGGCAGAATTTAACTATATCAGTCTGTTCTTTGACCCAGTCCTTATGTTGTTGTGGTTCCCTCCCAAAGTCTGCCTATATATACATCATATATGTGCCAGAATTATGTCCTCCAGGAATAAACTGTATGTTAACTCTGATATATGTTTAGGAGTTCACATTTTTCCCATTAATTTTCTATTACTCTATAACATAGATATATACTTTCCTCCCATATACATTAATTACCATGCCTGAAAGTAAGTGGTAAGTTAACTCTAGAGCTCATTAAGAGATTCACATTATAACATCACAGTTGCTTTCAGCTAGAAATAAATATAACAATAACATTCTCAGTTTGCTTTTCAATTGGGTGATTTGGTACTAGCATCCACGAATGAGGGAAACCATTCCCCATTTGGTGTTTTGGGAGTGTGTTGCTTCACTTAGCATAATGGCTTCTAGTTCCATCCATTTACCTGCAAAGTTCATGATGTTATCTTTCTTTATCTCTGGATAGAACTCCATTGTGTAGATGCACCACATTTTTTGTTATTCACTCATCAGTTGAGGGGTATATGAGTTGGATCCAACTCTTCACTATTGTGAAAAGAGCTGCAGTAGACATAGATGTGTATGTATCTTTGCAGTAGGATGAGTCTTGTGGGTATTTACCCAAAAGTGATATGATTGGGTCAGATGGTAGTCTTTTAAGGGTTCTCCACACTGATTTCCACAGTGGTCATATGAGTTTACATTCCCACCAGCAGTGGATGAGTGTTCCCTTTTCCCCACAACTTCTCCAGCATTTGGTACCTTTTGTTTTCTTGATCTTATCCAGTCTTATTGGAGTGAGATAATATCTGAGACTGGTTTTAATTTGCATTTCCTTAAATATTAATGATGTTGAACACTTCTTAAGATGCTTCTGAGCTATCTTTACTTCCTCATTGGTGAAGTGTCTGTTCAGCTCTTTACTCAATCTTTTGAGTGAGTCATTTGTTTTCTTACTTCTTTGTTTTTTGAGTAGTTTATATATTCTGAATGTTAATGCTCTGTGAGATGCATCAGTGGTGAAGGTTTCCTCCCACTCTGTGGGTTTTCTCTTCACTTCCTTGGTTGTTTATTTTGCTGTACAGAAGCTTTTGAGTTTGATGAGGTCCCACTTGTCAGCTGTTGGCCTTATTTCCTGCACAGTTGCTGTTTGATTTAGAAAGTCTTTTCCTACTCCTGTCTTGTAGATTGTGACAAACTTTTTTTTTTTCCTATCACCTTCACAATTTCAGGTTTCATGTTGAGGTCTTTGATCCGTTTGAAGCTGATTTTTGTACAAGGTGAGAGGTAGGGGTTTAATTTTGTTCTTCTACATATGGTGATCCAGTTTTGCCAGTACCATTTGCTGAAGATGCTATCTTTCCTCCGATGAGCTTTTTTGGCCCCTTTATCGAATATGAGGTGGTTGAAATTGTATAAGCTCAAGTTTGGATCTTCAATTTTGTTGCATTGGTCAACAGGTTTGTTTTTGTGCCAGTACCAAGCTGTCTTTATGACTCTAGCCCTGTAATATAGCTTGAAGTCCAGTAAGGTGATGCCCCCTGTATTGCATTTTTCATTAAGGGTTACTTTAGCTATTAGGGATCTTTCATTTTTCCATATGAATTTGAGAATTTTTTTTTCCAAAGTCTGTGAAGAAACTCATGGGGATTTTAATTGGGATTGCATTGTATCTGTAATTTTTCCAGTCTATGAGCATGGGAGGTCTTTCTATCTTTTGATGTCATCTTCGATCTTCTTCAGGGGTTTAAACTTTTCGTTGTAGAGATCTTTGGTGTCTTTGGTTAGGTTTGTTCCCAGTGTTTTGTTTTGGTTTTTTTTTTTTTGTTTGTTTGTTTGTTTGTTTTTTTTTGAGGTTATTGTGAGTGGGAAGGTCTCCTTATATTCCTTCTTCAGTTGTTTGTTGTTGGTGTAAAGAAAGCCTACTGATTTTTCTATGTTAATTTTGTATCCTGCCACTTTACTGAAACTCTTGTTTCTAGGAGTTTTCTGGTGGAGTTTTTAGCATTAGATAAGTATTTTTAAGGTTCTACCCTGTATTTTGAAACATAATATATGTCCATTAAAGTAAGATAGCCTAACACAATATTATAGACACAAGCTATCTTTAAGTTGAAATGTTTTCATTCTTTGTTACTAATCATTATTTAATACAAAATGAATTTTTCAAGACTGCATTGAAGTTTTTTTAAAATATTGGTAGTATCTGAACTGCTTATTGGGGTTAGAGAGATAGCTTAGTGGTTAAGAGTGCCGACTAACTGCTTATTATAAAATAATTTGATTCAGTTATCACATCACTACAGAGTATGTACATGCCCGGACCAGCTTGCACCATGAGCATAAGTTCCTCCTCAGTGAGCGAAGGACCATCTCTACCCTCCTCTCTATGAAGACAAACGTTTGACTTTTTTTTTTCTTTTTAAATTTTTATTTTTTTAAAAATATTTTATATTTTCAGAAATAAGAAGTGTATTTACATCATTTATACCCCTCCTTCCTCCTTACAACTCCTCCCCATTCCATGTCCCCTGCTCCCTCTCAATTTCTTGCCCTCTTCTTTGTTCCGTGTACATGTACATGCATGTCTTTATAAACATACGTATATTCATATCAAATGTACTGAGTCCATTTAATGGTGTTCATGTTTACCTGTGTTTAGAGCTGCCCACTTGGGATTAAATAATCTTGTAGGGTGCTAGTACCTGGAGAAAATGGACTCTCTTTCTGTCAGCATCTATGGATTGCCTATGTGTCTTCTTCTTGTGGTGAGACCCTGTGAAATTCCCCCACCTTGGCACGCCCAGACTCTGTCTACAAGATACATGGTGCTTTAGGACTTAGTAAAAGTAAATATGGGCATATTGGACAACATTGGTTTGAAGACTGATAAAAACGGTAATGCATCTGAGTTAATTGGTGATATAAATTGCTCTTGTCCACATTAGCTTTAACTAAAATCTGTATAACAATTACTTTGGGATTGGTATAAATAAACGTTTGACTTTTACAGATACCTGGTTCTGTTGATTGGCATTTGTCAGAGAATTTTAAATGATATTAAATTTTTTTGGTTTTGTTTTGGGAGTTTTATTTCTGGTCTGTTTGAGACAGGGTCTCCCAGTAGCCACAGCTGGCCTGAAGCTTAGGTAGCCCAGGCTGCCCTTGATCTCACAGAGATCCACCTGCCTCTGCCTCCCTGGTGCTGGGATTAAAAGTATGTGTTGTTTAGGGAACAATCTGCGGAAGAGGGGGCATGGTAGAATGTAAGGGCTGCGATTGGGGTGAATGGTGAAACTACAGCAATATAGACTGGACACTTATTTGATCAACTTGATTGTATATACAAGCCCCCCCTAGCTGGATGGTGGGGCCCTTGGGCTGTGTGGGTTTGGGCACAACTGTTTGCAAATTGATTTTACATAAAGGATGCTTGTACTCATAAATTATTACTTATTGTTTAAAAATATATTTTAATTAAAAATATTAATAAAAAAAGAGCTCCATGCTCAAGAAAAAAATAAAAGTATGTGTTACCATGCCCAACAGTATTAAATTTTAAACACTAAAATTCTATTCTTAATTCTATCATTTCCAAATAGTCCATGAAATGCTTACTCATAAAGTCCATCAACTTTCAACTGGGCTTCTTTTTTCTTTTTCTTTGAAGAGGTACTTTATTAATTAGAGATGATATTATCCACTTGCTTTGTTTATACTGCAACTGTTTCCCTGGTTTATTGCTTTGTTCATTTTTTCTTTTTGCATCGGCCCCCAAAACACAAGTTTTGTGCTCATATTTGGATAAGATTATCCTATACCACTGACTTATATGGGCACTTTTTTTTTTATTTTTTATTTTTGTATGTGTATGAGTGTACTGTCTGCATGTAGGTCTGTGCACCCGAGTCGTGCAATGCCGTGGAGGTCAGAAGAGGGTGTCGGATTCCCCTGGAACTGGAGTTCTCCTGGAATTGGAGTTACAGACGGTTCTTTGCCGCCATCGAACCCGGGTCCTCTGCAAGAGGAGTCAGTGCTCTTAACCGCTAGGCTATCTCTCCAGCCCCTATATGGGCACTTTTATAACTCATGTACTGTAACTAATGACTCCTCATTCTCACCCTCAACCCATCCTTCTGCAGTCACTGCATAAGTCTCTTTTACTATAATCATCTACAAATGAGAAGAGGTACTTGATATTCTCATTTTTTGCATAAATATATTTTTTAATTTCTCTTAGGTGCTATATTAGAGTGTAACTAGTTCACCATAGTGTATACATACATATATATGTATATATATATATATACATATATTATGTAATTATATATAACTATATAACTTCTGAAGTATTTCCAAATTAGTTGAACCATTTTCCACTCCCATCAGTAATGTATAAAAATTCCATTTGCTCCACATTCTCTCTAACATTTAGTATGGTTAGTCTTTTTCATTTTAATGGCAATGTAACTCATGTATTTTTACTTGGCTTTCCTCTAATGACTGATGTAGCCAAGCATCTTTTCTTGTACTTACTGAATTCATTATCCTTCTTTTATGAAGTAACTAATCAATCTTTTTGCTCATTTGATGGAACATGGTCAGAGGATTTCTCCAAATCCTATGGATTTATTCTTGCATTTAGATGTATACCCAAGGTTCATTTAGAGTTCATGCTTATTTAAGGTATGAGGTAAGGGTCAAGGTTCTTTTTCTGCAAAGATATCTAAATCGCCTAGCAATGTTTGCTTGAAAATGATTATCTTATCCCATTGACATACTTTAACACCTAAAAAAATCAACTGATCATGAAATAAGGATCTACTTGAGGAATTTTTAATTTAGTTCCATTGTCTGTACATATATCACTAAGTCAGTATCACCTGTTGATTATCATTGCTTACAGGTAGTACTAAAATCAGGTCATGGAAATCCTCCAACCCTGTTCTTCATTTATAAGATCATTTTGGCTCTATAAGGCCCTTTGTAATTCCATATAAACTTCAGAGCCAACCTGTTAGTTTCTTAAAACAGAAACATCTATCAGATTTTTATTACTTTTCTGTCCATTTTATAGATTGATTTGGATAATATTGATATCCTAGGAATAATATATCCTCAAATCCATGAACATGATATATCTTCTATAGTTAGATCTTCTTTAATGTCTCTTATCAAAGTTTTGTTAGTTCTGTACATACTACATTTTTTACACAGTATTTTGTCAAATTATCTTTTTTATCGTTCTATAAGCCATATTAGCTCATTTTGTTTGTTGCTAATAAATACTATTGACTTTTTAATATTGGTCTTTAATCCTATGATCTTGCCATAGTTGCTCTTTATTTCTAGTTAATCTGGCTAGAAATTAATCCATTTTGTTGATCTCTTCAAAGAAATAGCTTTTGGTGTTATAGCTTGTTTTCTGCATTCAATTTCAATAGTGTCTGCTCTTATCTTTATTTTCTTTCTCCTACTATGAAGTCTAGAGCAGATTTTATCTAGGACTAACTCAGCCCCATTACTGAGGTATGGCTAATCTGGAGATTCTCATCAAATGCTCCACATATCATGAGGTTTCTTCAGGATGTCTGATGGGAGCTCCAGGAGGTGACCTGCCTACTTATTCCCAGTCTATCTTTCCCAGCCTTAGAAAACTCCTTCTCAGGCTGGAGCCAGATGGACACTTAGCCAAAGGCTAGAGGAGATCCCTCTGCAGAGCTATAGAGTGTGAAGGTGCAGCACTGTCTTCCTGCTTCTTCATCATCAGTAGTCTGCAAATTCTACCTGATCTCTCTCACTCTCACCTCAACTATCAGGTCATGCTTAGTCCTCCTTTTCTGTAGCCCCAAAATTACCTCCAATGGATGACTGAGAATGAGACTACAGTAGGGTTCAACTTTTTAACTTTTATAAAACTTTCTCTTATAAATGATGGTCCTTTCGTCCTTTGTTCAATGTCTGTGTTAACTTACTTAGGTTTTGGTTTAGGGGTGGATGTTGTTGTTATTGTTATTGTTGTTTATGGAGGAGAGATGAATATTGTGTGTGTGTGTGTGTGTGTGTGTGTGTGTTTGTATATCAGGAGAATTCTTTCATGCCCAGAAGCAAAGTCAGACTGCAGACAGATTTTTGGAAAATATTGGAGCTTGGTGTGTTGACATTGTTAGGGTCTTACCTCAATATGTAAAACACATTAATTGATTTAAAAGGTATAAATGCTAGGCTATATTAACATAAAACAGTGCATAGGTCTTAGTCTAAATATTATTTTATTCACAAATGAACATGATTGAGCATGTATAATTGTTCATACTTGCTTTTGATTTTATTATTAGTGTGGCATGTCTTTTGGCATGATAATTGGTAAAATCCACAGGGTAATAGTAGCTAGCGATTTTATGGACATTTATCAAAATGAACATATTTTATTAGAGGTAAAACAGAAGACATGCATGCTTTTTGTTTCTCAAGAAGAAGTATTATAATTCAGTCATTGAGAGATTGATAATTTTATCTCGAGTCCAACAACAAGATTCATAAAATAGCTAGTATGAAAGGGAATAGACAGAATTTGAAAGCAAGCTGCAATATCCTTCAAATCTGAGTGAACAGAAAAATGACATCATTATATCATGATGATGAACTCTTTTACTAGATAAAATGCTGGAATTGTACACTGTGAAGAATAAAGGATGGAAAAAACAGGAAGAATGAAAGAATGAAATGAAATGAAGACTATAATGAAGGAAATATTTCCCCCACATAATTTTAAATGCACTTAAAATGTATTTAAGCATTACAAACTCTGTTCTTGGTAAGTCAGCATAAGTTGTAAATGTATTCTTCTTTTTATGTTATGCTACGGTGAGGCATCCTTCTTTGTTTTTCTATAGAAATTATACTTTTGAAAATCATGACATAGAAGAAAGTCATTAAAATCATAATAAAGAAAAATTCTGGAGACACTTCTTTGTTCTAGGTAAGAGTGTTTTAGCAGAGTTTATCACCAAAGAGCTTCTCAACCAAACTATAATCTCGACAATTCTAAATGTAGAAGCAGATCAAGACATAGCATTGCTGCTTGCTAGAGAAAATGAGCAAATCATGGTCATATTAGAAAAATATTTCAGAGTGCAAACAAGCATCAGTTCCATATACCCCAAATGACAGATACTCATTGCTGAAGTAAACAGACACCTTCAAGACATTCCTCAGACTAACCTTAGCTTTCTCCTCTCTGTAATTCTCCTTGTCATGAGCTGTTGGATATCTACAAGAAAGAACTCTTGTGGGGTTACAGCCCTTTAAGCACACTTACTATGCTGGGATATGTACTGCCACTCACTAAGCCAGCTGTCTATTGTCAGGAGCTGGATCACTAATAGGAGGACATCACCAAATAGTGTTTTAATAAGTTCCTTCCTGTGTTCTTAAAAAACTTTATATTTCCCATCATTCTGTATGTTGTTTAGAAAGCCCCTACTGGCACTCTGGGCCATCCTAAATGTGACAATTTATTATTCAAAGTTTAAGTGTCACATCAGCAAATAAGAGTTGTCATAAAGAGCCAAAGTGTATTTATGGCAGGAAGCTTTGGAAAAGAAGATGTCCCTATCAAAGAAAATGGGACCTACAAACACCTTAAAATTGAAGTTTATTTATTACAGAAGACAAAGTTTATAAATTAGACATAAATGGATAACATCTATAATATGTTACCAAACTGGGCTGGAGAGATGGCCTAGCAGTTAAGAGCTCTGACTGCTTTTGCAGAGGACCCGGGTTCAATCCCCAGCACCCACACGGCAGTTGAGAACCGTCTTTAACTCCAGTTCCAAGGGAAACCGACACCCTCTCTGACCTCCACAGCATTGCATGACACGGGTGCACAAACCTACATGCAGACAGTACATTCATACACATAAAAAATAAATTAAATTAAAAAAATATTAAAAAAATATGTTACCAAACCAAGATAATTATCTGAAATGGAACATATTAGGAAGCTACTCTAGGTTAAAATGTCAGAAGAGTTTCACACTTTCCATGGCCAGAGAGTGGCTCTGACTATGGCTAAAACTAGATTTTTTTATCATGAAAATAAGGAACTGCAAGCTGTGAAAGCACCATTGTAATTCTTATGTCTCATGTAATTCCCAGTGGGATCTTGAGAAACCAGAGCACTGCTCATATCCCCGCCTACCCCAAGTGTCCAGCTGAGATGGCACTAATTATTGAAAACTGTCCTCAGCTCTTCTAAACACAAAGAATGTGGGGAAATAACCCTTGAGGAATTATTATATGAATGGTAGTTTCTGGTATTTGTTTGAGACAGGGTCTCACTATGTAGCCCCACCTGGCCTGGAACTCACTATGTAGCCCATCCCAGGCCCCCTCATAGATATGTATCTGTCTGCCTCTACATCAAAATGCTGGGATTAGAGGTATGTGCCACCAAGCTCAGCCCTAAACTGTAGTGTCTAAAGACACATCTCTATATTGTAATAGTTAATTTGGAATGTTGACTTGATTGAATTAAGAAGCACTGTGGTTATTAATGGGGCATAACATTGGGTTGAATTAATGAAGGTGTTTCCAGAGAGATTTAACTAACAAGTGAAGAGGGACCCTAAATGAGGGTGCATCATCCTAGAGGCCAAAACAATAAAAGAGAGAAAGGAGAAAGACAGCTGGCTCCTGACTGACACCATGAACCCAACCCCCTCCTACCACCATCTGCTGTCATGTATACTATGGCATTCCTCTGAACTCAGCCAGACTAAACCCTTCCTCCTTTGAGTTGCCTCTTGTCAGACATCAGTGGCAGGAATGAGGAAAGTAACTACTACATGTGTATAACATTTCTAATGCCCTATAAGAATGGAAGTAATAATAACTTAAAGCTGGCTATGAAGTAGAATGGTTTTTATACCATACTCATAGTACATGGCTGAGATGTAACCATACTGAATAAAACCATAAGGGTGAATAACCTCCCAACAAAATTTCAACTTAAAAAGTTTTCAGAAATGAGGAGCCAGGTTTCCAGCCCTGCTTTGGGCTAATAAAGTCAATTATCAAAGGTCATCTTGCTTAAAAGCATTATTCTGACCAGCTGAAGTGGTCTGCCTATGTTCCCAGCATTGTGGAGAAGGCTGAGGAAGGAGGGGTTGAGGCTATCCTAGGCAATACAGCAAGAAAAACAAAAAAGAAAGAGAGAGAGAGAGAGAAGGGGGAAGGGAGAGAGACATTTCTCTGCACCCTCGCTCTCAAAGTGTCAATAAAACCTATGCTTATGCTGACAATTTTTTAAATAAAAATCTTTTGGAAAGCAAGTTGATGAGATGGCTAAGTGGGTAAAAGTTCTTGCTGCCAAATGTAACAAGCTGAGTTCTATTTCTGGGTCCCACATCGTGGAAGGAGAGAACTGACTCCCTCAAGTTGTCCTCTGACCTACACATGAGTGTGTGGCATGCACACCCACATGCACACTCACACTCCCCTCTGCACACAATAAAATAAATAAATGTAATAAAAATGTAATATCTTAGATTTTCCTTCATGGAACTTACACTGGGAATGAATTGGGTATTTTGTGAGGGGTTTTGGGGTTTTTTTTGTTGTTGTTGTTTTTCCCTAATACTACTGAGGTGCATTACAATGAAGAGCTCAGAGTACCATCCTAGAGAGGTCTGTTACAAAGGAGCTGTCCTGGGGGTGTTCTCCTTTAGAAAGGAGACCTGCTACTTTTTCCTTTTTTTAATATTTATTTATTTATTTATATGAATGTACTGTCTGCATGTAGGTTTGTGCACCCATGTCATGCAATGCCACGGAGGTCAGAAGAGGATGTTGGATTCCCCTGGAACTGGAGTTCTCCTGGAATTGGAGTTACAGACGGTTCTCAGCTGCCATGTGGGTGCTGGGAATCAAACCCGTATCCTCTGCAAGAGCAGTCGGCACTCTTAACCGCCAGGCCATCTCTCCAGCCCACCTGCTGCTTTTTCTTAGTCGGCACTTGGCCTGGGTTCTCTTGGCTTATTGCCCTTCGATTTCCATAACTGAGATGATCTAAAGACACACTGCAGATTCAGGTTACTTCCTCACTCCTGGATCTAAATGGTTCTTTTAACTGGCTGAGATTAGGAACATTCTGTCCACAGTTTAGTATCAACTAAACTGAGATTATTGATGGATCATTATATTGTTAATTTATGACTGATCAACAATCTTACAGCTGAGTAAGAGTCCTAGAACTGCTCCCTGCTTCTGACCATCCTCGAATGTCTCCAATGCAGAGTGTGATGATGAGCCTTGCACACTCTAGCTAGAGTCCTGTTCTCTTCATCGTTCCTCTTTCCCTTCTGCATTTAGCTATAGAAAACTTCCTACCATGGCACTCACTTCAGGTTACTTAAAGGCCAGCTGTTGGCATTCATGCTGGGACTGGCTGTATGCCCCGGACTTTGTCATAGATCTGGACTGAGAGCTTGGGTGAGGTCAATGTGTAGGAAGAGCTAAGGATCTGGGCTACCTTTGCCTCTATGTTCCCATAACAGTTTAAACATACTTCTCTCATGAGTAACTGCTCTATTTTGAAGTTAGGTCTAGTTGATATGAGGTCATCCTTAGAAACCAAGTTGATGTCTAATTCATTCCAATTTCTCTATGAGTGGCACCAAGGGCTTTGGGGCGCTGATAGTGCCATGGTTACTTCCTGCCATTCTTTACCAGGGAGGTCCAGATAGACCTGTCCTGTTCAACATGACCGAGACGTGAGACCACGTACATAACACAAAACACAAAACAGGGGGCTGGAGAGATGGCCTAGCGGTTAAGAGCGCCAACCACTGTTACAGAGGACCGGGGTTCGATCCCCAGCACCCACATGGTGGCCAAGAACCGTCTGAAACTCCAATTCCAGGAGAGCTCCAGCTCCAGGGGAATCCGACATCCTCTTCTGACTTACGCGTCATTGCACGACATGGGTGCACACACTTGCATGCAGACAGTATATTCATACACATACAGAAATAAATAAAAAAAATTTTTAAAAAAACCCACAAAACACATGCACACAGATTTAGGTGGTTTTTGTTTGTTTGTTTTTGGTCTTTTCCAGACAGTGTGCCCTGTGGCTTCACTTGGCCTGGAACTCACTATGTAGACCAGGCTGACCTTGAACTTACAGAGATCAGCTTGCCTCTGCCTTCCAAGTGCTGGGATTAAAGATGCGCACAACCACTCCCCACCCGTGTTTTGTTTTAAAATAAGGAAGTAATCATTTTCTACAGTTTATTGTTGTTGTTTTTGTTGTTGTTATTGTTTTCATCTTTCCAGTGCCAGGGAGTGTACCCAGAGCCTCACACTTTCTAGGCCCAGAGCCTCATACTTGCTAGGCCCAGAGATCTGTTATTTAGCAGTTACAACAACCCACTATCCATTGCTTCCTAAACAGTGCCCAGTGCACTGACATTGGAGAAGCAGGTGTCTATCCACAAGCACATGCTTAATTGTTGAGAAGCTATGGTTTGGACATAGTTTGAGGCTATTCACCAAGGATGCATGGGTTGAAGGCCTGGACCTCAGTGAGGTGGGAGGACTTTGAAGAGCTTGGGCCTAGTGTAGGATCTGAGATCACAGAGGGAGCTTTTCTTGGATGGAATTCATGCAGAATGCTGAATGAATCCTGTCAAGAGTAACTTGTAACAATGGACTTGACACTGACTCAGTCTCTGCCTTCCTGTTTGGCACAGACATGTCCTCCTTCCACCCACATGCCTGCCATTCAGTCCTCACCAGAGGCTGACCTAGCATAACTATGTGCTGGATGGCTTCAGTTGTCAACTTGACACACCTGGGAAGAGGAAACCTCACTGGGGGAATTTCCTCTATCAGACTGGCCTGTGGGCATGTCTTATAAGACATTTTCTTGATTGGTTGGTCATGTAGGGCTGTCCCAGCCCACTGTGGGTGGTACCACCCTTGGGCAAATGTTCCTGAGTTGTATAAGGAAACAGGCTGAGGAGATGAAGAGATGGCTCAGCAGTTAGGAACACTGGCTGCTCTTATGGAGGACCCAGGTTCAGGTCCCAACATGGAGGCTAACAACTGCCCCTAACTCCAAGAGACCCTGTGCCTTCTTCTGGCCTCTGTGGGCATGGGTGCACTTACATGCATGCAGGCAAAACACTCATACACATAAAAATAAATGAATCAAAAAAAGACTTTAAAGAAAGAAGGCAAAGTACAGGATGGAGGAGCAAGCATAAACAGTGCATCCTCCATGGCCTGTGCTGCCCCCGGCTTCCTTCCCTGAGTTCCTACCCTGACTTCTTTCAGTGATAGACTATCCACTTCAAAGAGTAAGATGGAATAAACCTTTTCCTCCTCAAGTTGGTTTTGGTCAGTGTTTTTATCACAGATTAGAAAGCTACTTGAACTTGTCCTCCAAAGCTGTAAGTTAAACCTCTCTAATAAGTATTTAGCCTCAAGTGTTTCATTATATCAATAAAAACAGATGTGAGCAGAAGACTTGTGAGCGTTAACAAGTTAGGAACAATGAATCTTTTTTTTTTTTTATCAAATCTAGACCCGTGTCCCCCACCCTATCCCCCCACCCCACCAGAGCTCATGCATTCTGCCAAACATGCTTTTACCTGCTACTTTTTCCTTTTTTTAATATTTATTTATTTATTTATATGAATGTACTGTCTGCATATAGGTTTGTGCACCCATGTCATGCAATGCCACGGAGGTCAGAAGAGGATGTTGGATTCCCCTGGAACTGGAGTTCTCCTGGAATTGGAGTTACAGACGGTTCTCAGCTGCCATGTGGGTGCTGGGAATCAAACCCGTATCCTCTGCAAGAGCAGTCGGCACTCTTAACCGCCAGGCCATCTCTCCAGCCCACCTGCTGCTTTTTCTTAGTCGGCACTTGGCCTGGGTTCTCTTGGCTTATTGCCCTTCGATTTCCATAACTGAGATGATCTAAAGACACACTGCAGATTCAGGTTACTTCCTCACTCCTGGATCTAAATGGTTCTTTTAACTGGCTGAGATTAGGAACATTCTGTCCACAGTTTAGTATCAACTAAACTGAGATTATTGATGGATCATTATATTGTTAATTTATGACTGATCAACAATCTTACAGCTGAGTAAGAGTCCTAGAACTGCTCCCTGCTTCTGACCATCCTCGAATGTCTCCAATGCAGAGTGTGATGATGAGCCTTGCACACTCTAGCTAGAGTCCTGTTCTCTTCATCGTTCCTCTTTCCCTTCTGCATTTAGCTATAGAAAACTTCCTACCATGGCACTCACTTCAGGTTACTTAAAGGCCAGCTGTTGGCATTCATGCTGGGACTGGCTGTATGCCCCGGACTTTGTCATAGATCTGGACTGAGAGCTTGGGTGAGGTCAATGTGTAGGAAGAGCTAAGGATCTGGGCTACCTTTGCCTCTATGTTCCCATAACAGTTTAAACATACTTCTCTCATGAGTAACTGCTCTATTTTGAAGTTAGGTCTAGTTGATATGAGGTCATCCTTAGAAACCAAGTTGATGTCTAATTCATTCCAATTTCTCTATGAGTGGCACCAAGGGCTTTGGGGCGCTGATAGTGCCATGGTTACTTCCTGCCATTCTTTACCAGGGAGGTCCAGATAGACCTGTCCTGTTCAACATGACCGAGACGTGAGACCACGTACATAACACAAAACACAAAACAGGGGGCTGGAGAGATGGCCTAGCGGTTAAGAGCGCCAACCACTGTTACAGAGGACCGGGGTTCGATCCCCAGCACCCACATGGTGGCCAAGAACCGTCTGAAACTCCAATTCCAGGAGAGCTCCAGCTCCAGGGGAATCCGACATCCTCTTCTGACTTACGCGGCATTGCACGACATGGGTGCACACACTTGCATGCAGACAGTATATTCATACACATACAGAAATAAATAAAAAAAATTTTTAAAAAAACCCACAAAACACATGCACACAGATTTAGGTGGTTTTTGTTTGTTTGTTTTTGGTCTTTTCCAGACAGTGTGCCCTGTGGCTTCACTTGGCCTGGAACTCACTATGTAGACCAGGCTGACCTTGAACTTACAGAGATCAGCTTGCCTCTGCCTTCCAAGTGCTGGGATTAAAGATGCGCACAACCACTCCCCACCCGTGTTTTGTTTTAAAATAAGGAAGTAATCATTTTCTACAGTTTATTGTTGTTGTTTTTGTTGTTGTTATTGTTTTCATCTTTCCAGTGCCAGGGAGTGTACCCAGAGCCTCACACTTTCTAGGCCCAGAGCCTCATACTTGCTAGGCCCAGAGATCTGTTATTTAGCAGTTACAACAACCCACTATCCATTGCTTCCTAAACAGTGCCCAGTGCACTGACATTGGAGAAGCAGGTGTCTATCCACAAGCACATGCTTAATTGTTGAGAAGCTATGGTTTGGACATAGTTTGAGGCTATTCACCAAGGATGCATGGGTTGAAGGCCTGGACCTCAGTGAGGTGGGAGGACTTTGAAGAGCTTGGGCCTAGTGTAGGATCTGAGATCACAGAGGGAGCTTTTCTTGGATGGAATTCATGCAGAATGCTGAATGAATCCTGTCAAGAGTAACTTGTAACAATGGACTTGACACTGACTCAGTCTCTGCCTTCCTGTTTGGCACAGACATGTCCTCCTTCCACCCACATGCCTGCCATTCAGTCCTCACCAGAGGCTGACCTAGCATAACTATGTGCTGGATGGCTTCAGTTGTCAACTTGACACACCTGGGAAGAGGAAACCTCACTGGGGGAATTTCCTCTATCAGACTGGCCTGTGGGCATGTCTTATAAGACATTTTCTTGATTGGTTGGTCATGTAGGGCTGTCCCAGCCCACTGTGGGTGGTACCACCCTTGGGCAAATGTTCCTGAGTTGTATAAGGAAACAGGCTGAGGAGATGAAGAGATGGCTCAGCAGTTAGGAACACTGGCTGCTCTTATGGAGGACCCAGGTTCAGGTCCCAACATGGAGGCTAACAACTGCCCCTAACTCCAAGAGACCCTGTGCCTTCTTCTGGCCTCTGTGGGCATGGGTGCACTTACATGCATGCAGGCAAAACACTCATACACATAAAAATAAATGAATCAAAAAAAGACTTTAAAGAAAGAAGGCAAAGTACAGGATGGAGGAGCAAGCATAAACAGTGCATCCTCCATGGCCTGTGCTGCCCCCGGCTTCCTTCCCTGAGTTCCTACCCTGACTTCTTTCAGTGATAGACTATCCACTTCAAAGAGTAAGATGGAATAAACCTTTTCCTCCTCAAGTTGGTTTTGGTCAGTGTTTTTATCACAGATTAGAAAGCTACTTGAACTTGTCCTCCAAAGCTGTAAGTTAAGTAAACCTCTCTAATAAGTATTTAGCCTCAAGTGTTTCATTATATCAATAAAAACAGATGTGAGCAGAAGACTTGTGAGCGTTAACAAGTTAGGAACAATGAATCTTAGGATGCATGGGTTATTATTAGTAAGCTATGGTTACTACTGTTATCACTTCTGAGCACAGGCTTACTGTTTCCATAATCTTCTTTGTACGATTAAGTTGTCAAAGATATGTGGAGAAGAGAATGCATGCTGTAGAAATCTAAAGCCTCCGGAGGTCATTGTGGGTTGAATACCTTCATGAACAAAAACAATCATGGTAATAATTAGCATTTACAGAGCACCTTGCAATTTACAGACTTTTTTCCCAGTATCGTCTCATCTTGTGGAGGCCATGAACTGGCTCTTTGATTGTATCCTATGTCAATGGCTAAGCTTTCCTGCCAAGGCTTGAAAGTTACAGAACTGGGAGGTACTGTCAGAAAGAAGATTTATAACACATTAAAAGTCAGAAAAATCTGTCGAGCTTGTTGGCATAGAAATGGATGTACTGGGCATTTTAGAAACACAGTAATATTAACATGTCCTGTAAAAGAAGCAACTGGCTCTTATTTTCATTTCCAAAATGCACCAGAATTGTCTGGTACTTAAAAAAATTCGAGGTGAGTGTTACATAATAATAATGAACTTTGCTTATTTGAAAGGTAGAGTCACAAAACCAGGGCATATTTGAATCTAATTTCTAGCAAAGTTTGAGATTATCGAAATAAGCCACTAACTGCAAGGAGAAGCATACAGGAGAAGTAGGAGCTGGTGAATATTTTGTTTTAGAAACTCGGTTTCCTATTTAAGAACCATTACAGTCGCATCTGCTTTCTTGTGACCACAACTTAAAACCTGAAGTCAATCTTACAACTGGCCAGATCTAAAACCAGGGGTCAGGAGGAGAAAACGCAGCCCTATGAGAATGAACCTCGATGACAGCTCTACCTGCCAGCGCTCCTGTCCTGCATCGCCGGGAAAGGAGAGGCTTGCTACTTAGACTCACCGCCCAGCCTGTACCATGTGAGGTTATTGGATTACACAGGAAGCCGGACGCATCGATAGCCTGGGAGCCGCGCTGGGTGCCGCGGGCTGGCCCGTAAGCCTTTCCAGATGTGGCGGCGGCGCGCGCTTGGCTGCAGGCCAGGAGGCCGCCTGCAGCCGCTTCCCCCGGGCCGCAGCGCCAGCCGCAATGCCCGCGTCCTGAGCGGCCAGACGCCGCCTCCCCAGCCAGGAGGGACCAGGGTCGCGCCCGCGCGGCGCTGAAGGCACCCGAGTGTGGATGGGGGACCCCGAGGCCCACGTGATGGCTCGGCCCCTCCGGGCCCCTCTGCGGAGGTCCTTCAGCGACCACATCAGGGACTCCACCGCCAGGGCCCTGGATGCTATTTGGAAAAACACCAGAGAGCGAAGGCTGGCAGGTGAGGGGCGCAAGCGGGTGCCGGGGTATCGGCAAGAAGGCAGTTAGTACACAGAGCCAGTCATTACTCGGGTAATTAATGAGCTCATCAGCCGGAGAATATGGTATTTAGCGTTTCTGGACTGCTGGAGGGGGTTGTTTTGTTTCTTTTTCTGTAGTGCCTCTCTTGCGATTGGCCTGATTATTTCTAGATAAGGTTTTATGAGGTGCTTTGGTTTGGGGGGTGGGGAGTTGCCCTTGAAAAGAAAAGCAAGGTCTTTTGGAGTGTCAGGAAATCAGCAGAGGTGACAAACTGCAGGCATCAGCCCTGGGTTCTGTACTGTGGTCGAGGATCATCTTTGGAGCAGATCTAGCCTGAGGTGGCCTGGCAGGGCTATGTGGGACAGTAGAGGAGTCACCCAGTATCAGCTTGCTGGTATTTCCTCTGGCAGCTGCTCTAAGTTCCAACAGGGCACCAAGTATGCCAGTGGCAGCTGTGTGAAATGTAATAAAACATCCATATAGTGGTGCGGGTCAGGTCCTTTAGGGCTCATGTGACAGGCACCAAATAGCAGGCTGTGTTTAAAGGACTCCAATAAGGATACAAGGAGGTCTGTCTGATTCTGGGTAGAAGAATGCCCATAAGATGGTATGACATAGCATCTCACAGGGATGGGGAATGACCCCGGGAATCTAGGGACGGAACTCCATCAGCATTCAAGGGCTCCTTGATTGCTCCCAAAGCACATCTGTGCCCCTCAACCAGACAGTCACATGGATGGGTTAAAGACTAGGTACTCCTGCTGGGCGTGGTGGCGCACGCCTTTAATCCTAGTACTTGGGGGGCAGAGACAGGCGGATCTTTGTGAGTTCAAGGCCAGCCTGGTCTGCAGAGTGAGTTCCAGGACAGCTGAGGCTACAGGGAGACCCTGTCTTGAAAAGACCAAAAAAAAAAAGGTACTCCAAATCTTCTTGATTAATCTAGTTGGTTCTCTTTAATTTATTTCTGTATGTGTATGAATGTACTGTCTGCATGCAAGTTTGTGCACCCATGTCGTGCAATGCCGTGGAGGTCAGAAGAGAGTGTCGGATTCCCCTGGAACTGGAGTTCTCCTGGAATTGGAGTTTCAGACAGTTCTCAGCCACCATGTGGATGCTGGGGATCGAACCCGGGTCTTCTGCAAGAGCAGTCGGCGCTCTTAACCACTAGGCCATCTCTCCAGCCCTCTAGTTGGTTTTCATACCCTGAATGGAGTTAGGGACGTAACCATATTGAGTGCCTCTAAAGGTTGATTCATTTGATTTCAGGTAATTATCCTGACGGACTTGAAGAGAGGAAATTTAAGGTGTGTGATTGTACTAAGGCAGATTATAAAAATAACATACAAGTTTGCATAGGCTGTAAGTTTGTTTGCAATGAATATGAGTCAAGCAGTCAGAGTTGGGTTTTTTTTCCAACTGAGACAAGGTCTCCCTCGGACTCAGGGCCCTCCTTTCTAAGCTGCCCAGTGCTGCCATGAGAGCACGTGTGGAAGGCCACATTCTTTATCTATGATAACTTAAGCAATATTGCCCAGGACAGAGCAAATACAAGCAATGTTAACTTTAACCATAAAGCAAGGGAAAATAAGCAAATTATTTTGAATTTAACCATTGCGTTATTGCTTGGGAATAAAACGTATCTCAATGAAAGCAATCACACTTTTCAAATTATCCTTCAACTAACTTTAGTGACCAGAGGAAGTCACTAGGAGATAAGATATAGAATTATAAGATGTCCAATTCTAACTGGTTGACTTAAAAAAAATGATTCCTTCATTGTCATATGATTGGATTGATCCATTGTCACAAATGGAAAAATATGGCTAAAATGTTTTTGTATATAACACAAAAATATTTTATTGTGGTTTGGTATTTTAATTTAAGTGCAAGGCTAATTCAAATGTTTCTATTTCCTAGACTTCTTCTTTGGTTTTCTTTTTCTCATAATATCAAGAGTTTGACAGCTGAGGACAGGTGAGACTATGACAGGAAAGTGCTGGGTTGTGTAGTAATAGCGTGTTTGGAGTCCAAGCCCAGGAGCCAATACAGAGTCATTAACAGAAACCACCTCAGGAGAAGTCATGATTTTTTATATGTAGTGGAAAATCAAGTGTTCCCATAGCCCTGGCAACAAATAAGATTTTTGCTTCTCCAGTTGCACTGAAGGAAGGGATTCTTCATGATCCTTGGCTGCTCAAAGAAGAGTGTTGGCATGTTAGAATGTTTAGATAGCGAGGAACATGGGGGGATGGGAAGGACTTGGCTGCAACTGAGTGATTACTAGGGACCTGGAAACTGTTGTGTCCTCCCTGGTCCTGGGCTCATGGCTGACACTGTCAGTGTTTGTAAAATGCATATCAGTCTGATGTTCGTCCAAACTCAAGAGCACTCACTCCCACCCTTCTCCTCCAGCTTCTCTGCACCCAATCCTCCCACTGACCAAACACTAAACCACAGCTGTTCATTATCCAGAGGGACTCATTTTCCGAACAGCAGAAGAAATCTTTATTATGTGCCGTCCTGCATTGCCTGCACTTGCAGGGTGGAGGGTAAGGCCCCAGCTTCCTCTTCACTTTGAAATAAATGAGGTGACAGGTAAGGGCGAGTTGGAAGCATCTAGAGGATAGTACTTCTGTTCAAGTGACAGGAATGCTACGTCCATGATTGTGGAGGCCTCAGTGACTCTCATCAGGGATCCTGAAAGCTAGACAGAGTTTGCACTTTTCCACCTGGACAAAGGATTTGGCCATGGCACAAAGTTTTAAGCCTTTCTATTAGGTCTTCTCTATCTTGCCTTTGTCTTGATTTTGCTCTCTCTGTCTCTCTGTCTCTGCTGTCTCTGCTATCTCTCTCTAACCATAATTTAATAATTCCCACCCCAAACCCTGTCATGTAAAAAAATTATTTATCTCTCCCTGTCTTAAACTCCCTTGTGTCTACAACAGGATTCTGTCTGTTATTTTTAAGGATCTCCAGCCTTAGATAAACAAAATATAGAACCGTCACTAGGAAAAGACCACCCAGTGGTGAGAAACAGCAGAATAGACTATCCTGATTTCATCCCCTTTTGCCCTTTTGTTTATGCCACTCTCTGTGCCCAGTCACAACACCAGGAGATTCTCTTACCCATGCCTTCCATGACCATTGTCTTTGGCCCAACAGGTGCACTCTCTTCTTTCCTAAGACCAGAGGACGTCACTAAGTGTTCAGTGACTGGTAGCTTAAGGAAAACCATGGATGACTGATGGGGACCCCAGCTGGATGAACAGTGTGTGTCTCTCTCACATCTCCCTCAGACCCTCACAGTC
Source organism: Rhizomys pruinosus (assembly GCA_009823505.1). NCBI lineage: Eukaryota > Metazoa > Chordata > Mammalia > Rodentia > Spalacidae > Rhizomys > Rhizomys pruinosus. Next base: position 939,982 of record VZQC01011619.1, read on the forward strand.
TCCACATAGATCACCCTCTGATGCCCTCCCATCACCCTCCCATTTGATACCTGGACCTCTGGACATCAAAGTAGATTTCATTCCCAAAAGCCTCTGAGTTCTTTAGCAGAAGTTTTCTTGGCCTTATGTTTGGATGGATCGCTACAGCATTCTGATGAAGTCCATTCATTGCTTCTCAGAATGTTTATAAATATGCAAATAAAATACACAGAATTATAAAAGAAACAACTATCAACGTGTGCAGACCACATAATGGTATATATAAGAATTATTATATAATAACATAAATATAGGAACTTATGTATAAAGTAAAACACACTTTTAAAAATCCCAAAACTTAGGTATAAAAATAAAACTTTTTTTTTTTTTTGGTCTTTTTGAGACAGGGTCTCCCTGTAGCTCCAGCTGTCCTGGAACTCACTATGTAGACCAGGCTGGCCTTGAACTCACAAAGATCTGCCTGCCTCTGCCTCCTAAGTGCTAGGATTAAAGGTGTGCACCACCATGCCCAGCAATAAAAGACATTTTTAAAGAGCCCAGGTACAGACTATTCTGGCTTAGCTAGATAGACCTATGCTGGTTTTGACTCATCTCCTTGTCACCAACCAGTATAGATAAGAAATATTGATAAGGAAGTTTGAATGAGAAATGTCTCCTGTAGGCTCGTGTATTTGAATACTTCCTTCCTGGCTGGTAGTGCTGTTTGGAGAGGTTTAAGATTGGCTATGTTGAAGGAAGTATCTCCCTGGAGATGGGATTTGCAGGTTATAGCCTTGTCCCACTTGCGCTTTGCTCTCTGCATCTGTTTCCTGTTTGTGGTTGAAGATGTGATATCTCAGCTTCCTACTCTAGCCTCCTGCCCCTGTGCCTCCTCTGCCATTACAGACTCTCCCTCTGGAACTATAAGTGAAATAAACTCTTCTATATACTGCGTTGAGGCAGGGTGTTTTGTCAGAGCAACCAAAAGTAACTAATACAGAAGTTGGTTAACAGGGAGTAAGCTGTGCTGTGAAGACCCTGAAATGGGTTTTTGTTGTTGCTGTTTTTTGTTTTGTTTTGTTTTGTTTTGTTTTGTTTTGTTGAATGTAAAAGTCTTTGGAACTTTGGACTAGAGAATCAGTTAAATGCTGTAAGCAGAGCCTAACTGCCCATTCTCGTAGGAGCCTTGAAGGCAGTAGTACTGAGAGTAATATAGACTGTGATGTCCCAGTTCAAAAAGTGTCAAAGAGAGTCACAGTCTGTACTAGCAACTGGACTAGAGGCCATTCCTGGGATAGAATCTGGCTGCCTTCTGCCCCTGTTCTAAGAACTTTCCTGCGGATAAACTTAAAAATAAAGAACTAATTTTTTAGCAGAGGAAATTTCATGACAACATAATGTTGGATCTGTGGCTTGGTTAGTACTGATATCTTTTATGCAGAATGACAATGAAAAGGTGCTAGTAGACAGAAAAAGAGCACTAAGAAGCTTAGTGTTGCAGCCAAGGCACTTGTTAGAAGAGAGGCCATCAGGCCATGAGAGGCCAGTGCATGAAACAGTGAAAGTAAAGTCATGCTATGGTAGAGACTCCGAGATGTTGCACATGCCAGAGCTTTAGACATCTTCCAAGAAGAGCATCGTGCAGGGAGTGGAAGCAGCCCAGGACAGAGATGCAAGTTACAGGCAGCAAAGTTTGAGGGGCTGAGTGTACTAAGTCCTTTGGAACTGAAGTTCCAGACATCTGACATGGGGCTACAGGGTTTGTTATTTGTTCTGCTGGATGTGGATCTTGCTTTGGTCCTGTATTTCCTCACTATATCCCCATTCCTCCCTTTTGGAATAGGAATGTATATACTGTGTTCTTGTATGTTTGAAGTATGGGATTTGCTTTTTGATTTTTGTAAAGGGTTATAGTTAAGGGATTGCTTTGTCTCAAAAGAGACTTTGGACTTTGAACATTGTTGAGACTGTTAATGGCTATGGGGACCTTTAAAGTTGGACTCCGTGTATTTTGCATTGTGATATGGCCATGAGCTTATAGGGGATAGGGGATGGAATGTGGTGGTTTGAGTGAAATGCTCCCCATATTTGAGTACTTGGTCCCCAGTTGGTCAGAAAAATGGCAATTATGTGTGATCCATAGCAGGGTTGGTAAAACCATAACTGCAGAGTGGGGATGGATATAGCTGATATTTTGTGATATGTAAGAGCTGAAGTATGATTTGGGTTTCTTTCTGGTTTCTGTTGGTGAAAAAGCCCCAGGAATAGCTATTAACTTTGTAAGGAACAGAATGGTTTATCAACATTCATAATTTTAGGAAATGCTAAATAGAATTTAGGAAAATTAAAGTACGAATTTTCACACTCTAATTCCTGGATTCCCTGAAGTGATTCATAGACCATAGGTTAAGAATCACTATTTAGGGGGCTGGAGAGATGGCCTAGTGGTTGAGAGCGCTGACTGCTCTTGCAGAGGACTAGGATTTGATCCCCAGCACCCACATGGTGGCTGAGAACCATCTGTAACTCTAGTTCCAGGGGAATCCTACACCGTGCAACTCCGCGGCAGTTGCATGACCCGGGTGCACAAACCTGCATGCAGACAATACATTCATACACATAAATAATAAATAAATGAATAAAAAAAATTTTTAATTAAAAAAAAGAATCACTATTTAATACTCATTGTGGCTTTTCAAATGTCCTCAGTCACTTTGTGTACCAGTTCTAGACCCAGCAAGACATCAGGACTATAGCTCCAAAGAAGGGTACCGGCAAACATCAACTTGTAAACCGAGATGCCAGGCTCTCATTCATAAGTTAGCTATTGTTCTTTGAAGTATATTTGACAATATTCCACTAATAAGTTTAGAGCAATGCATCCCTTAGACTACTCTAAAGAAAAGTAAAAGAAATTAAAATTGGATCTAAAAACACTTAATGAAATTAAAAGGCAGAAAAAAACACAAAAACCCATACTCTGCAAATGTAGTGGTTTCTTTAATATGGAAAGTAGAAGCAATAAATTGAAAAGAAATTAAGTTTCACTATTTAAAATACCTAATGAAGTGAAATGTATCCACAGTATAAAAGCACGCCAAAAAGCAAATCCACAGTGTCAATTAGAGAGACATGACATAGAAGGGGAAAATCTAAGTCTCTGATGAGATAGGTATGGTCCTATCTCCACAGCTATAGAAGAAAAGTGAATTGCCTGTGAAGATGGTAAGAAAATTTAGACAAATTTCAACTCAGATGAGCTTCAATGGCTATCAGACAAATTCTTCAAGTATGTATATTAGATTGGATGCCCTGGGGTATTTGTGTGTGTGTGTGTGTGTGTGTGTGTGTGTGTGTGCGCATGCGCGCGCGCGCGCGCGTGTTCCTCATTCACTATCTTAACATCTTTGGGAAACAGATTTCTGCATTTGAATTGACCAGATCTCTAATACACTGGCAACATAGGTGTCTGGCCTGCTCTGTAACATACTGGTTCTCCAGGATGCTGGCCCCCTTCCAGTGAAGGCCAACCACAAACATTGACTCTTGTGAACTGCTTTTTGCGCAGTTGGTTCACAGTGAAAAGCAAGTAAGGGCATATGGAATGCCTTTTAACCAGGAGTGAGGTATGCCTCAAAATATGCAGTAAACAAAGACAGCTCTAATCTAGATTCTTTTTAAGGAGACACAACCATTAAGGATGCTTCAGGAGCTACTGCAATGTGAGCGTGAAGCCACTGAATTAAGTTTTACTATTTCAATAAAGAGAGGAAGGTGCCGCTGTCAGGGGTGGCTTTGATGAGAGAAAATGTTCATACAGTGGATGGAATTTCAGACTGTGCATAAGACTGCCTGCGTTAGGACTGTGGCTTTTGCACTAGATAAACTTTGGTTAAGGCAATCTGTCCCTCACCTGTATAAAGGGTGATAACAACTCCTACTTCATAATGTGCTTTTAAGCATTAAGTGATCTGCTATTCAAAGTGCTTAGAAGAGCATTTGGCATACTCAATAAACACATCCTCAGTTTTGATATTATGGCTCCAAGTCTCTATTTTCCTCATGTCCTGTTTCCTGGGGAACTTCTCCCTATTTGTCAGCCCACCATCACTGCAACTTACCTGGGGCTTTGGGGCAAAAGTAACTCAACCAGTCTAAAAAAGAAAAACCAAAGAAAAGCAAATTTTCAGTAGTAGATGAATTCATTTCCATAATGCAGAAGAGCAACAATAAAAGACATAAAGGAAATGACTTTTGAAACCAACTTTTTGAACTCCTGAAGGAAATGGGCAGGATAACTGTTTCTGCACATTGATAAAGGATTCACCTCTTGCAGAGGAGTTTGTCACACTAGGTACACAATCTCTGCACATCTTTCCCAGCGAGTTGGGACCTGCTTTTGAAAATTGCTCTATGGATGGAGCCAAACATGGGAAAGAACAGAAGCACCAGCAGCCTGGGGTTCCAAACACGTGGCCCCACTCTGGTATGGGAAAAAGTATGCTAAACGTCAAGGCTGCCACTTGAAAGGGATGCCTTGCACACCTCCCATTCTGCAGCAAGTCTGTTGCAACTCTATTTGTTGAAAGTAGTATGCCTGGATGGTCCTCTCATTTTGCCAAAGGTTTCAGTAATTATAATAACTAGATGTGTAAAGTCAAAGCCTTGATAGGAGAACCATATATATTGATTTGTCAGAAGTCTCCTTAAGGTGCCAAAGCTATATTGTTCAGTGAAAGCTAAATTTAAAAGAAACATTCCTCTGTAAACTCTCTGTTCTAGAGGAATTACTTTAGGCATAGATTGAGGTTAAGCTAAATGTTTTGCAAGTTTTGGTTTCAGTTACTTTTAAAATAGTCTGTCATTCTCAAAGAGGAGGAGCCCCCACCCAAAAAGCACGTGCTGGGGTTGTGTGTGATGATGATGGTTGTGCACTGATCCCTCTGTGTTCTTCCTCCTGGGTTGACAGTAAGCACTGGATTTTTGTTTTGTTTTGTTTTGTTTTTGGTCTTTTCAAGACAGGGTCTCCCTGGAGCCCCAGCTGTCCTGGAACTCGCTCTGTAGACCAGGCTGACCTTGAACTCACAAAGATCTGCCTGCCTCTGCCTCCCAAGTGCTAGGATTAAAGGCGTGCGCCACCACACCTGGCAGCACTGGTATTTTTAAGCACTTGCCTGGAACTATTGATAAAGACTTAACCATAGAAAAGGTGAAAGTTATTCCTGTCCCATAGCAATCAGACTCCCCATGGCAGTACTTCTGTTGCTGTTCTGAGATTCAGCCAAAGACTGAACATACGAGGGCCTTCTTAAAATGATGATTTACATGTGGCATCGACCAGCAGCCAGCTGCCAGCATTTTCATGCATCTGTCATGGGTGCCTAATAAATGCCAGAGTTTATACTGAAAGCTGCAAGAGAATTTTCTCATTTTGTGTTCAAAATCATCCTGAGAAGTAGATGCTTGCTCTCATTTAAATTAACATATTTGTTAATATTAAAATATTAGGGGACTGGAGAGATGGCTCAGCGGTTAAGAGCTCCAACTGCTCTTGCACAGGACCCCGGTTCGATTCCCAGCACCCACATGGTGGCTAAGAACCATCTTTAACTCCAGTTTCAGGGGAATCTGACACCCTCTTCTGACCTCCACAGCATTGCACGACAAGGGTGCACAAACCTACTTGTAGACAGTACATTCATACACATTAAAAAATAATAAATTAATTTTTTAAAATGTGAACATATACATCATATACATGATATATTATACATATATACATTAATGTAACATGTTAACATATTAACATAATAGATTAAAAATGAATTAATTAATGCAGGGCATGATGGTGTATGCCTTTAATACCAGTACTCTGGAGATCTCTGGGAGTTCGAGGCTAGGCTTGTGTACAAATTGAGCTCCAGTCCAGCCAGGGCTATATACCTTGTCTCAAAAAAAAAATTGCATTAATGAATTTCACAAACTCCAGAAGCCTCAAAATATGTCAATTATCATTAATTCACCTCCCAATGATATATTGAGCATCATTGTATACCAGACACTATACTGGGCACTGAATGAGAAACAAGATAGATGGAATCATTGTCCATCTGTCATAGGTATGACATTTAAATGTCACGAAGCACCCCCAGCTCAGTTAAACTTTGTTTTACTAAGAAAGAATTACATTATGGTTTCCAGCCCTGAGAGTTATGTGAAACTCATCACTGATGGGCTCTTTAAACTGGCCATCCTCGGGGGTGTGAGAGAAGGCACACTTGTGAGGGATAGTATCAAGAAGGTGCATCAGTATAATTTCAAAAAACATGCACAACTAAGCTGCTCTACTCATAGTATGAGATATCCCTTGTAGACTGATGACTATAAAGAGAAGAAGCAGGAGTAGCAGGGTCCAACACGAATATAAAAGTTGAGAAAATCCAGTCAGCTGCCCTGCAGATCCCTGTGGGCCCATTTCTCTTCCTGAGCAGAGCATGCCTTATAGACATGAATAAATAAGCCAGACTATCCGGATGCCCCCACAGACAGGGAAATCCTCTCTTCAGCCAAAGGTCAGGTATGTTAGTGTCTGTCACCTTCCCTGGTAAATAGCAGTTCTCTTCATAGGACAGAAAGACTTACTTCCAAAATCCTAGGACATTATATTTTTAATCATCTTTATTAATGAGATGGTGACCTCTCATTAAGTATATGAAAATTTTAAGATATGTCAAATCTACAGGATGCTCTTGGCTGATTTAGAAATCAGAATGAGCTAAAGTTAGAAGTCGCACTTCAAATATTTCAGTTTATGTATGAGGTTATGGTCAGATTTTAGCACACAACAGCTATAGAACTGAAATTGGTTGTTATGAGTCATTTGGGATACCCCAGAATTTCTTACAGAACTAAAATGGAAGTCAATACTGCTCTTTGTCTGATAATAACTTGAAAAAGCACGTTTCTATTTTGTATTTTAGGAGGAAAGAAAAAATAGTACTGGCTGTATTGTATTAAAATGTGTCATAATTATCTTTCTTAATGTTGTCTGGTTGTAATGATTAGCTTTAACTGTCAACTTGGTACAATTACTTGGGAAGAGTATCATTGGCCTGATCTGTGGGCATGCCTGTGGGGAGCTGTCTTATTAAGTTAACTAAAGGAAAGACCCAGTCCACTGTGCACAGGATTGTTCCCCAGGCAGGGGATTCTGTATAACAGTTGAGGAATTGACCTTAGTGAAAGCAAGCAGGCAAGTGAAATTCTATGTATTCATTTCTGTCTGCTCTCTACTGTGGATGTGATGTGATTGGCTGTTTGAGGCCTTAATCTTTCCCAAACAGTGGAGCCTGGAATTGTGAGCTGAAATAGACCCTTTTCTCCTCCAAGGTGTTTTTTGTCAGCATGTTTTATCACAGCATCAGCGATGAAACTAGAGCACTAGTCATCAAAATTACGGCACCCTCTGAGTAAAACAATACTTGAGATAACAGAATTTAAAGATGCTGTCTTCATTCATGGTCAAGAAAGTCTATACCTCATGTGTAACACAACCTCAAAAAGTACCCAAACCCACTTCAAATCACATCATCCTGGATTGGTTTTAGTAGTCTGAAAATTAGTTATCATGGACACAATTCAGGTGTTCATTTAATCAAGGAGAAAATTACCAAAGGAGATAGGAATTTCTACTGATGTTGCTGTCACCAAGTTTCTCACTTAACTAAGGCAAAATTTGATGTTGAAAATATGTTCAAGTACTGTGTATTATGTTAGAGGTGATATTACTAGTATATTCTAAGCTATCCTGTTAATTATGATTTCTTGTCGTTACTTGGTAGAGAAGCTTAAAGACGCAAATCAAAGAAAGTAACACCCACCCCTGATGAACTGTTGACTATGGCTAGATGCTGGGGGAGGGGGCCACTGTCTCCCCACTGGGGAACCCATGAGGCTCCTGTGAATAGTTCCACACCCCTAGTCATGTAGATGGAGGTTGTTATACTAGATGGACATATCCTTTATCAACTTCATAAAACCTAGTACCGATTGTCCACTTTATTAAAGACACTATGGCAATTGGCAGAAATGATTCAAAGATAAATTAAAAGTCATCTTTGGGCTCCAGTAGTTGTGCGTCTATTTGGTGGAGGAGACAAAAGATGCACGATTTGACAGCTGAGGTGGGGTGCTTGCTGACCCTTGCAATGTCTAGTCTGTTTTCTACTTCATGTTGACTCCCCTCATTCCTTCTTTCCTTCTTTTCTCCCTCCCTCCTGCCCTTTCTCTTCTTGAGTTTCTCTCTCCCCAACCCTACTTCTTCTGTCTCCAGGAGGAAGTTACCGCTTGTCCAGTTACATTGACAGAAAACAAAGGCTATCCATGCTTTCTAACCATTAGCAAAGTGTTCTGTCAAGGCCATGCTCCTGCTGCCCTTACAAATCCTACTTATCACTGAAAACTTCCTTGGCGCCCTAAACTTAAGTCTAACTTTTAGCATTATAATTATTGCTTCTTCATTCTTGTTCATGAAAAAAAAAAATAGCAGACTCAGTGCAGAGAAGCCTCTGTGTCACTAGAGAATGTGATGTGTGCGTGCTTATGTGTATGTGTGTGTGTGTTTGTGTGAAAGAAAGAAAGAAAGAAAGGAAGGAAGGAAGGAAGGAAGGAAGGAAGGAAGGAAGGAAGGAAAGAAAAAAAAAGAAAGAAAGAAAGAAAGAAAGAAAGAAAGAAAGAAAGAAAGAAAGAAAGAAAGAAAGAACTGCCCAGTGTAGTGATGTGCACATTTAATTCCAGCACTCGGGAGGCAAAGGGAGGTCTGCAATGAGATCCAGGCCAGCTGGATCTATAGGGAGAACCTGTGTCAAAAACAAAACAAAGGGGGGGGGG
>VZQC01011619.1:949599-969573 GCA_009823505.1 Rhizomys pruinosus
TTCCAGGAGAACTCCAGTTCCAGGGGAATCCGACACCCTCTTCTGACCTCCGCGGCATTGCACGACACGGGTGCACAAACCTGCATGCAGACAGTACATTGATACACATACAGAAATAAATAAAATTAAAAAAATAAATAAATAAAAGCACTAAGGACTGGACTTCAATCTCTAGTACTCATGTTAAAAAAAAAAAATGTCAGATGTAGTGACGCACCCTGGTCATAGGAGCACTAGGGAGACAGAGACAGCTGGGTCCCTGGGGCTCACTGGCCAGCCAGCCTAGCTGGACAGGTGAGCCCCAGTTCCAGGGAGAGACCTCATCCCAAAAACAACGGAATGGCTTCTGAGGAATGATACCCAAGGTTGACCTCTGGCCTCCACAGGCATGCATTCACATGTCCATAGGAGCGTACACACATGAGGAGCATACACACATGAGCGTAACACGTGTGGGCATGTGCACACACACACTAGCAGATTACAAATCGCCAACACATAGTGAGAAAAACATCTAATATTATTGTTTGGTGACCTCTTGGCTGATGACTTATGAACACCCTGAGACGATGCTGGTCCCCGTCTCTTCAGGGAACTTCTTATTAACATGCACACGTCTAGGCAATTACATATATACACATGCATGCACCCCCCCCAAGGATCATATGACTCTGAGAGGTTTCTCTTCATAAAGACTGAAGGGTCTTGATTTACAGGTTGCCGGTGTAAAAGTCACAACAGTGCAGCTGGCTGTAGACAACCCACAGTGGGGGAAACAGCACATTTTATGGTGTCTAGACTTTGTTTTATCTTGTAAATTTTTGGTGACATATTTAGCTTTTTGTAGACAACTCTCAAATTACTGAGTCAGCAGTCGATGTGGCTCAGCTTATCCTGACCCATCATCTTTAATCTAGTCTTGAATAGCAGGATGTTGTAGGTCCGGATTGAAGTGTGACCTTTGCGTGTTTTCCATTCATGCTTGATTATTATATCCTAGAGGTCTAGACAGTGTTATTGGTTTCTCACCAACACAAACATCTGGCAAAAAAAATATATATATAGCTCAACTCGATGAGTAAGAACATTCCTAACCTACCCGTATGATATACTATATACTATTTTAAAATAAAACTCTTTTGCATAAAAACCTTCCTTCTCTACTCCAAAAGTGTACTATCAAGCATATTATTTTTCCAGCTCTGATAAGACTGTCTTTGGACCATAATTTTTCACTAAGAAAAACAAGTTTGAACATGTAATTTCAGACCCTTTAAAGAAACATCTTTCTTTTGTGCTCTTATAAGAAGCTACAGTTTCACTTGGTGAATTCCAGCCAACTGAAATTAGCACACACATGTTGACTCCTGTGTAGCTCACACTGGACAAATGAAATAATTTGCCAGTAGATGTGCAGAAGAAGGGAAAGGGAACCAACCCACAGCAACATGAGCTTTAGTTATCAGACCTTGGAAAATCATTCCAAGGCCTTCCAAATCTCTATTTGACATGGATCCATTTTAGCATTCATTGTATTGGAGCTTATTTGAGTGTGTAAATGTGTTGTATGCACTCATGTGTGTACAGGTCTGAGTGCCTATGTGTGGGAGGGCGGAGGCCAGAGGACGGTGTTGGGTGACCTGCCCTATCCCTCTCCTCCTTGTTCCTTTGAGACTGTATGTCTCACTATATGAACCTGCTGCTAGGCTGGTGGCCAGAAAACCCAAGCTAGGGGTTGCAGGAGCATGTGGTCATGCCTAGCTTTTTACATGGGTGCTAAGATCCAGACTCAGGTCCTCATGCTTGCACAGAAAATGCCCTTGCCCACTACACCATCTCTAGCTCCTGGGAAGGGCTTTTTGTAAGAGCCAGAACTTCTCAGAGTATTATACCACTGAATTAGAGAAAGATGCTGGGGTCCTTTCCCTTATGACAGAGCCATAGATCACATCTGTGCTGAATCGCTTCAGTAGTCAACTTGACACACCTGGGAAGAGGATTGGGAAACTTCCGCTATTGATTAGGCCTATGGACTGTCTGTAGGAAAGCCTTTCTTTTTTTTTTTTTTAATTTTATATTTAATTTTTTAGTAATGTGTAGGAATGTACTTTCCTGCCTCAGGTTATTGTGCACCCGGGTTGGTGCAGAATGCCACGGAGGTCCGCAGAGGGTCTGCGGATTCCCTAGAACTGGAGTTCTCCTGGAATTGGAGTTACAGATGGTTCTCAGCCGCCATGTGGGTGCTGGGGATCGAACCCTGGTCCTCTGCAAGAGCAGTCGGTGCTCTTAACCGCTAGGCTATCTCTCCAGCCCCTGTGAAGCCTTTTCTTGACTGTTGAATGACATGAGAGGTGGGAGGGCTCAGCCCAATGTGGATGAAGCTACTCCTGGCCAGGTGGTCCTGGGTTATATAAGAGAGCAGGAACCAGGCTTGGTGACACATGCCTTTAATCACAGCACTCGGGAGGCAGAGACATAGGCAAGAGGATCTCTGAGTTCAAGACCAGCCTGGTCTACATAGCAAGTTCCAGGCCAGCTGGGGCTACAGGGAGAGCCAATCTCAAAAAGACAGAGAGAGAGAGAGAGAGAGAGAGAGAGAGGCATTGGCCAGAGGAGCGAGCCAGTAAGTAGCATTCCTCTGTGGCCTGTGCTTCTTCAGTTTCTGACTCTAAGTTCATGCCTTGAGTTCCTGTCCTGTCTTCCCTCAATGATGAACTTTTATTGGGATCTGCAAGCCAAGTATATTGTTTTCTCCCCAAGTCCCTTTTGATCAGTGTTTCAGCACAGCAACAGGAAGCCAATAATGACAGGGGTGTTGCTGTGAGGAACCTGACCATGTTGCTTTGTGAGAAGACTAGAAATGTTTGGAACCTTGGGCTGGAAACGCCCGGGAGTAACTAAATTTCAGTAGGCTGCTGTGTGGCAACTTGGAAGGTAACAGTACGAGGTATAGATGACACAGGCCTGGTTCGTGAAGTATCAGAGGATACTAAAGACTGACAAGGCCATTCCTGAATTAAGAATCAGTAAAAGTAAAGCCTTTTGTACTTACTGGGACAATTGATGCCGGTTAGCCTGGCTGAAAAACTGGCTGTGATTAATAAGATATCATCAGCATCACTGAGGTTAAACCTTCCGGGAAGTACTTCATCCTGGTCAGTATGCAGAAGCCCTAGGGAGCCAAGGCTGCATCTCAAGCTGGAAGCAGAGCTTGGCAATGTGTGAGAGTCTCCCATGTGGTGTTGGTGTTGGTGACGGGAAAGCTGCAGAACTGAAGGGGCCATGGAGAGATTCTGATGCTTTGCACCCTCAGAGGCCAGGATGGAAGAGTGGCGACTTTAGCATATTGGAGATGCCGGTGCTGTGAGAGAACCACCAAAAGCAGTAGCGGGTGTGGAATGGAACTAGCCAAAGGCTAGAGACAAGCCGTGTGTGCTGTGGATGGCGTGGCCAGAGAGGTGGAAAGATCACGAGTGAATCGAGGTATTGGATATTGAGTTTTGCTGCTGTACTTTGATTTTGCTTGAGTGCTCCCTGATTCTTTCCTCTTTGGAATTTTATAGAAGTCCACAGTTGAGAGATTTTGAAGTATTTTAAAGAAACTGAGCTTTGGGCTGGAGGGATGGCCTAGCGGTTAAGAGTGCCTACCGCTCTTGCAGAGGACCCAGGTTCGATCCCCAACACCCACATGGAGGCTGAGAGCCATCTGTAACTCCAATTCCAGGAGAACTCCAGTTCCAGGGGAATCTGACACCCTCTTTTGACCTCCGCGGCATTGCACGACACGGGTGCACAGACCTGCATGCAAACAGTACATTCATACACATAAATAAATAAAATTTTAAAAAAAGAAACTGAGTTTTAAGTATTGGAATTTTAAGCACTATGAGACTTTGTACTATGATTTATATTGTAAATTAACATGAGAGTTCCAGGAAACTGAAAGGTTATGATTTAATAGTGATGTGGTTGTGTGTCAAGGTGACACAAGGTCAGTTGTGCTGGGCAGCTTCATTTGTCAATTTGACACACCTGGGAAGAGAGAACCTAAGCTGGGGTATTTCCTCTGTGGATTGGCCAGTAAGCTGCCTGAGATCGTTCTTGATTGCTGAGTGATGCAGGAGGGCCCAGCCCACAGTTGGTGGTGCCAGCCCTGGGCAGGTGGTCCTGCATTGTATGAGAAAGCAGGCTGAGCACAGGTCAGAGGAGCAAGCCAGTAAGCAGTGTTCCTCCATGGTCTGGTTCAGTTCCTACCTTGGCATCTTGACTCAAAGATGGACTGTGACCTGAGCTGTAAGCTGAAATAAATCGTTTCCTCCCAAGTTCATTTCGGTCAGTGTTGTATCCAACCAACAGAAAACAAACTAAAGCAATAACCAACCAAATACCACACAAAACATACCCACAGCATGAGTACCAGGAAGGAGACCATAGAAAATAAGACAACTCCAAAGTGCTTGACATACTGTTTTCTGTGTGCTAACTACAAATACATCAATTTCATGATGGGGATTTTATACATAGAATATTGAAAATTGATCAGATCTACATTCAATAACTAATTCCAACAATTTGTGAATAATACTGTTTTTTTCTTTCTTTTTTTTTCCTTCTTATTTTTCTTCCTCAAAGAAAGAAACAAAGCTAGAGAAAGATTTCCCTCAGCCCTTCAGTGAGTGTTTGTATAAATTGATGGCTTAAAACTCAAGACTGTATTTCTGCCCAGAGCTTCTGGCACAGTGTATTAATTGCACAACTGAAGACAAGCATACAGGGTAAACTCCAGAAAAATCATGTCAAAGCAGGGCCTGAAAACTTAAATGCCCTTTGCACTGTTTAAGACAATAACAACAGTCCCTGACCAGCCACCCTGCACATACCTCAAGGATTAACCAGCACATCCTAATAGGCTGGGAAAGGAGGGAAAATAAACATTTCATTTTAAAAGAAAAAAGAAAAGAAAATGTAGGCCGGGAAGGATGTAAACAGGGAGGGGAGGGTAAGCTGCTGCCCCTCTCTGGAGACTATGACAAATGGTGCAAAACTGGGCACCCACCTTCACAGCCACCACCACACACATTCCAAACTCCCGTTCCTGTGAGGCCAATTCACATAAAGTGTTTTCATTTCTGTGACCCTGAGTGTGTCTCCCACGCTGCTGCATTAGTGTTCTGGCAGTGTACCCCTGTGGCCTTCCACCCCCACTAATCCCCCACCACCACCCACACACCCCACATGCTCAGACGCCTCTGTGACTGTCTACAGGCATTTTACTTATGTGGTACTTAGAGTGCAATGCTGAGTTTAATAAGCTCACTCTCAATGCCCAGTATTTTTCCCTGTTTGAATGTTAAATATTGTAATGAATTAATGAACTATCATTATTTTAGCTATCCTCTAATCTCAAAATAAAAGTACTTTTTAAATCATAGTCACTTAGGTAATGTCTATTTTTAAATGGATCTTAGGAAACAGGCATTTGACAACTTTTATTAAGAAAAATACTGACCTGTACCCTGTACAAATTGAGATCTGAGGGTCAAAAGGCAAGTGCTTTTAATAACTTTTAAAGAGTAGGTAATCTTTGTTCTCTTTGAAGACTGCAGTATGTTCTAATTGCTTCTGTAAAACGAAGGCGATGTTGCTATAGCTAACGGCCCATGCAGTCATCGCATGGACTCTGCCTCCCAGGGTATCCCTTAGCTTTCATAGTGTGTTCATTGTTTGTTGATTAAATATAATTTGAGTAACTTTTGAAATTATCTTTGCTTCCCCAAAATCTGGTCTCCAAAAATAATCTTTATGTAGGTTATTAATTAACTAATAGCAAGGATATTTCATTAAACATTTTAGACATTCAAGATATGAAAGTTTCAACCACTAACTTGTGTAATAAAACATTCCCACCCACCACCACGAAGGCCCCCGTGAGCCACTCCTGAGTGGAATTTCCCACCCTTCCTCCTCCTCAACTCCCGATGAAATCATTCCCTTATGAATTTGGTCTCTAATTATTCTCCACAGTGGTTTTATCGCATCAAGCATTTACCTGCACCAAAAGAGTATTTGTTATCTCATTGTAGATTTGAAAGTATCAAATGGCATGATGCTGCAAATACCCATCTGCCACTCTACTTGCTCAGACTTATATTTCTGAGAAGCATTCATGTTCAAACCCAATGTGTTCATCCATATTGAAATTAACGAAAATGGCCATAATTTACTTGTTCTCCTGCTAGGAGACATTTAGATTCTTTCCAGCTACATGTGAATACAAGTGCTTGCTTTTGTGAACGTTATTACTCAGAACTCTCTGAATGTGTGTAGAAGTTTCTGGATGGTAGAATAACTCATTGAAGGTTAGAATTTCATAGCCTGAGTTATGTACATCTTCTATAGCCAAAGATTTCAAATGTATTACACACATACCAGTGGTATATGAGAATACTCATTATGGAAAGCAACCTCAAAATGTTTTAAAGCCATAGGGTAGTCACTTAAAAAGTTAAAATGTGCCGGGCGTGGTGGCGCACGCCTTTAATCCCAGCACTCGGGAGGCAGAGGCAGGCAGATCTCTGTGAGTTCGAGGTCAGCCTGGTCTACAGAGTGAGTTCCAGGATAGCTGGGGCTACAGGGAGACCCTGTCTCAAAAAGACAAAAAAAAAAGTTAAAATGTAACTAATATAGAGAATATAATAACAATGTCAAATATATGTACTCTTGAACATAGACATAAAATATGTTCATGTATACATGTACAAATATACTAACACATATGTAAGTGTACGCACATAAATTTATTTGTATATTGTGAAGAATATTAAATTGTTACCAGGATTAACAAAAACAACATGAATAAGTTCATGAATGAAAGTTGTAAATAATGAATGACTGTGTCTCATTTAGTGTGGTTTCTTGTTCTGATAAAGCTAACCTGTAACTAGGTATCTGTTTAAAGAAGATAATACACCTGAAATTCACTTACACCTAAAGTGGGCCTGTGTTGGGGTGTAAATGCAGCTAAGAAGGATGCGAGTATGGAAAATGACAGTGGAATGTATGGGAAGGTTAGAAGCAGCACACACTTTTTTAGAGATTCTATCCTCACAATAACTTATATTAAGAAATACAAGGACATGCCGGCGTGTGGCGCACGCCTTTAATCGTAGCACTTGGGAGGCAGAGGCAGGCGAGATCTTTGTGAGTTCAAGGCCAGCCTGTCCTACAGAGTGAATTCCAGGACAGCTGGGCTACAGGTAGACCAACTGTCCTCAAAAAGACCAAAAAAAAAAAAAAAAAAAAGAAAGAAATACAAGGACACATAATAAAAGAACATTTCCTCCCTGCGTTTAAAAATCCTTGCAGACAGGTCATGGGTTCCACAGATCAACTGTGTAAGCCCACCATAGGGGTCAATTATTTGAATGTCATTGAAAAAAATAAACATATCTGTCTTGCCTGTAATCCCAGCATTTGGGAAGCTGAGGCAGGAGGATTACAAGATGAAGTCCAGTCTGAGGACATAGTGAGTAAGTAAATAAATATTTTTATTAATTTGTTGGGAATGTCATACCATGTATTTTGATCTTATTCACTCCCCACTCTTCTTCCTAACACTTCTCTAAACCCCCAACTTCATGTTTTCTTGGTTTTGTTGTTGTTTTGAGACAAGATCTCACTTTGTAGCCCTGGCTTGCCTGGTTCTCACTATGTAGATCAGGCTGGCCTCAAACTCACAGAGATCCACCTCCCTCTGCTTCCCAGGTCCTAGAATTAAAGGCATGCACCATTACACTACACCTAGCCATATATATGTGTATATATATATATATATATATATATATATTACTTATTACTTCTGTTTTATGTATATGAGTGTATTGCCTACATGTGTCTAAGTATACCCATGTCATGCAGTGCTCACAGAGGTCAGAAGAGGGCATCAGATCCCCCTGGAACTGGAGTTACAGAGACAATTATTAACTGCCGTGTGGGTGCTGGAAATCAAACCCAGGTTCTCTGCAAGAGCAGTCAGTATTCTTAATCGCTGAACCATCTCTCCAGCCCCCTTTTTTATTGGCCTGGAACTCACTATGTAGACCAGGCTGGCCTTGAACTCACAGAGATCCTCCTGCCTCTGCCTCCCAAGTGCTGGGATTAAAGGGGAGTGCCACCACCCCCTGACCTTTTGAATATTTTTAGTCAGCTGTCAACTCTTAATTCGTGCTGCCCAGATACACTCCTAGGAATGGAGCTGTCTCCTGTAGTCTGCTTGACAGACCAGGAGCCACACCCTTTAAAAACAAAAAGCTGACTTTTGTTCCCCCAGAAAATATCTACTGTCTGTAGCTCTTTAGTCAGGGGTGGGGACCATGAAGCCCTTTCCGCTTCATGCTGGAATGGTGACTGGCTTGATCCTGTGCAGGTCTTGTGCAGGCAGCCACAGCCATGGTGAGTTCCTGAGTACGGCAGGCCTGTCATGTACAAAAGACACGGTTTTGTTGCTGTCTTCATCGCTGGCTCTTACAATCTTTCTGCCCCCTCTTTCATGAAGGTCACTGAGCCTTGTAGACAGTTTAATGTAGATGTATATTTGTGACAGAACATACTTCAGATACTTATTCTCTGCAATTTGAGACTTAATTGTTAACATGTTAATTGTATGCAGTAATAGAATTCAGCATGCTATTTCTATGTGTGCGCACAGTGTGGGTTAGCCATCTCCTGCTTCTCTTACTCCATGCTTCCTTTCCCTGGAGCTCTTCTAATCCTTTGTAATCTCCATTCCATCTTTAAAGTATATTCAGGGAATTGGCGTAGAGCTCAGTCACGGAGCTATTGCCTAACATGCACAAGGCCTTGGATTTGAACCCTAGCACCACAAAAATAAATGTATTCTGTAAGCAGAGCATCACACACTAGAATGATATGCATGATAGTTGAAGTGCAGTGTCTCTACCTCAGCTTCTACAGAGAGATGTGCAAAAAATGACAGTTGCTAGACTTTGACAATCTCAGTAACAGGCGAACATGGCGACCTCGGGCCTTACATTCTTCACTAATTCAACTGATTCTCTTTCTTCTTGGCAGACCGATAAGTGGGAAACAAAACACTTCATGGTGTTATGAACACTTCAGATAGCATCTTGAAGATAGACTCGGATACCTCTTCTTAGGTCCTGGTGAATTTATACTTTTCTTTGTTAAATAATCTTATTCTATGTTACTGAATTGGTGACATGTCATTTCTTTACAATGTAGATTCCAGAAGACAGAAGCCACACTTTCAAAGCATAGGGGCGGAGGAGCTGGTCATGATGGTGCACAGCCTTTAATCCCAGAATTTGGGAGGCAGACGCAGGTGGAGCTCTGTGAGATCTGGGCCAGCCTGGTCTACATAGCCAGTTCCCATTCAGTGGGACCACAAGGGAGACCCTGTCTCAAACAAACATAAAAAACAAAACATGTTGGGAGGATTATTCATAATTACATGACTGTCAGTTTTCCTCCTAATTTTAATGCCTTTTATTATTTTTCATAGAAAATGTTCTCAAATAATTCTTTACATTCTTTCCTTTCTCTTCAAAATATAATCCATCTCCTCTTCTATCTTCAGTTGGAACTTGTCTCATCTAACCATAATTATTTAACCACAGTCACAATCAAAACATTTTTAGCACACATACCACAATCAGACATTCACAACTAAGTCTTTCCTCTACTAAAAAATAATACCCTTATCCCAAAAGAGGAATGATCAAATGAAATGTAGCAAGAGTTTTGTAGCTAAAAGCTATTTATTGAGAAATAGTATAAGATTGGAGTTTTGCCTCAACTTTCTGATCCTTATTTTATCTGGGTCCCTAATACTGAGTGCCAGGGTCTGCTTAGAGCTTCCTGCACTGTCTCTTAATGTGTGATAAACTTGTGAAGTAGATTCTGTTATTATCTCTGTTTCCCAGATGAGGAAACATGTCCAAAAAGGTTAAGTATCACACCCAAAAATCACTTAACATGTCCAAAACTGAGCTCTTTGATTTCCCCACAAAATGTGTCTTTTCATCTCAGTTCACAGAGCCACCTCTGGCTTCTCTGTCCTGTCATACCTCACATTCCTTCCATCAGACAGCTAGATCAGCCCTTCCTGCAAGCACATCCACAATCTGATCACTTGTCTCCGCCTTTGCCGCCGTGGTTCACGTCACTATCATCTCACAGCTGTATTCTTATTATCTCCTGGTATCTGGCCTCCTACTTCAACCTTCATCCCTCACCTGTAGTTTATCCCAAACACTGCAGCCAGAGAAACATTTAGAAATGTAAATATGTCTTGTTACTGCATGACTCAAAACCAGCCTTCAGATATCTTTCCCTCAGGTTTATAAGGAACTCCCTTCTGTGGTCAGGAAGTCTACACCTGACCTTGGACCTACCTTCCTTCATACCTCACTTTCTTACATTTTTTTCCTCTAGTTTACCACACACTCTGGACTCTTTGCTGGCCCTTGGTGATCACTGTTCCTCATCCTGAAAAGCACTTTTTACAGATAGGCATAAGGCACTTTCCCTTGGGTCATTCAGATGTCTTTTAACACATTACTTCCACTGAAAAGCCATCCCAGACAACTATAGTACAGTTGTATTCTCCATCAACTAATTGCAATGCGTTTACCCTTGTTTTCTTTTTTGTTTTTGTTTTTTTTGAGACAGGGTCTCCCTTTAGTCCCAGCTGGCCTGAAACTCACTATGTAGACCAAAGGCCTTGAACTCACAGAAATCTTCCTGCCTCTGCCTCTGCTTCCGCCTCTGCCTCCTGAGTGCTAAGATTAAGGGCGTGCACCACCATGCCCGGCACGCTAGTTTTCTTAGTATGTGTATGTCTCCACGTGTGCATGTACAAGCCAGAGGATGGCCTCAGATGCCACTCCTTGGGTCCCATCCATCTTGGGTTTTTGTTTACTTTGTTTATTGAGGTCTTTCAGTGGCCTCAAATTCACCATGTAGGTTAGTCACTTTTCTGTTGCTGTGATAAAACCACTATGACCAATGGAACTTATAAAAGGAAAAGTTTATTTGAGCTTACAATTGACAGTTCCAGGGAATTAGAGTCCATTGTGGTGGGAGGCCTGGTGGCAGGAGCTGGAGCAGAAAGCTGAGGTTCACTTCTTCCAGTGAGCACAGGAAACCAAGAGAGCCACTGGAGACTAGCAAGGCTTGTTGAACTCTCTAAGCCCGTCCCCCAGTAACATACTTCCTCCAGCATGGTCACACCTTCTAAGACACCCCAAAACAGCACCAATGACTGTGGACAAAAATGTCTGAATACTTGAAGCCTATGGGGGGACATTTTCATTCAAACCACCTCAGTTAGGTTAGGCTTGGTGGCCAGAGAACCTGTTACCTTACCCATCTCCTCCTCCCAAATTCAGGGATTACAAGTATAAGCCACCATGCCCAGATTTTGTTACGTGGGTGCTGGAGATTGAAATCAGGTCCTCCTGCTTGCAAGGCTAGCATATTAGTGACTGAACCAGCTCTCCAGTCCTTGTTCTGTTTTCTATGTTTATCTATATGCCTGTCTCCTTATTGTTACTATGTTTATCTATCTTGCAGAATGTAAGTCCTAAGAGGCCAAGCACTTAGTACGTACATCTTCCTATTCCTACTGCTTAGAGCTGCAGCTGAGGTACTTGAAGGATGATTTCATCAATGGAATATATATAAACTCAAATACATTTATGTATTTCCAAACGTAGAAATGCATATAGAAGTGTTATTAACAAAAACATACAAATGCATCTTGTATAAAACTATTTAAAGAAAAAGATAGTTGTTGGGAGTTGAGGTAAAACATCTACTTCACATTTTTTATGAGCCAATCAAATATTCAGAAGCTATTTAAATCTGTAACCCCTCATGTGCCTATTATATGTAGTGCTTATTCATAAGTTATTTCTATATTTATATTTTCATTCTGATATGGCTAATTCCTAAAGTTCAAACTTCAATCTATCATTGCCACCTTTACTTTATTACTGGTTTTGCTCAGAAATCTTCAAGGTCATGCAATTTCCAGGCTTATCAAACCGACCCAGCTCTCACAGCTGGTGAAAGTCCTCTTCTGCCTGGCTACACTTTGCTTAGTTATGCCTGTCTCCTTACTGTTCCTGAAGCCATGGACTCCTCCCTCCTCTGTGGCTTGCTCCTGGTCTCCAAGCATAGCATGCTGCCCTCATGAAATCCTCTCCACCTTTCAATTCAGTTCTCTCATTTTCCAAATGTTTGAAACAAAGCCAGCCTTCATAAATACCCAGTTCATGGGAGGTCTCATAGTACTTGCTCTTCTTTAAAAGTCTGTGATTAATTACATGCTTTTTTTATTTAATCACTTCTTTGATGCTCTTTTATATGTTAGCACTCTTCACCGAGTCGGATAGGAATCCACTTAAACAGAAAAGTCCTCTTGTATACAGAGCTGCTGGCATGCACTCACATGCCATACCAGGAGCTTTTTTTTTTTCAGGCAACATAACACACACAAGTTCAAATAAGTCAACATTCCCAGCACATTCTCAGAAGATACAAATATATGTGCCATTTAAATAAGATGGATCAAGAAAAAAAAATAAAACTAAGGCAACATAGTAGGTTTGGAGAACTTGGGAAATTTTAAAATATTGTAACATCTATAGCTTTATTAAATAATACAAATAATAAAGCTGTATTTCTCTTGACTCCATAGCCAGATGTTGGTTTATCATACAGCTAACAAACCATCGGGAGCCCTAGTGTGCTGTTCACACATGCTTTTGTAAAGTTAAGATACTCTGCCTATATTCTCTTCAGTTGGCATAGACTGAGCCCCAGGATTCGGTAGACTCTGGGCATTTTGTGTTCATTTTTTGTTTTGTTAGATGGCATTGGGGTAGCCACAGGCCTCTGAGGCCTATCATTTTTGTGACAGGTCCCACTGGAGTGATGGCACATTTTATTTTTAAAACTATAAACCTTTTTCTTACTCTCTTTCCTGACTTGCAAAAACTTGATTAGTCTAGCTCTAGATAGCCATCTATTCATATGAGATGTGGCAGAAGCTTGAACAGAGCAAATCCCATTTTCATTAACAACCCGCTATGTTCCCACAGATGAAAAAAGTCACCAATCATCTGGAGTGCTAGACAACCATTTAAGGCAGATTTCATTCTCCCTATTTACAGATGAGAAACTGCACATTTAAAATGTTAGGTACTGGTCAGAAGTTACATAATTTGGAAGTGAATTCAATTCTCCTGATCCTGAAATCCACAATGTTCCTATAACCTTATAGGGCTCACAAAAAAAATCAGGAAGTAGGACTGAAGAGATGGCTCAGTGGTTAAGAGTGCTAGCTGCTTTGGCAGAGGACCCAAGTTCAATTCCCAGAAACACCCCACCCCCCCGTCCGCCCCACCCCCACCCCCACCATGGCAGATAACAACCATACTTAACACCAGTGCCAGGATATCTAACGACCTCTGTGGGCACTACACAACACAGGTGCACTTATACACATACATGCAGGCAATACACTTATGCACATAAAATAAAAAATAATTTTAAAAATCAGGGGATAGACATTATACATAAATTGGAGTGTGTATGTATTGAAACATTTTTAGAAACTAATTAAAAATATAAATTCCTTCTCTGTGTATATACTGTATGCATACTATCTTGCTCCACCAGTCTCTGCCTTATCCCCTTGAGATGGAGTCTTTCACAGAACCTAGAACTAAGTGGGGGGGGGCATCAAACATTAGGAAGCCTTCTGACTCCTCCCTCTATGGTAATAGGGTTACAGGTCTGTGGGGTTAAGCCTGGCCTTTGTATGTGGGCACTAGAGATTTGAACTCAGATCCCCATGCTTGCCCAAGTGATCCTACACCTTGAGCCCCCATCCCCATATCTTGTTTTTGTAAGCAAATGGTAGAACTGTTCTTGCTTTCCTGTCCTCCTCTGGATTCTCTTCATCTGTTTTTCAAGAGATTCAGAATAAGCCTGCAGTTTCCTATGTGAAGCTGAGGAGTCATCATTTGTCAGTCCCCAGGGAACTACATGAAGGAGGCCTATGGGAAGACTTGAAGCTTTCTGCGCATGGCTCTTGGACTGTTTATCTTCAGGTGCTGGGATGTTTTGCTTCTGTCAGCCTTGCTCTTCAGATTTTCCAAGCGATGTGAGTTGAGATAGTAGCCACTTGAAGCAAGCACTGTGAGTGAATTGAAACTTGCTGTGCTTAAGTAATTACTTAACCATGGTTCCCTGCCACTTAGCTCTTGGAGAAGTCTGCAGTTAGAATTGGCCTATTTTATTTCAAGCTATACTTTTTTTAATTTCTACTTCTGATGGTTTCCTTCTTGTATTTCTTGGATACTTTTGAAGCTATTAATCAACTCTTTCATTGCTTTGCTTGGTGGTTGGGGGGGAGGTGTGTTAAATTCCCATGCGTTCAAGCAAGGACAGCTCGTCAGATTAGAACATTCTACTTTCAGCATTCTCTTTTCCCACAGCTTCGACTGTTTTATTTTTTTTTTCTTTTCTGTAGCTGACATAAACTAAGTATCATATCCTGAATAAACATTTTTATGTAATCAGAATAGTCTATTAAAATTTTTTTATGCTGAATACAGCAAACTTTTCTTCCTTGGGAATAACCAGAACAAACAGTCTCACAATGATCAAAACATAAATGGCTAATGGCCCAGGTG
Organism: Rhizomys pruinosus; assembly: GCA_009823505.1. Taxonomy (NCBI): domain Eukaryota; kingdom Metazoa; phylum Chordata; class Mammalia; order Rodentia; family Spalacidae; genus Rhizomys; species Rhizomys pruinosus. Next base: position 964,344 of record VZQC01011619.1, read on the forward strand.
ACCATCCCACCAGTAATGGTAAATTATTCAGTTGTTCAATGGGCATGTCCAATTTTTTGCTCTTTTAAACCCAGCAGCTATGGTCTTGGGAACTGAATAGGAGGATTACTTTAAAAATCCTATAAATATTTTTTTCACTTCCTGACATAAGTCATGACCACTGTGGACTATTTTGTGACATCTTGATTTCAGTGAATCCATGGAAGTTAAAGATGTGGTACTTGATCCTAACCATACCCTCCAGAACAACCATGACAACACATAGATTGCAAATACTGAAGAGGGTCAGAGACTGGAAAAGGTGTTCAAACCCTTAATTCACACTTATCACCATGTTGCTAGTACTTAACTTTTACTCCAAGTCAGCTATGACCATTTCCAGAGAGATGCTATTTTCCCTTGACTAGTTAAACCATTTTATAAATCAGTGGCAAGCTATTGTTCTTGCAGAAATTTCATATAAGTAAAACTTTGGTGCTTAAGAATTTTGAAAGCTTAAGTTATATAGTAGTCAGTGCATGTAATCAATTATAAACCCTATGTGAGAAGTTTTTGTTTAATGGGTTGAAAATCATTAGTCAATTGATCTAATGTGTACTCTGCACTCTGGAACCAAATTAGCTTGATGATACTTGAACAGGTGGGCAACTTCAATAATACTAATGCTCTTCTGTACAGACAGGGTTAAATTCTCTTTGAAAGGTTTTTAAGCCCCAGTATGTTCTGTCCTCAAGTATTTGTTCATCACCAAGAGGTATTATTGTATATAAGGTGTATACACTCAGGACATAGAGCATTAAACAGCGAGCAAAGACATTAACAAAGGAAAATATTCTTTCATTTAACAGATACTGAACTTTTCCTGTAGGCTAAGTTCAGTGCCAAGTGTTGTAAAGATGACCATGAGTTAGAAGGGTGGGGAAATGGGAAGGTAGATCTGGGCGGGACTGGGGGAATACTGCAGGGTGAATGTGGTCAAAACACATTGTATGAAATTCCCAAAGAATTAATAAAAAATATTGTATGAAAAAACAAACAGAAAATAAAACAATGGTATTGTCTGAACAGTAATCATATCAGAGATGGGGATGGGACCATGTTGATAAGTTCAGGAAAAGTAGGGTGGATTCAAGAAGAACGGTATCCTTAATCTTGGTGAAGGACACTTGTCAGCAAAAACAATGGCAAGGTCAGGTAGGCAGCCAAGGGTAACCATGCATGGGGAAGTGGAATCCTGTAGCTTTCAGTCCCTGTATCTGTGCATGCTCTCTTTTCTCATTCATTCATTCATTCATTCATTAGTTCCTATTTCCACAAATATTTTCTGAGTACTTATCAAGTCACTGTAAACAAAAAATGAACAGGACCATCTCCAACTTTTTGGATTATAATTTATTGAGCTCCTCTGAGGCAAAAGGTTCTGATTAGTTTATATATTTATCACCAATTCTTTTAATTAATTTTTATTGAATTTTTGTGTATTTCAAACATAACATCTCAATCAGCCTTAATCACTTTTACATCCCCTTCTCCACCGGCCCCTTCCACAGCCTCCCACTGGAATCCATACATTCTTTCATTTGTATTAAGGCCTATTGTGCCAAATTAGTGTCCCTGGCCCTTCCTTAGTGCAAGTTCATCAACTGAGCTCTAGTCAGATTTAAGAAGATAAGTTCTTCCTCACCCAAAGATAATCAGCTCTCAATATGCCTTTGACTAAGATTGGGTTCTGCTGCCCATTTTCCCAGTCCCATACTGGATTTTGTCTCCTTGAGTTTGCATGGGTTTTGTGCCTGCTGACGCCACTGCTGTAATTTCATGTGACCCTGTTCCCAGGAGCGTGTAGGATTCTGTTTCCATATGCTCATGCATCATTTCCCTTTAAGTCCTTCCACCCCCTCTTTCACAATGGTCCCTGAGCCTTGGGGAAGGGAAACTGAGTATAGATCTGTCCATGGACCCACACTCTGCAGACTCCTCCACGGTTTGTCTATTCATGACCTTTTGAATTCCTGGCTCTCTGTTGTATGAGGGAGCTTCCTTAATGAGAGTTAAGAGATTCACAAAAGTCCACTTGGTGCCTTGTTCTATGTTGCCTGAGCCTTAAACATAGAGGTTGCATGGTAGATGTGCCACTTAGGCTTGGGCAATTCACAGATGACGTCTGTGTGTGACCAGTTGTAGTACTCTGTTAAAGCCTCTGTCTGGTGCGAAAGAAGTTTCATTGACGAGTACTGTCTGGGATATTTGTCTGTAAATATAAAGAGGCATAGTTTGTACTTAGGAAGAAGTTACATTAGTCTACAGATGTGACATCCTTGGGAATTTATCTAAGCTCTATGACCTCTCCATCCATATGTGTTTGTCTCTGTTTACAGTGCCACACAGAGTTTCCTCCTATAAAGTGGTCTTTAAGTCCAATGTTAATCATTGTTTGCCCCCAAGATAAAAACGCCACTATTGCACTATTGTATACTGCGCCAGACATTGGTGTGGATATTTGGTTTTAAAGCTGGCGTTGGAACATCAATCGCTGTTCTTCCTCAACAGCTCGCAGAGTGCTCTCCAAAGCTATGAGAGCTAGCCTTCACAAGTGGCTTCCAGGTCAGTTCCAGCTCCACTGCTCCAAATCCAGTCTCCTAAGTGTGTCCCATCTTCAGCAATAGAGTCTTACCTTCAAGTTCTGGGAGGCAATCTAGGGCTGTGGCAATAGCCTCTATAATTCTGGGAGTCTCTTGGACTACCCTAGCCAACAACTCAGAGGAAGGCTTCTCCTGTCTGGTACTATTTCTTGTTATGTAGCCTTCAGCTATGCACGTGGATCATGTAGAGCTATTTATTGTACGTGTAATTTGTCATTTGATTATTAGACTACTATGATTACCTCAGGTTTTTTTACATTAGCTAGGCATTATTTATCTCCCCTCTCTCCCTCTCCCTGTCTAACCCTACCTCCAAGTCTTCCCCATTTAAAGTGTTCTTACTTTTCCCACTTCTTCCTTCACACCAGTCTCCTATGGTCCCACCCCTCTTGAGTTCCTTCTTTCCCTTTATCCCCAAATTTCCTTGTATAACCCTGCCTCTCCCCTCCCATTTAAATACCCTCATTTTATTTATTTCTTCCTTGTAACACCCATCTCCTACTATTATTCTCTTTCAGATTCCTTTTTCCCTTCACCTCCCAGGTTCCTTTCCATTTTCCTAGTTCCTGCAATTAAATAAGGATATATACACACATAAAGGATTTGCTGCTAGGATCCACAAATGAGGGAGAACATGTGTCCTTTGTTTTTCTGAGTCTATGTTATTTCACTTAGCATAACATTTTCTAGTTCTATCCATTTACTTGCAAATTTCATGATGTTGTGTTTTTTTTGGTTTTTTGGTTTTTTGGTTTTTTGGTTTTTTTTTTTTTGTTTTGTTTTGTTTTTTGTCTTTTTGATACAGGTTCTCTCTTTAGTACTAGCTGGTCTGGAGCTCACTCTGTAGACCAGGCTGGCCTTGAACTCATGAACTCATTGATCTGCCTGCCTCTGCCTCCTGAGTTCTGGGGATGTTGTCTTTCTTTACCACTGAGTAGAACTCCATTGTGTAAATGTACCACATTTTCACTATCTACTCATCATTTGAGGGACACTTAGGTTGTGTCCATCTCTTCATTACTGTGAAAAAAGCAGTAACAAACATTGATGTGCAAGTATCTCTGCAATAAGATGAATCATTTGGGTATATGCCAAGGAGTGGTATAACTGGGTCAAATGGTGGGTTCATTTTTATTTTTTTAAGAGTTCTCCACCTACTTTCTATGGTGGTTGCAGGAATTTGCATTCCCACCAGCAGTGAATGAGCATTCCCCCTTTCCCACATCCTCTCCAGCATTTGATATCATTTGTTTTCTTGATCTTAACCAGTCTTACTGGCGTAAGAAGAAATCTTAAAGTGGTTTTAATTTGCATTTCCCTAATTACTAACAATGTTGAACACTTTTTAAGATATTTCTTGGATATCTTTATTTCTTCTTTTGAGAACTCTCTGTTCAGATCATTAGCCCGTCTTTTAATTGGATCACTTGTTTTTGTGATTCTTTGTTTTTTAGTTCTTTGGATATTCTGGATGTTAAACCTCTGTAAGTACTGTCGCTGGTAAAAACTTTCTCCCACTCTAAGGATTTTTCCTTCCGGTTTTGGTTGTTTCTTTTGTTGTACAGAAGATTTTTAGTGTAATGAGTTCCCACTTGCTGATTGTTGACCTTACTTCCTGAGCAAGTGATGTTTGATTTAGAAAGTCCTTTCCTACACCTAAATCTTGTAGGTTACTCCTGGTGCTTTCTTCTAACAGTTTCAGAGTTTCAGTTTCATGTTAAGGTCTTTGATCCATTTAGAGTTTACTTTTGTGCAAGGTGAAAGATAAGGGTCTAGTTTCATTCTTCTACAGGTGGAGATCCAGTTTTGCCAACCACATTTGCTGAAGATGCTGTCTTTCTTCCAGTGAGTATTCTTGACCCCTTTGTCAAATATCAGGTGGCTGAAATGTACTCAGGTTTGGGTTTTCAGTTATGTTCCACTGATTGGGTCTATTTTGTGCCAGTATCATGCTATTTTTATTATTATAGCTCTGTAATATAGCTTGAAATCTGGCATAGAAATGTCCCTTGCATTGCTCTTTGGCAATCTGGGGTCTTTTGTGTTTCAATATGAATTTTGGGGTGTTTTTTTTTAATTCTATGAAGAATGTCATGGGAATTTTGATTGGTATTACATTGAATCTGTATGTTACTTTTGATGAAATGGTCATTTATTCAATATTAATTTTTCCAATCCATGAGAGGTCCTTCCATCTCTGTTGTCTTCCTCAATCTCTTTCTCTAAAGATTTAAAATTTTCCTTGTAGAGATTTTTAATGTCTCTGATCAGGTTTATTCCAAGATATTTTATTTTGTTTGAGGCTATTGTGAATGGGAAAGTTTTGAAGTATTATTTCTCCAAATGCTTGTTATTGGTATATAGAAATTCCACTAATTTTTGTATATTAATTTTGTAACCTGCCACTTCATTGAAAATATTAATCATTCCTAGGCATTTTCCAGTAGAATTTTTGGCATCTTTTAAATATAATATCATATTGTCTGTAAAAAGGGAAAATTTGACCTCTTTTCTCATTAGGTCTCCTTTATTATTTTTTTATTTATTTTCTTTTCTTTTTTTTTTTTTTTTTTTTTTTTTTTTTTTTT
>VZQC01011619.1:973177-1062357 GCA_009823505.1 Rhizomys pruinosus
CCATAACTGTCCTGCATCTTTCAGGTTTTTTTTTTTTTTTTCTTTTTTTTCTTTTTTTTTTTCTTTTTCCTTTCCTGGTTTGTTTTTTTTTTTTTTTTTATCTTTCATAATCTTTGTTTGAGTGGTCCAGTTCTTCAACTTTGTCATCTAGTCTTGATAGTCTGTTTTCTATTTCATTCATTCTATTGCTGTGACTTTCTCCTGTTATTTCCAGTTGAGTTATTGAGTGTTTCATTTCCTTCTTCATTTCAACATGAGTTTTCTTCAGTATTTCTATCTCTTTTGTGAATTCAGTTAAAGTTTAGCACTGTCTTCTTTTAGCCCTTTTATTTGTATGTTCCTCAAATGTGTTGAATTCTTTGATCATGTTTATGATTGTTCTTTTGAATTCTGTGCCCTGGGTTCTCGTTGTGGAACTCTTCAATAAGACTGGTACTGTAGGGTCTGGAGAGATGGCCTAGTGGTTAAGAGTGCCAACTACTCTTGCAGAGGACCCAGGTTCGATCCCCGGCACCCACATGGCAGCTGAGAACCATCTGTAACTCCAATTCCAGGAGAACTCCAGTTCCAGGGGAATCTGAGACCCTCATCTGACCTCTGCAGCATTGCACAACACGAGCGCACAAACCTACATGCAGACAGTACATTCATACACATAAATAAATTAATTAATTTTTTAAAAAGACTGGTAGTTTAAACTGGAAACATATTATTTCGGGGTTCTCATTGTGGAAGTCTTCAATAGGACTGGTAGTGTTTACTGAGGACATATTATTTCGGTTTTTCATATTAGTATTTTTTGTTGTGATTTTGGCATGTGGGTTTCTTTTGTTGTTTGTGATTCTGGTATGAAACTCACATCTTCCTTTCTTCAGTTGAAGACTTATTTTGTTTGTATTATTGATGTGCCTTGGTTGTTTTCTTATTACGTATGCAAAGCTGGTTCGCCTAGGCTTCAGGTTCTTTTTTTTGATTTTATATTGGAGGGACCAGTTAGTTCTGCCCCAGGTATTCAGGAGGTCCCACGGAGGCCTAAGTCAGGCATCAATCAGATATTCTCAGGCTTCCTTCTAAGGCCTTGGCCCCTACTAGGCAGCAGGCACAGCTCAATCTGGAAGGCTTGCTAGGTGGAGGCATGATTCTTGGGCAGTCTGTAAATGGGTCCCTACTAAAATGCAGAGGAGTATAACCTTGCAGCAGCAAGAGTTTGGGGGGGGCTTCAAATGATCCTAAGATAGGGGTTTGGGGATGGCTTAGTTTGGGAAGCTCACCCACACCCAGAGGCTAGATTTGGGCACTATCAGGCAGGCTAGAATTATCTGGACCTATGCCAAAGGGCACAGTAATTTAGCCCTACAGCAGTAAGAAGAGTTTCAGATGGTCCCAAGTTAAGGGGTTGGGGACAGCAGAATTTGTCCCCACCCCCGCTAATTCTTACAAATTTGGCAGAGTATATGTCTTACTATCCCCATTTTAAATATTAACAAAAAAATGAAACTCTGATGCATTTATTTTTTCTAAGAGCATTGGGTAAGTGAAGGGATAAGAATCTAAATCCAGATCATCTGTGTCCAGGGTCTGTGCCTTTAACTTTCACCGTTATGCTTTCTAAGTATTTGTCAATTGGTCATGGTACACCCTAGCGCATGAAATCACCAAAAGGAAAACTTATTTAGAACTTTTTTTTGTCTCTGAGTAAGTCAGAAATTTATATCCCTTCACCTAATCCCAGACATTTTTCCCCTTGCCATTTTGGTTTTTCTATTTTTATCCAGTCTGTAGTTTCTCTTGTTTTTGGAAACTGGGGACAGAAACAGATTCGAAGATGGCTAGGATTAAAGATGGTAAATCATCCACAGCTTGGTAGCATAGCCTCATTCACTAAACAACTGTGAAAATTATAAAAAGGATCAATTACACATTCAGTCAACATAACAAGTAAAGCTGGAAAGAAATATATTTCCAGCTGCCCTCCTTCCTATCCATGAAATAGACATTCCTAGGCTTCCAGTGGTGGCCTGAAACCATGGAACAGTCCAAAGTCCTATATACAAGCAACAATCAGCTTAATAACCTAGACAGCAACTCAGTGGCTTCCAGGGGAGCAGCATATACCAGGTAGATACACCAGACAAAGGGAATAATTCTCATGCAAGGAGGGAGGGAAGAACACCATGTAAGATTTCATCATACTAGAAATGACACATGATTCAAACCCCAAGAATTACTCATCACGTGGAATTTCTCCGTGTAATATTTTTGGACCACAGTTGGCAGTAGATAAATGAAACTTCAAAAGTAAAACAGTAGATAAACAAACTATAGCATTTGATAGGATTTTTTCCCATCTTGATTCCACTCCACTGTCTTGTTTCTTTAACTGTCTAGAATACATGAATACACAGAGCATAGAAATTTAGATGCTTGTCTCAGGAAGCTGAATCGGAAAAGGGAAGTCTATTCTTAAAAAGATGGAGTCAGTTGCCCTGTGTCCGAATGTCAAGTAAGGTTCACGTCAAGTTGTTTCTTGTGGTCACATTCAAGGTTTTCCTTTCTGCTGTTCTTTCCTAATATTTTTTGTTCTTTATATATTTGAAGATGATAAGGTATAGAGGAGGAATTTCCATAACACTCTTGGAAAACAAATACACCTGTGGTTCCCAAACGTGTCTTCTAAATGCCTGGAAATTACTTATGTCCTTAAGTTGCTTTGTTTTTAAGACTTTTGCCAAAAATAAAGGCTTTTGCAAACTAAAAGAAAGACAGCATTTGCCCAAACATTAGATGTTTCTAAGGTTAACATCTGGCTGCATCCTGACGTCAAATTCATTGTAATGAATTCCAGATGTTATAACTTAGCAATGTTTTTGTTACTCCTAAGCATTTGCTTCCTTTGTTGTTGTTGTTCCCAGACTCTAACTTACTAATACATAAAGGTTATTAAAGAAGGGAGATTTGAAATTACCTATGACACTGACCCAGAGAAATTGCTTTCTCTTCTTCCTAAGCACATTTTCGTGCCATGACACAGTGTGCAACTTAGGGAAAGGCAGGCCGCACAGCCTGCTCTCTATAAGGACATTTCCCTTAAGTTGATATTCAAAGTTAAGACAGGTGACATGGTTGACCAAGTCTTTTCAGGTTTAACAGTAAAACAACAAAAAAAGGAATAAAATCAAGAGCAAATTGTCCTCAGCATTCATGGCTGTTTTTCTTTTAATCTGAACTTTGTTGTACATATGCATATATACATATTGACAAGACACACCACCCATATTTCAATATTTTATTATTTTTGTTTTATGTGTATGAATGTATTGCATGCATGTAGGTAGGTGCACCTGAGTCATGCAATTCCCACAGAGGTCAGAAAAGAGCATTGGATCCCCTGGAAGTGGACTTATAGGCAGTTGTTAACAGCTATGTGGGTGCTGGGAATCGAACCTGGGTCCTCTACAAAAGCGATCAGTGCTCTTAAGCACTGAACCACATCTCTCCAGTCCCCATATCACCCATTTTTTAGAGGAAAGCCACTAGTCACATAAGAAGGATTGTGCTGCTACATGACGATCCAGAGACAACATGGGAAGACCATTGTGCTCTTAACAGCAGTGCCAGGAAGTTAAAGCTTCTGAAAACCCATTTGAGATCTAGGTTCATTAATTTTTCTGAAGTTTGCATAGCTGATTTTAGCTGATTTCATCCATTATGCTAATGAACTCCATAAAAATTCTGAACACTTTATTGCTCACTTCTGGTTTAATTGGAAACTTTTCTAACAGCCTCTTTGGAATCCAACACAAGCTCTGTTCTGTTATTATATTTTGGGGACTAGGTTTTATGATGGCTTCCCTTTTTCCTCCATCCATTAGATGACATTTCCTAAACCTTTTCTACATCCATTGTAATGTATTTCAAGATGTACATGATATTTTGACAGTGAATGCATATGATTTCTACATTGGTAGCGTCACATTTCTGGTTTAGGATCTTGGTTCAAAGTAATGTTTTTCACATAAGCCATGAAGCAGATCCGAATACATTTCCTCCCCTTCCGTCATTACTCAATGACATTAAGAAAACAAATGTGGGGCTGGAGAGATGGCCTAGTGGTTAAGAGTGCTGACTGCTCTTGCAGAGGACCTGGGTTTGATCCCCAGGACCCACATGGTGGCAGAGAACCATCTTTAACTCCAGTTCCAGGGGAATCTGACGCCCTCTGCTGACCTCCACGGCCCTGCACGACACAGGTGCACAAACCTGCATGTAGACAGTACATTCATATACATGGAAATAAATAAATAAAATTAAAAAAAAAAGAAAACAAATGTAAGGACTGGAGAGATGGTTTAGGAGTTAAGAGCATTTGCTGCTCTTCCGGAGGATGTGAGTTCAGTTCCCAACACCCATGTCAGGCAGCTTATAACTGTCTATAATTCCAGCTTCAGGGGATCCAAGGTCACTGGCACACATGTGGCATACACACACATGCACATAAATTTTAAAAAAATTTTTTTAAGATGACAAGTTTGATAGGGCATTCTACATAGCATCAAATAAATAAATAGCTTACTCATTTTTCTACATGATAAGCCTTGAGGTATTTTTAAGCATGCAAGAAAATATCCTTTTAATTTTGGTTTTTATTTTGTGTGTCTGTACACACCCCCATGTGCCATGGCCCATGTGTAGAGATCAGAGGATGGCTTTCAGGAGTTGATTCTCTCCTTCTACCATGCAGGTTCCAGGGTTCCAAGTCAGGTTTTCAAGCTTGGTGGCAAGCACCTTTACCCACTGAGCCAACTTGCTGGCCCCAGCATATCCTTTTATATCCAGGACATAGCTCCCTAATTATTTCAACATTTTCCTACAGGGACGGTTTCATGATCTCTAAACAGGCAGGCTCTTGTAGATTCTGTCTAAATTGTTAATATCCTCTTTAGTAAACAAGATACACCCACTGTGAACAAGCTAAGAGTGTGTAGGATTCCTTCCTCCTTATCTAAACTACATGATGTTATTATTACAACCTAATATTGTAGTATATTTTGTTGTCACTTGCACCATATAAAGCTTATAAGCACATACAACAAGAGACCTTAATAGAATCAAGACCTTCTAAGACCTCCCCTTTCCACAGCACAAATTATTGTATGGTTTCCTAAATATTTAGAATGGGTCTTTGTCTCAGGTTAATCTAATTTTGTATACTTTAAATGAATCTTTCCCTATCTATCATTTAATCGTACTAAGATAATTCTGACTCTTATCTCTTTATATATTAGCTCTTTATTTCAGCTTTGTGATGACTATAGACTTTATAAACATACTATTGGGAATTTTAATAAAGACACATTTTATTTTATTTTATCCAAATACTTAGGACAAGATCAATAACAAAATCAGAGATTTCTCTTCAGGTCCATATGTGATTCTATTCAGTAGTCAGCACTCTTAAAGGCCAGATCAAAATATGATTCTATCTGACAGCCCAGGCCTTCAACCAGTATAAAAGGAAGTATAAAACTGGAAGTATAAAACTGTATAAAAAACAGTATAAAACTGGAAGGCATAACATCTCCCACATAGATTAATACTAGTTTAACAATCTGTGAGAGGGAAGGGGGGGGAGAGAGAGGGAAGGAAGGAAGGAAGGAAGGAAGGAAGGAAGGAAGGAAGGAAGGAGGGAGGGAGGGAGAGAGAGGGGGAGGGAGGGAAGGGAGGGAGGGAGGGAAGGAAGGAAGGGTTGGTTATTTGGGGCTCAGAGTTTGAGGACATAAGCCATCATTGTGTGGAAGGCATGGAGGTGGGATCATGAAAGGGACTGGTTACATTATGCCCACAACCAGGAAGCAAAGAGGTAGGACTATGAGGCTAGACCTAATTTATCCTTTTTCTCTTTTTATTCAATCCCAGCCCTGAGTCTCTGAGGATAGTGCTGGCAACATTCTTGTTGGCTTCCCCCTTGGTTATTGGTCTCTAGAAACCCCTCACAGACACGCCCAGGGGAGTGAGGGGTGTTTCCTAGGTAATTTAAAATCTAGTCAAGTTGACAGTGAAATAGGAATTAACCAACACAGTCACAGTATATCATTGAGTTGTTTCACTTAATTCTTGTGCATTTCATAGTTTTGAACCCAAATATGTTATCACTTCTAACAGTAACATTATATATTGTACTTGTATAGTGCTTCAGGCACTTTTAAAGAATTCTCAAGTATAAGTGATCCTCAGAGAATCCTTTAGAACAGATTAAGGTAGCATGCATGATTACTGTCACTACAAAGATGTGAAAACTGAAGTTCACAATTATCTAGAGTTCACAGAGGAAGAGCTGGGCTTGGTGGCTCACAACTGTAATCCCAGTGCTCTGGAGGCTGAGGGGAGACAATTTCCTTAGATTTGAGGACAGCCTGGGCTAGATTGAGACCCTGTCTCATAATTCATTCATTCATTAAAATAAGTGAGGGGGAGACATCAAAAGCATACATGCCGGAAAGGCTATTTGACAAAACAGTGAAAAGGCAGCTGTGAGTAAGACACGAGAGATCTCACCAACTGTCATCTTGGCCTTGGGCTTCCAGACCCGGAATTATGAGAAAATTAAGTTCTGTCACTCCTGCTCCTCAGCTTCAAGAGCCTCACAGAGCAATGCACTGAATTTTTTGCAGCATTCTATTTATTCAGCATAAATCCCTCTCTGCTCTTCTGGCTTTCCTCTTATTAATAGAGCCCCACTTACATAAAATTATGGAGCTAATAGAAGGATTTATGGATCATGTGGATTAATACATTTACTTAGGATAAGAAAAGCTAAGTGTCAAATCTTGTGTTTGTAGCACTTCTTACTTTTAACGAGTCCAAAATCTAGTTACAGGAAGAGAACATGTGAATGAAGAAATGCTGTATTGACCAGCTGGCTTCAGCCGGTTAGGAGCAGCCTGTGAACTGCAAAGAACTCTCCAATATCTTGGCAGTAGCTTACTGGAGCAAATGGGAATAATATTGTTCTGGCAGGGAACAGGAATATGTTTGAACAAAATGATCACATCACAGTAAAGCCCTAAAGAGGCGGTGTGAACAGAGCAGAGTCGTTCGATGGGACTTACATGGAAACATTTATTCAAGAAGCACTTATTGGTCCTCTCCCACATGCTGAGTATTGTGCCAGGTAACGGGGACACAACGATGAACATGATGTTCTTCGCACACTAAGGTTCATTACCTACCACTCAACTGTAACAAAGAGACTGCAGTAGACATGGTGTCCCAAGGCAAATCGAGGGAAAGGCCCCATCCCAGCGTAGGGATTGTTTCAGAAAAGATATATCAGGAAGACTGGATGGCATACAGAAAGACAAGAAATGGTCAGTGTGAGAAGGAAAAGGTGGCGGCCATGGTTGCCTGTCACTTGAAGAGGAACAAGAAGACCAAGGGGTCTAATCGGGAGTGGAAGAGAATTGGTTTGTAGTCCATTTGCCTTGCTACTCATTATTGCTTTATTTTTTTTGTGGGGGGGGATATATGAGTACATGTCTGTAATTGCACCTGTGTTATGCAGTGCCTGTGGACGTTGGAGAAGGCATTAGTTCCCCCGGAACTATAGTTACAGATGGTTTTTAACAGCCATGTAGGCTGGGAATCAAACTGCAGTCCTCAACAAGAGCAGCCAGTGGTCTTAATTGCCATCTGTCCAGCCCCTGATTTGGGTTGTTTTTTGGTTTTTGTTTGTTTCTTTGTTTTTTAATAGGGATAGAAAAGGCTACACTTCTCTGATGAGAAGTTGGAGTCAAAGAAAAAAGGAAGAGCAAAAGAATGAGGTTGTATCTCTGGAAAAGGGATAAGAAAACTGCTAAGTCCCTAATTGAACAGACTTAGAGAAAGCACAAGTGAATGGGCTCAAGGCAAACAGCACATCTCCTCTCCAGAGACTGACCGGAGTCAGTAGACACTATCGAGTCAGTAGCTAACATGACCAGGGGTGGCTGGAAGCCAAGAGTGTTAGTCACCTCTGCATTACTGTAACAAACAGTAGAGAGAAATCAACCTAGCAAGAGGAAAATTGGTTTTGGCTTACAAGTTGGGAGATTTCATCCATACTTAGTTGGCTTGCTGTTCTGGGACAGTGGTGGGGCAGCAGATCAGGGTTGGAGTGTACAGGACAGGAAATGCTGGGACAGCAGATCAGGATGGGAGCGTACAAGACAGGAAGTGCTGGGACAGCAGATCAGGGTGGGAGCGTACAGGACAGGAAGTGCTGGGACAGCAGATCAGGGTGGGAGCGTACAGGACAGGAAGTGGTGGGACAGCAGATCAGGGTGGGAGCATACAGGACAGGAAGTGCTGGGACAGCAGATCAGGGTGGGAGTGTACAGGACAGGAAGTGCTGGGACAGCAGATCAGGGTGGGAGTGTACAAGACAGGAAGTGCTGGGACAGCAGATCAGGGTGGGAGTNGTCAACTGTAAGGAGTGGCTCAACTAGAGCTCAGCTATAGAGGGCGAGAGATGGGTATGCTGAGATCAGAACACGTTGTTGATGGTGAACACTTCTGAATGGAGCCCTCCAGGGAGTGAAAAGGTCCAGACTATACAGTACAGTAATGATGCTGTCTTCACTGGCTTACAGCACGTGGAGACTGACCTCTGGTGGGGCTGCCAGAGTTAGAGAGAAGGGGTAGTGCATGGAGCTAGTGTCTTTAATGAAAAAGAATCAACTAGAGATTAGAGTGATAAAGTGTTGATATCCTCCATTTTCAAAGTCATGATTAAGACTTTGAAAGTGGAGGATTAAGATGAGAGATGCCTCGGGGGTTAAGAGCTCATCCTGCAGAAGACCTGAGTTCAGTTCCCAGCACCCACATCAGACGGTTCACAACTACCTGTAACTCCAGCTCCAGGGGATCCCGTATCCTCTTCCAGCTTCTATCTGCATGGTACCCACACATAGACACAGACACAGACACACACACACACACACACACACACACACACACACACCACACACTTAATTAAAAATAAAATCTTTAAGAAACAGTTGCCCAGAGTCAGAAAACTAAGCTTCCTGCAATCAGCTTAATGGATTATGGAAGCAACAAGATAAGGCCATAGGAGAAGTTGTGTGCTAAGGGGAAATCAGGTTTCTATTAGGACCAACAGGAACAGAAACTGGGCATAAGTTGAGCATATGATTCAAAGTTGGGGATGCCATATTACAGGAAATATGGCTGGGAGAAGAGGGAGGACCAGGAAGCAGCTCATTCATGTAATCCTGCATGTTGCCCTGTGCACACAGACTCATGGCCAGACTAGGCCAGCCCTGTTTTCTAGGAGTCTCCATTCCAAAGGATTTGCATTTTGCTTTGTAGGCAATGGTTATGGAGAACAGATGAACCATCTCAAGCTACTGTAAAACTACTGCTAATTACTTACATGTTATTTACTAGCTTCCCTGTAAACAACATCCCACTAAATTAAATGCAGATGACAAAATGCTTTTGAGCTTTGAGTAATTCAGGTAGTACTAGCTGTGATTTAGTCAAAACTAAAAGAATTTTGAGAGAAATTGTTCTATCACCACTTCAAGTCTTGAGCATATGGTGATTAGCCTCAAAGACAAACCAGGTCTTATTCTTTGTACCTGTGTGATCCAGATTTCTACATGTTTTCAAAAATGAGCAGTTGTGCCCAATTAGGACAGTTAGGCAGAGTCCCTGTGAGAAACACTAGCATGTGCCGGTGGAGAGTATGGATCTTGTAGGAGTAGAATCTCTTCTCTGTCACAATGTGGGTGACAATGAATGAATTATTTAACCCTAGTGTGTCCTGTGTTCTTATTGTAACACAGGAATGATATGAACAATCTACCATAGCATATTGTTGTGAAGGTTGAATGGGTCAAAGCATTGACATAATGATAGTTCTAAATAAATGCTAATTACTATAATTGCATATGGTATGCCTCTCCATTGTGTCTTATATAGTTGAAACTGTATGGCAGCCTATTGGCTAGACTAGCTTTGCAAATTGTAATTCTGTCCTTAGTAACAACATCAGTTGTTGTATCCGGTTATGAAACCAGATAGCAATGTTTGGCAGTGCCCAAAGCTTCCACCATTAACAGAACGACTAAAGCTGACTTTGACTTGGCACCCCATCAAATAATGAATTCTTACCATCATTTCTGTTACATCTTTACCTTTTATCTCTAATAGTTCAGTGGTTGTGCATTAGATACTTACACAAGCAGGATTTCTTGCTGAGTAGTAGGTTAGCCTCTGCAATATAGTTAAGGGTGCAGCCCATCTGTACGGTATGCTTGTTAACAGAGGAGTCTGTTTTGGCCTGTATTTAGGAGAGACGCTCAGTCTGAGGTTCATTCATCACAGTTTTGCAATGCAGGGTCACTTCTAGGTGGGGCTATGTTCTGACAACACAACAGGAATGCACAGTATTTATGATCTACATGATGGGATGCACTGGCTTTAGAACACTGTTTATTCACCCCACAAATATTATAAATATGTCCCAGGTATTGTGCTCTGTGCTGAGGACACAGCCCTACTCTCTAGACTATCTCCCAATATTTAAATAGGAACTCAGATAAATGAGATAAAGAAACGAGTGAGGCCTTGGTATGCAAGTGGGTGTTGGGTGACGGAATGTAGCCAAGCAAAAAGAAAAAGAAGGCATCTCATTCGCTGAACTGTTGTGCTCCGTGGGTATCATTATTTTGAACATGACTGCAAACCAGATGGATGAGGCTTACTTCTGTGAGCTCTTTGTACAACAAGATTTGGGTATATGAAACCCAGCAGAGGAAAGAAGTGTTGTTCACAGACAATTATAACACAAGGTTGCTAAAAAGTATGACCAGGGTACCATAGGCTCAAAGAGAAGGGTTTCACTTTACTTGGTCATAAGGTTCAAGGAAAGTAGCCTGGAGTCAACCATATGAAGAAAACCAGGGAGATTGCAAGCAGTAGAGACAAAAGCATTGGCTGGGTGTGAGCAGTTTGGTAGGCTGAAAGGTAAGAGGGGCATGTGACAGTGGAAGGAAGAACATGAGACATCTGGAGTATCCAACTGAAAAAACAGGAACCTGAGCCTTAGGCAGTGGAGAGACATTCATTGAATGTGTGGCTTACAATTAAAGAAGTCTTATTTGTCACTGGGTTCCTTCCCTAGATGCTTAGGAGAATGATGGCCCCTGAGATGAGAGATTTGAGAATGGAAGCAGGGAAGGGAGGAGATGGTGAATGTGCAATCTGCAGAGGACCAGCCAGGAGGTGCATAGACAACAGAACAAGACACAAGACACCAGCTTGGGAATCATCCTCAAATAGCAGCAAATGAGATAGTCCAAAGAACACAGGAAAGAAGGGACAGCACTTTATTTTTTACACAAAAAAGTGAATGTGGTCAGTGACTTGAAGTGATTTATTCCTGATTATCTCAGTTTTCCTAATGGTGAAAGAAGACAAAGTTACCAATGCAAAGAAAGTCCTAAGAATTGTCAGGAACATTGACAGAGAGAAACAGCATTCTAATATAAATCAGAATGCAAAAAAAAAAGGAAAGTTGTTGCTGTACAAAGCATCATATCCAGTGTTAATATGCTAATATGTTAATTATTGCTCTCCAATTCTAATCCTGGGCCTCATTTACTCAATAAGTGACAATTTTGCTAAAAGCTTAGTAGAGTTAAGGTCATGTAATAGTTTTGTCAATTTGACACAGCCTAGAATCACCTAGAAGGGAGTCTCAGTAGAGAACTGTCTAGATTAGGTTGACCTGTGGGCATTTTTATGAGGGGTTTTCTTCATTGGGTTAATTGAGCTGGGAAGACCTACCAGGATTGGGGTCAGCACCATTTCTCAGACTGGGCTCAGGACTGAATGTAAAAGAGAGCTAGCTGAGCACATGCATGCGTGGAATCTTTGCTTTGCTCCTATTTCTGGATACAGTGTGACAAGACCACCAGATTCTGTGGCTGTGACTTCCCCAATAGGGCAGGCTGTGATCTGGGACTGTGTGCTGAAATAAACTCTTTCTCCCCTAAATTGTTTTTTATCAGGGTATGATGTCATAGCAACAGGAAACAAAACTAAGATAATCTCTAATCCCAAGAACACACAGATTTCCAGTTCCTTCCAGTTCTCAAATTCAGTTTGCAAGTACTTTTTGAGTATTTTTGCATCTTTATTTATCAGCAACATTAGACTAAAATTTTTTCTTGTTCTTATGTCTTTATCTGGTTTTAGTATCAGGATAACCCTAGCTCCATACAAAGAATGTAGAAGCATTTCTTCTTTTCTATTCATGAAACAAGTTCAGAGGTACTGCTATTAGCTCTTTGAAGATCTGGTAAAGTTTTGTGTTGAATCCATCTAGACCTGGAATATTTTTAGTGAGATTTTTTTTTTTGTCTTTTTTGAGATGGGGGACTCCCTATAGCCCCAGCTGTCCTGGAACTCACTATGTAGACCAAACTGGCCTTGAACCCACAAAGATACGCCTGCCTCTGCCTCCCAAGTGCTAGGATTAAAGGCATGTGCCACCACGCCCGGCCAGTGAGGAGATTTTTAATTACACCTTCAATCTCGTTATAGGTATGTTTATATTATTTACTTCATCTTGGCTGAATTGTGGTAGGTCATATGCATCTAGAAATTCATCTGTTTCTTTGTGATTTTTCAGTTCAGTGGAATATAAATGTGATTTTCTGGATTTTGTTGGTATCTGTTGCGTTGTCGCTCTTTGCATCTCTCATTTTACTGATTTAGGTCATCACTCTGTCTACATAAGTGTTTGTCAATCTTCTTTATCTTTTCAAAGAATAAGCCCTTCTTCATTGCTTCTTTGTATTTTTTTTCACTTCTATTTCATTAAAGTTCCCTCACAGACTGAATCATGCTAAGCCATCTCTAAACTTAAGCCTTCTCAAACAGGAATACCTGTGGAATAGTAATGGAAACATACTTCTCTTTCTTTTCTCTTGATGATGAACATTCATCTTTCTAAAAATATTTCGACCATCCATGTGTGTACGTGTGAAGAACAGCTTTAAGCATTTGAAATACCCTAGGCTGTTGTGCAAAGCTTCATTGCTCTACTTGGGTCTGAGCCACGAGGAATTCAGAGTATTACACTGTAGAAAGATGTCTTTTCAAAAGGAGCTGACAGGAACAGAATTGTATTTGAGAACTAAGAGGCAAGACGAGCAGCCCATGTCTGTCATATGCCCATGTGTGTCCTTCTCAACAGATACTACCAGTGGCGATTGCTGCAGTGTCAGAGTCCACTTCTTTTAGCTCGTACAAAGGGTCCTTCAAGTTAAAAGAGTTGAAAACCACCCATTATAATTGCAGTCTGTGGATAATCCTATCTCCCTTCAATGGCTCCACTTGCCTGCTCCCAGAAGCTCAGAGCAGTGAGCCAAATGGACAGATCTGCAGGCGACTTCTCTCAGTGGAGCATGGAAAATGACCAAAAGGCAAACTGCTAAAAGAGAAAAGGAGAGGGCACCAAGGGGTTGGATATTCCACAGGGCTAATTAGCCCCTGAAAGACAGTGAGGACTGTGCTAATGTGCCTTACTTCCTACCAGCACAGTGGGGTCCCCATGGAAGAATGCCTTGCCAGCCAGGGGAGGTCACCACACAAGTGAGAGCCTCAGCTCTTGCCCTTTGTCTGCTGAAAGTGCTCAGGTTTTTCCACAGTGTTAGAGTAGGGGCGATGGAAGAAGATTATTTTTTTTATCTTTTTCTCTGCTACATTAATATTGCCAAAATACTAATTTTGAAAATATCTTCTTTTATTCTCTACAATTGAATTTGATCCAGAATATCAAACACCTAAGAAGAATAGATAACAAAATGAAAAGCCAGAAAGGAGGAAGGAAAGAAAATACACTCAAATCAGGTTAGAAAGTTGTAGCATAGAAAACCTTGTATTTTGCTGTGAGGTCGTTTCCCACTTGTTCACACTAAAGGTGTTGGTAGCACATGGCTGTGTAATAATGTAAAAGACCAGTTCTAAGGTCCCAAGGGGCCTTTTCTTAACTCTTTATTGAAAGCATTTCTCACATTGGATAATTTCTAAGCATCTGCTTTTATTTTGAGTAAAGCAAGTTCAAAGTGTGCCTACGGGGATCACTGGAAATCCACCATTTGACCTCCAAAGCCTTCTATTGAAGTATGACATATCTTAAGCAGAATTCTGTCCACACAAGCTTCTAATGTAAGATGACTTCAAGGTGGAAAACCTCAGCTGCTAGTCCCTTTTTCTCTCCAGCTGTCTTTTATTTCTTGTGCATTTATTCTTCTTTTCTCTCAACTCCTTGACCTATCTTCTCTTTCCCAGGCTCCTGTATCTGGTTAAAAGAAATAGCCTGGTACTGTCAAAACACTATTCATAGCCCAATACTTGACATTCTGAACCACATCCTCTACAATGACAAACAGCTTCCAGCTGTATCAGTAACACCTACCTCCAGGAAAGGTCCACATATTCCACTGTGGGGCATTTTCCAGAGATATTTATAAACCAAATAAGATACCTATTTTTATTTAAATTTCATTTAAATAGAATTGACTGTTCAAAACTTGGTCATCCACAATTGATAATACCTGTTTGTATTCATAATTTGTGTGTATTCATGTATGTGTGTGTGTGTGTGTGTGTGTGCAGTTTGTCTCCTCCAAAATTAAATGATCTTAAAGAGATTAGATGAACTATGTGATTACTACCTGAGGCAAAAGAAGGTCATTTAGGACTGAGGACATGACTCAGTCAGTAAGGCACTTATATAAGCATGAGAATTTAAATTCAATCCCCAGCACTGATGCAAAAGCTGGGCTTGGTGGCATCCACTTATAATCCCAATGGTAGGAAGGCAAGGAGAGCAGGATCTCTGGAACTTGATGATCAGCTAGTCTGCTAGCATTGCACATGGAAGCAGGCTGGTCCTCAGCTACAGTCCCAGTGTCCTGAGCACTCATTTGACAATTATATGCCTGTGATCAGATGCAGGGGAAGGAATAACAGACCTTGCTCTGATCTTGCTCCACTTACCTCACAGTACCTAACATAGCTCAATACTCTGCTTTTATTACCTTGGGATTTTCATTAATCCCCACACATTATAGAGGAATTCCTCTCTTTGTGTCTTTAGTGATAAAGCACCCCTCTTCTGGTATGGTAACCTCACTCTTCATTGGCAAGCCAATACTTTTTCATATGTAATTAAGCCTTCATTCTTGGAAGGCTTTCTGTGTATTTGCACTGAGCGATCATTTATGCAATTATTTCTTCACAGTAAGCAGTAGATCCGCCCTGTTACTGATCTTTGTGGACTGGAAATAAAAAGCTTACTACCTCAGCTAGCTATAAACTTTCTTATCAATCTCTTTTTATAAGAAAGAGGAAAAGCAAGTGATTGTGTATCCAGCCATGTTACCTGCTTTGTTTTGTTGTTCCAGCTAGACTATGTGCCTGAAGCCAAGACTGGTCTGTTTACATGTACAGACCTACCCACCCCATACCACATGATGCAATGCACACAGTAGGCTCAGCAAATATTCACTGAACCTCAGACTGTTCCAAGGTAAATCCACACCCTCCTGGAAGGATACATCAGACGAATGATGTTTATGAGCTTCCAGAAAATGGTGCAGATCTTCCTTGTTCACTGTGCAATAGTGGGCACAGTTGGGCAGGCTCTCCCTTGCTAATGGGCTCTCAGCTATGAGGGTACCTGGGAGATGTCATCCAGACTGTCCTCAAATCTCCAAGTCCCAGAGAGAACTCATATACCCTGAAGAAGAGAAAACGAACAGATATCTTATAGGACAGGTACGCTTAAAGGAGGATCTCTTTTTCTAATTTGTAGGAAGATTTCATGTGGCTTAGCAAAGCTCTAATATAACATATGGTGAAAAATGATCAGGATCAGTTCGTTGATCAGATAGGTGACTAGTTTAATATTATCAGAGTCTATATGGAGATTTTAAGATTTACCTTAAGTTAATAAAATTCATGTCTGTCCATATAAATAAATGGGTTGATGCAAGCACACAGAGGGACACCTACATTACAAGGAATTGTATTGGGGTATATCAGGACAAATGGAATCCAAAGTGTTTAAAACATGCATGTACTGATAGTTGTATTTAGTGACTCCAAAGGATGTCAGAAAGGCGCTTCTACCTGTTCTTTTCTTCCTCTTTTCATCTTTCCCGCCTGCCTTCCTCCCTTCTCCCCTCTCCCCTTCCTCCTCTCCCTTCCCTCCTGCTCCCTCCCTTCCTCCATTCCTCCCCTCTCTTTTCTCCCTTCCTCTGTCCTCCCTCCTTCCCTTCCTCCCTTCCTTCTTTTCTGTTCCCTTCCTCCCTCTTCCCTCTCTCTTCCTCTCTTCCTCCTTTCTCCCTTCTTCCCTCAGTTCCTCCTTACCGTCCAAATCTTCCTTGTTTCTTTCTACACATGTATTCAATTAGTGCTATTTAAAACCAGTTTGGTCCAGCCAGCAAGAGAAACAAGACTTCTTGTGCTCTGCTCTGGAGATCTGTAATTATTTCTCCACAAGGCACTGAGCAGCCCAGCAGTGGGAAAGCCTTTGGTCTGCTGCATCCTGAACACGGAACCTCCCCTTCAGCATTTCACATGGTCTTTCACATGCACTGTTGGTTCTTAGAAAAAGGAAACAACTGATATAAGAACTCCTGTATGAGAAGAGCTTTCACATAATCATTAAAGGTTAAAGTTGGAAAGGAGCCCCCAGCCATTAATCTATTTCTTTTTTTTTAATTTTTTTAAATTTTATTTATTTCTGTATGTGTATGAATGTACTGTCTGCATGCAAGTCTGTGCACCCGTATCGTGCAATGCCGCGGAGGTCAGAAGAGGGTCTCGGATTCCCCCAGACCTGGAGTTCTCCTGGAATTGGAGTTTCAGACGGTTCTCGGCCACCATGTGGGTTCTGGGGATCGAACCCGGGTCCTCTGCAAGAGCGGTCGGCGCTCTTAACCACTAGGCTATCTCTCCAGCCCTAACCTATTTCTTTAAGAGAATGTTTAAATCTGGAAAGACTGTTATTTCCATTTCAGTTCTTGTTTTAGAGAGGCCAAATCATCTTCAGACCAGCCGTGTCTCCTTTAGGACCAGATTCCTAGGAGCCAGGAACAGCTTTGTCTGTCTAGCACCCAGCAGATCACAGGCCAAGTAATAGGTCCATCTCTCAGAGAAATATCTCATAGGCTTGACCTCAAATTGTCTTCACTAAATAACCAGTAAAAAGTTAGAATCATTGCTTGATGAACCATTTACCCCAAAGAGTCTGAATTTACATTTTTGAATCATCTCAAACACAAGTTCAGTAAGATTTATCCATCTTAGAGTTGTAAACAGGATTATCAGAGATCAGTAAGTTTTATGTTTTGTTGTTGTCATTTTAGGTTTCATTTTGCTATGCTTGGGTTTTTTGAGACAGGATCTCACCATATAGCTGAGGCTGGCCTTGAACTTGTGATCCTCCTAGAATTCTAAGCATGTGCTACCACACCCAGCTATCAATTATTTTGGAAACGTCCCAAAGGTCTGTGCTTTGATATTTGCAAATGCATTAATATTTTGTGCCATTCAGACTTTTCTGCAGGTAATATCCTGGGAATGAAAATAAAACAGCCACAGCAAGTGAATCAGGGATGTCAGTTCACCCTCATGTTCGGCAGTATTCACCCTCATGTTCGGCAGTACTTTCAAAGAAGAGACAGAATCTTATAGTCACAGTCTCCATTAGTTCAAGTACAGTATGACATTAGCTGATATCAATCACTTCAGCTAAGATTGTCCTTTAAAAAATTAAATGAATAAGTATAATCCTTGAAATCATTATAAAATGAAAAATCTGCAATAACAAATTGGAAAATTTTTAATGGGGCCTAAAGTGTATCCAAAACCAGATTTGTACATTTCTTGATCTTGCTAAGAAATATTTTGCATTGCTTGAAGAAATTGCCATCGATTATGCCTTCAGTATTCTTTTAATCTTTGAATAAGCAGTGTTTCCTTCGGTTATAAACACGTTTAAATGGCTTCCATTCACAGAACAGATTTTAGGTTTATCTTAAATAACATTTAGAATTTCAAAAATGGGTTCCATCACAACTTTAAAAAAATTGATAACTATGGTAATTGGGGTTTTTTTAAGTACCACTTTGCCTCCTTTGGCTTCTCCCTGCTTCCTCCTATTTTGTGTAATAAGTAGCAAAGGTTCTCTTTATATATCCTCCTGAAAGCAGATGCCAGCTATTTATAGCCTCCCCCCGCACCCCATTTTTGCTTTAATGGATGCTTTCAAGCTGTTGGAAATTAAAGGTCACATGACTAAGCATGTATATGGTAATTTGTCCAGATGAACTATTACTGTGGTCTGATGGGTGGGGATGGGCCATCTGGCTGCATTTCCCAGGCAGTAACTCCAAGAGAATTTCTGGCAAAAGATTTGTCTTTCATCTAAAAGAAAAAAATGAATGTATAGTAATCTTGTGGATTAATTACTGTTACATTTTAGCCCAAGGAGAACCTCCTTTCCATAGATCTACTTCTCCAGTAAAAACCAAAACAGATACAAATTAACCCTTAATCACCATTTTCACAGCAGATTTAGAATATATACATTGAAGAGTTGTGTCATTCTGGGATGTTAAAGGAAGATACAAAATTAAAGAGGTTGAATATGCAAATGTCCTCTTGCCTTTCAGCCTGGAGGGGAATGGCATTCGTTTTCCTTTATCTTTCTTCTCTATACAATTTTTAAAGATCTGGCATTAGACCCACTATTTGTTTTTATTTCTTCTTGTAAATACAAATAAAGGTCAGGGTTGTTCTGGACTCATTGAAGTTTCTAGTAACAAACAAAAGACACTAGGTGACTCATCTTCATGTGTAAAATTGAAATAAAAGATAATTAGACCTGTTCGTGTAACTGCCTCTCGCCTAGTTTTTCATTATTAAAGGGATATACTTATGAAAGTGAAGCACATGCAAACATGCCATCCCTATTAAATGATTGGATGGGATTTCATCATAAAACTTATCAAAAGCTAACCACTGTGATAACTAGATGGCCTGTCAACAAAAGTGAAGGAAAAGCAAAGGTTTCACATACTCATGGGTCACCCCAGAATTCAGTCTCAACTATGTATAGTTTTACTAGGGTCATCAAAAGATTTTGTGACTTGGCACCTTTTAAAATAATGATACTATTTGGGAATTAGTTGGGTTTTTTATGACAAATCATTCTCTCTCTCTCTCTCTCTCTTTGCCAAGATTCCAGACCCAATACAATACAGGTAAAATTAAGCCTTTTAGCATTTGTAAGTCTTAGTCTGACTTAATGTGGTTTCAGAATCTAACCACACAACTCTCCAGAGTTCATAATACAAAGGTAACTTGTATGCACCATTGTTTTATTTTAAGTAGAAGCCTAGACAGATGTGTAGAGAAGAAACCAAGCAAAGACTGTCCACCCACTCCTTCCCTCTAAGATGTAATAGGAAGAAAAAGATCATCCCATTTTGAATATGATTTCTTCTTTAAATTTCCATATATCCAAAGCTTTTCCTTATGGCTAAGTACTTTGTCTTAAATTAGCTATATAGCCGAAACAGAAGCCTTAATTAAAGCTTATCTCAGGATACTAATAAGAATTAAGATACAGTATTTATGTAAACAGGAAATGAACTTCAAACAGACCTATCCTAAGTTACCAGCTACTTATTAAATGTTTTATCGAAACCTACATTTGACTTCAACTATTGGCTGAGGAGCCAGTATCTAATTTAGAGATAATTGCATACTATAACCAACTTTTTAGGTACAAAAAAAGTTGCAGGAAAGTAACTACAGGATAATCTAAAATTTTGGAGTTTATTTAGTTACATTTTGGAGGGTTTTGTTTTGTTTTAGACAAGGTCCCTGTTCTAGTTTGTCTTCCATTGCTGTGACAAAACACTCTGACCGACACCAACTTGGGGAGGAAAGGGTTTATTCAGCTTTCATCTCCTGGGTCACAGTTCATCACTCAGGGAGCCCAAGGCAGGAACTCAGGGCAGGAACCTGGAGGCAGGAGCTGAAGCACAGGCCAAGGAGGAATGCTATTCACTGGCTTACTCCCCTGGCTCATGCCCAGCCTGCCTTCTTATATGGTACACAACAACCTGCCCAGGGTGGCCCCTCTCATTGTGGGCTGGGCCCTCCCACACTGCTCGACCATCAAGACAATACTCCACAGATGTGGCCACCTGCCAATCCAATGGAGCCAATTCCCCAGTTGAGGCTCTGTTAACCCAGGTGTGTCAAGTTGACACTAAAGCTATCCAGCATAATTGATCCCTTGTCAACTTGACACACAAAACACATCACTATTAAACCACCACCTTTCCAGTTCTTATCCCCAAAGTATGATGTTAACATTAATCACAACCTAAGACAGTACAACCTTAAAAGCCCCACAGTCCTTAAAATGTCCAAACGCTTAAAAATTCAGTCTATTAAAAGTTTTTTAACTATGGGCTGTTGTAAAATCCAAAACAAGTACTGTCTTATTTCAAAGGGAAGAATTAGGCGCACTCAAACCAAACCTAAGTCCAGCAAGTAGCTCAAGGCTGGACACCTGGGATTCANCACTCACGATCTTCTGGGCTCCAAGTGTTCGGCAGCTCCCCTTCTGTGACTCTTGCCATCCATGGCACACACAGCTCATCCAAGACCCAGGCCAACTCACTTCTACAACCTGCTGCTGCTCTTGTGGTCGTCCCATGGTCCTGGCCTCTCCAAAAAGCTGAGGTCTCCACTGGAACTGAGGTAGCACCTTCACCAAGGGTCTCTTCTGATCTCTCCTGGTGCAGAAGCTCAGCCTTCTCTCCATGACCCCTGCAATTCCTGGGGTCTTCACTGCAACCAAGGTGCACCTTCCACCAATGGTCTTTCCTGACTCTCACAGTTGCCAAGCTCAGCTGCTCTCTGTGACCCCCTCAAATTTCAACACCAGAACCATATAGGAGACTCTTACACTTACCAAGTCTGCTTCTGGCATTGAGATGGAGGCTCGGGCCCCTTCTGGAACATAGCTTCTGTGTGCTGACCCTGAAGAAATTCTTCCCAGAAGATTTATCACAGTGATGCTGGTCTCTTGTTACTTACAGCTGATTTTTCAGCCCCAGCTAACCAGCATCAATTGTCCCAGTAACAAAGATTTCACTTCAGGTTCTGGTCTCTTGTTATACATCTGATTCTTCAGCCCATGACCAGAACCCACAGATTAACAGTCCTGATGTCTCTGCTTCCCTTTGAAACTTCATAAGCCAGGCCTCCATCGTCTACAACTCTTTTAGCAAAACTGTCCAAGTTTCACAGCCACGATCTGTAGGCATTCAATGATTTTTTCTAGCCCAAATTCCAAACGCTTCCACAATCCTTCCCCAAACACCAAGGTCAGGTCTGTCACAAGCACTACCCCACTCTCTGGTACCAATTATCTGTCTAGATTGTTTCCATCGCTGTGACAAAACACTCTGACCGACACAACTTGGGGGGAAAGGGTTTATTCAGCCTCACATCTCCTGGGTCACAGTTCATCACTCAGGAGCCCAAGGCAGGAACTCAGGGCAGGACCTGGAGGCAGGAGCTGAAGCACAGGCCATGGGGAGTGCTGCTTACTGGCTTGCTCCCCTGGCCCATGCCCCGCCTGCCCTCTTTATACAATATACAAACAACGCCCCAGAGTGGCACCACTCATTGTGGGTGGGCCCTCCTATTGCTCGACCATCAGACAATACTCCACAGATGTGGCCACAGGCCAATCCAATGGAGCCAATTCCCCAATCGAGGCTCCCTCAACCCAGGTGTGTCAAGTTGACACTAAAGCTATCCAGCACAGTCCCCTTGTGCCCCCAGATGGCTGGAACAGGCTGAGATCACACAGCAATCTGCCTGCCTCTGCCTCCTGAGTGCTGGGATTAAAGGCATTCATTACTACTCCCAGCTGATCTAAGGTTTTTATCTTAACTTTTATATTTCTATGTTATTCTTAAAATAAGGAAGAAATTGAAAAGAAAGAGCATACTTATTTGTTATAGCCTATTGCTATTAAAGACATGGAAAATCAAAGCATCCATCTCCCTGAACACCCATCCCCAGTTTCCATTTGCATCTGAAGAATATATATATACTATATATATATATATATATATATATATATTATATATAAACACTCCTTTTTTTGTATTTTATTTTATTAAATGACTTAATGTGGTAAGGCAAACGTTGCACATTGTGAGATAATATAACCTTCATTTGCTATTCCTATAGCTGGCATCCCCATACTATGCTATTCCTCCAACATGAAATAGTTCCATGATGGGAATCAGGAGTCATATGTTCCATGATGGGAATCAGGAATCAAGCCTTAAAATAGCATTCAACTTCAAAATATTTCCCAACATAATATTAACTATTAAGGAAAAATGACTAAAATGTATTAACATTCAGATAAAAATGTATCTATCATGGTGTTGGAGAGATGGTTCAGTTCCCAACACCCACATGACAGCTAACAATGGTTCATAATCTTGTTCCAGAGAATCTGATGCCCTCTTCTGGCCTATGCAGGCATTGCAGGACATTGGTGCACTTACATACATGTAATAAAAAATTTTTAAATGTATCTTTCATGAATACGGTTAGAAGTAAGCCAAGGATTGGGTGCTGGGAGGAGGGGATGGCCTACGGTTAAAGAGCACCCGACTGCTCTTGCAGCGAGACCCAGGTTTGAATCCCCAGCACCCCACATGGTGGCTGAGAACCATCTGAAACTCCAATTCCAGGCAGAACTCCAGTTCCAGGGGAATCCAAATCCCTCTTCTGACCTCCACGTTGCATTGCACGGAGCAGGTGCACAAACCTACATGCAGACAGTACATTCATACACATAAAAAATAAAATAAATAAATAAATTTTTAATTATAAAAAAAAGAGTAGCCAAGGATTGCAAGTACGTATAAACCAGTCATAAAATATGTAGCTTACAGTAGCTGAAGGGGTGATGAATATTATATTTTGTAATATTTAATTAGTCCAATATGTACTTACTTCTTCCAAAAGTATTGTTGTTTAGTCAGGGGGAAGTAAACAAACAGATCTTTAATTTTCTTTCTGTTAAAAAAGAAAGAAAAGAGGGGCTGGAGAGATAGCCTAGTGGTTAAGAGCGCCGACCGCTCTTGCAGAGGACCCGGGTTCGATCCCCAGCACCCACATGGCGGCCAAGAACCGTCTGAGGCTCCAATTCTGGGAGAACTCCAGTTCCAGGGGAATTCTGACCTCCGCAGCGTTGCACGACACTGGTGCACAAACTTGCATTCAGACAGTACATTGAAGCACATATAGAAATAAATAAAATTTAAAAAAATTATTTAAAAAAAAAAAAGAAAGAAAAGAGAGATAGCCTGGGGAGATAGCTCAGCAGATAAAGTCACCTACTGCCACGCCTGACTGCCTGATTTCAATCTCCAGGACCTACATGGTGGAAGAAGAGAATTGACTTTCACAAGTTGCAAGTTGTCTTCTGACTTATACATTCAGACCATAATGTACAGGCCTAGACAAACACCAACACACACACACACACACACACACACACACAACAAAATAAATAAATAAAATTAAATAAATACAATAACTAAAAGAGATTCTTGTGTTGCTTGTGTTTTCTGGGAGCACCAATAGCTAGATACAGCAGCCAATAAGAATTTCTACCAAGATATTCAGTGACAGAGTACTTGCCTATTGTGTGCAAAGTACTGAAACCCACAGGATGAGAAGGAGGAAGATGATAGCTCAAAGCTTGTACTTTTGTAGAGAACTTTCAATATAAAGATAACAAAATGGCTTCCATCAGTAATTAGGGTAGAAGCAAATTTAGAACTAATCTGATGCAGGAATATACATGGAGCTTGACCCAGTAAGTGGGTATACTTGAGCTAGCCTCATCTCAATCTGTGCATCCCAGAAA
This sequence comes from Rhizomys pruinosus, assembly GCA_009823505.1. NCBI lineage: Eukaryota > Metazoa > Chordata > Mammalia > Rodentia > Spalacidae > Rhizomys > Rhizomys pruinosus. The sequence continues at coordinate 997,242 of VZQC01011619.1, forward strand.
CTCAGACCAGATGCCTGCTATAGTGTCTCTTTGCTCAAATAGTCTTTGGTTTAAAGTGCATGAAGCTCACCTGGCATGGTGGCACACGCCCTTAATCCTAGGACTTGGCAGAGACAGGCAGATCTTTGTGAGTTCACAGCCAGCCTGGTCTACAGAGTGAGTTCCAGGACAGCTGGGGCTACAGGGAGACCCTGTCTCAAAAAGACCAAAAATTAAAAAAAAAATAAAAATAAAATGCATGAGGTTCTAAAGAATCACAAGCTCCTAAAAGTGAAAGAAATCTCCCCTTTCTAGTTATCTGTACTTTCTAAACTTTCAACAAGGGCCATATATTAGCTTCTTCAGCACAGAAGCTCACAGGAGAGTAAGAAGGAAAGTATTCTGCTCAAATATGTGGCTGCTTTGGTTACTCACACAAGGCATTAATATAAAATGGCCATCACCTCCATCAGCTAACAAGGATTTGAAGAAGCCACTGATTTTTTTTTATCTTCCTTGCGAAATTTAAAAGATATTGAGGCAGAGCAATAAAACTAGAATCTCAAGAAGCTAAAAGCAGACACTTACTTGGGAAGCACACAACTTCTGCAATAGACTGGCCCCACTTTGGTCTATGGTGGATATACTGGCCCAAGATCAGTAGCCGTGTGTGACACAATGACCTGCCATCCCTTCACAAGTAAAGTTACAAACACCTAAAACTCTCCACAATTGAAAGTCCATCTCTAAATACAAGCAGCTTTTCTGCTCACTCCATTCAGGCAGCTTCTGTCTCCTCAGTCCCCTTCTGCTGCATGTACTGCACCTAATCTTGCTTCGTCACTTACTAGTTTAAGATTTTCTTGAATTATTTTTATTTTATGTATAGGCAGGTGTGTCTGTGTGAGCGAATGCCACATGTGTGCAGGTACCCACGTAATCCAAAAGAAAGTGTGATATGCTTTGGAGCTGGAGTTGCAGGCAGCTGTGAGCCGCCTGATGTGGGTGCTGGGAACCAATTCAGGTCCTCTAGAAGAGCAGCAATTGCTTTGAACTGTTGACCCATCTCTCCAGCCCTTTCACACCGAACATCATCATGAAACAAACACATTGACTTTGGAGGGGGAAAGTGTAGTCAAGGAAAAACATCTCTTCTCATGTATTTGATTAGGACTCACAGGATCTGTTGAGTCCTTGCTGCCACGATTTCACACCAGCAGAGGCTGAACATTTATGAAGACATTCTGTAATCACCATTTATGGGCTGGGAGTGCAAGAAATGCTTTGCTGGCTGGTATTAGTGTAACATCAAAGTCCTTTCTTAGAAAACTGTGCCTTTTCCTGCCTATTTGGTATGCATGAAATCAGTGAACCTAATAAAGTTGAGAAGGCTCGTTAGGAAGAGCAACAAAGTTCATGGTGTCCTTTATGAGAGGCCCGCCACAGATGAGATCAAAGCTGCCCTTGGTATGGTCTGGACATCTGTTTTCTTTTTATCCAACGTGTTATTTGGTTCATTGTTTGACAGCATCAAAGCTTCTGGCCATTACGTTCTTTGGTCCTCGTGGGACCAAATTCATTTTACTAATCCATCTGGTCTAAGATGGAAATGTTTTCTGTAGCTGCAGGTCACCAATTGGAGTGAAACGAGGGCTCTGCGAACTGAGTGCAAGTTCTTAAGGGCAATTTTTCTTTATCAGCCTGGACCTAAAGAAGTATCTTAACTTACTGCAAAGGGGAAGTGTCATAAAAAATTTACAATCCAGAAGAAAGAAGAATTCTCTTTCTCTTCTTTCCCCACCTCTTCCTTCTCCTCCCCCTCCCTTCACCTTTGAATCCTTTGCAACTTTTCAGTTCACCTTTGTAAAACATACAGTTCAATACCCTTAATACAGCACAGAATTGTACAATTTTATAATAGCTTCACCCCTCCCAAATGTACCTCACCTCATTATTATCAGTCCCTATTGCCCGCCCCCCCAACATGGTCCTCTAACCTGCTCTCTGGGAATTTGCTATTCTAGATATTTTATATAGTGGAATCAATAATACTACCGAATCTTTTTTAACTGGCTTCCATCAGTAACATACATTTTCTTTTTTTTCAAAACCAATTTTTATTGAAGCTTTGTGCATTTAGTAACGTACATTTTCAAGTCTGCAATGATGCAACACGCCCTTGTGATACCAACAAAACATTCTGCTATGTGTGTGGACCACCTACCATGTTTATTCATGTATCAGTTGATCAACATTTGGCTGTTTTCAATTTGAACCTGTTATGAGTAATGTTGTCTTGAACATTTGCATATGGGTAGATATGTGAAAATATAATTTCATTATTCTTGGGTATATAACACAATTCCTAGGTCATATGCTAAGTCTGTCTTCAACCTTTTGAGGGACTGCCAAAATGTTTTCCAAGGCAACCATGGCCTTTTACATTCTCACCAGCAGTGTATGAGCATTCTAATTTCTCCACATTCTTACCAACACTTGTTATTGCCTTTTTTTCTTTTTCTCATTCTTTTGATTTTATATTATTCTAAAGTATGCATACATACCCTCCATCCATATACCAAAAATTCCTCATTCTGAAAATAAATGGTAGCTTAGTTCTAGAACCTGTTAGGGGATCCACAATATAAAAGCACAGTTGTTTTCAGATCACGAGGAATATAACATTAATGTTGCTCAGTTTGCCTTACAACTAGGTATTTGGTGCTAGCATCCACAGATGAGGGATACCATTCACTGTTTGTTTTCTGGGACTGTGTTACTTCACATAACATAATATCTTAAAGTTCCATCCATTTACCTGCAATGTTCATGATGTCATCTTTCTTTACCACTGCATAGAACTCCATTGTGTAGATGTACCACATTTTCTCTATCCACTCCTCAGTTGAGGGGCACTTGGGTTGGTTCCAGCTCTTTGCTGTTGTGAAGAGAGCTGCAATAAACATGGCTGTGCATGTATCTCTGTGGTAGTATGAGTCTTGCAGGTATATACCCAGGAGTAGTATGACTGGGTCAGGTAGCAGGCTCATTTTGAGTCTTTTAAGGGTTCTCTGCACTGCATTCCATAGTGGCTGTACAAGTTTACATTCCAGCCAGCAGTGAATGAGTGTTCCCCTTTCCCCACAACCTCTCCAACATTTGGTATCATTTGTTTTCTTGATCCTAGCCAGTCTTATTGGAGTGAGATGATATCTTAAAGTGGTTTTAATTTGTATTTCCTTAATTATTAGCAATGTTAAACACTTTTTAAGATGTTTCTCAGCCATCTCTATTTCCTCACTTGTGAAGTCTCTGTTCAGCTCTTTACTCCATCTTTTGAGTGAGTCATTTGTTTTCTTACCAACACTTGCTATTATTGTCTTTTTTGAAAAAAGGAAGAAAGAGCCATCCTATAGATGCAGAGTGGTTCTTACTTGTAGCCTTGATTTGCATTTCCCATCCTATATGCATATCTAATTATGTTGAACATATTTGTACGCTTATTAACCATTTGTATGTTTTCCCTAAAGAAATGCCTATGCCTATGCTTATGAATTTTCCATATATTCTGAATACAAGTACTCAATCAAATATGGGAATTTCAAATATTCTCTCTCTAATTTTAACCATTTCCCTGATAATTGTTTATTTCCTATTTGGATGAAAAGGAAACTCCTTTAAAAGACGTCATGAGTCACAATAGAGGAAGTAAAGCATATTTCAAAACCTTACCAGTGCCAAATACACATCTCAACAAAATCCTAATAATACAGGCTTAATAAGTACAGTTATAATGGCTACTTCAGTTCTGTCTCAACAATATTATTTGGATTTGTATATGGATTTATAGCTTACCCATATATATCATATATACATATATATGCATTCTTCCTAGCATTTCTGTGAAATATCATAGTTACCCTGTTTATCCCACTTTATTACTAAAACCAGAGCCTGATAGAGGAGAAGAACATGAAAACATTCACTGCAGCAGTTTCTCATCTTAACACTGTTTGGCTTAAACACAGCTATGTAGATGTCAACATGTTTGAACCATATCTTCTATATAAAGTACAAAGGCCACCAAATTATTGATGTAAAATATGATTATTTCACAGTTTGCCCATTTGTATATGATTCCTAAATGTCAGATCATGAAATATGAAATTCTTGTCTGTTATCATAATAAATTATCCATACTTAACACTTTACATCAAATACCTGAAAACCTTCATTTATCTTCTGTTTTGTTCTGCAATGCCTGAGTCTGTCTCCAAGGAGACTTAGATGTTAGGGAACTCAGCATCACAGTAAGCCTGTATCTTCAGTTTTTAATCTAACAATGATGTACTTTCTTTCAGGAGAATAATGTATGCTCCCCTGCCACTAACACACAGTGGGATGACATCTGGAAAGCCATAAGCACCTCTCAGCCCAACTCCATCTTCTACATATCTACCAAGTGTCCTGATCTTGGTCTCTTAGGTCTGTAGTATTTTCTTGAATGATCCCTGAGATTATTTCCAGTTGGGTTTAAAGAAATTATGAGACATTTAAAAATGTGATTTTCTAGCATCTAAGAAAGAAGTCATAATAATGAGTCACCTTTTGGTGAATCTCTAAATGAGATAACATTAATATTATCACTTGCCGGGCATGGTGGTGCACATCTTTAATCCCAGTACTTGGGAGGCAGAGGCAGGCGGATCTCTGTGAGTTCAAGGCCAGCCTGGTCTACATAGTAAGCTCCAGGCCAGCTGGGACTAAAGGGAGACCCTGCTTTGAAAAGGCCAAAATTAAAAAAAAAAAAAAACTATTAAAAAAAATATTAGCACTAAAGGGAGTAAAGAATTCTGAAAAAATTCAGTGCTTATCCCCACCCCACTCCCGTCTATGGAGGATAATAATGAACCATTTCACATTTGCGTTCATTCTTTGGTCAAGGTTATACATGGAAACTAGCCTCCCCACAATATTAGTCTATGGTGGTTCCAATTTATGCTATACTGAAAACTTTGGATTGAACTAAGTATATGTAGTACACTAGAGTAGACCAGAATCTTCCCTCAAATTTGAGCATGTCCAAGACTCCCAAACTGTTCAGAGTTAGTAGGACTCAGTTATATGAGTGGGAAAAAAATTTTGATTAGGCAACCATCCTTATATGGTACTTCAGTGTAGAGCATCTTGATTCTTATGGAAAACATGGGTGCTTTCTAACCCAATGTTTGGTCAGTCTACCAGCATTCTTTAGTAATATCAACATGGAAGAACAAGATAGATCCATGTAAGTGCTTGGTAACCGCTCATCACTCATCATCATATGCATAGCATTGCTTTGCCATGTCATCCTGGGGAAATTTTAGAGTTCCCTGTATTCAGAGAGCACATGTGAAACCACTTCTGATTTCCTGCAGAAAATTCAAACTGTAAGTCCCAAACTATTTTAACCAAAGAATGTTATATTTAAATGAATTGATTGGTATTTGGGGGGGGGAAATCTAACTATGGGAGGACCAATTTCTCTTTGCTTGCCAAAATGGATTCTTGGATGGAGACACAGCGCTATCTGCAACCGAGGTGTTCTCAGAGCCCTTTAACCAGTGCCAGTGCCCAAGTCAGAAACAATCGAGGGATTGGGAATGAGATGCTGGCCCCCCTGCTTATGGGTGCCAGCCCGTGGCTCACATTCTTTCCTGAACTCTGACAAATCTCTTGACTCAACTGGGAAATCTCCAAATCTAATGTGTTGAAAATACAGGTTGGAGTACCTGGAAAGCAAAGCCTTTTGGAGGTGTTCAGGAGTTACTTCAACAGTCCAAGGAAACTTGCTCGCATTCAAGAGCTACACTTAAAAAGAAGTCCAATCCACTTAAAAAAAAAAAAAAATCAGGAGCCTCACCTCTGCATAAGAATGCCAGCTTTCTACTTAAAACTGCACTAAGGTACTAAGATGTAGAAGGAGCTGGCATTTCCGCCTTGCGCAAGGGCCTTCAGTCAGTTGAGGTGGAGTGGCTGGCCTCTCCACGAATTCTTCAGGTTGCTCTTTCATTTCTGGGTTTACATAGGGAAAAATCATTGCTGCTCTAGCAAAGAAACCAGCTGGACCCTAGTTCCAAGACCCCATCTTTACTGGGTATCTAGAAAATGACTCAGGGAGCCTCCAACTTTCTACAGTTTTTCCCTTTTGTCTTTAATGGTCAATTTACTTGATGCGGAAGACCACTGTATGATGAATTGACTTGGCCTTTGGCCACAGGAGGAATATTTAGTGGAAACAGAAAATGTGTGCCCTCTCACTCCTCTGGATAGTGCCCCTGTCTGACTGTTGGCGTGCACACTCAGCCTGACAAGAGAGGAAAAATGGCTGAGAAGGATGTGCTTCTTAACGAAGGAAGTGGGCAGTGCAGGAAAAAGAAATCAGAACCTTCCCAAAATAGAGTTCACCTTTGACCACCTCTTCAAGTTCCCCATCCCGCATCCAAGTCCTGCAGGAGGGAGACACATAGCAAACCTGTCTCAGCCTGTCCTTGCCCGTACACTTTCATATTTTTCTGAAATGAGCAGCTTTGGCATTTGTAGATATTAGACGCCGCATCTCCTTCCACTCCGTAAACAGATGAATCGGCAGCATTTGTTCTTGGTTGCTGAAGAAATTTATCTCCTTCCAAATAAGAAGCAAAATATGAATGAAGTTTCATCACCAATTTATTTTATGGAAGAGCTCTGTTAAGCAACAGAGCTGAAATTTGCTCACAGGAAAAAGGAACCTTCTAGAAAATACACTTGTTATAGTTTGCATGTTTCAAATCAGTATCTTCACTACTTTTATAAAAATTTTGTAGTTTCATTAGACAGCAGCTTTATTTTGTTTCCCTCAAAGAATCTGAGCAGTCGTGCTATGAGAAGCTATTTTTTCTGTTTTTTTAAAAAAAAAAAAAAAAAAAAAAAAAGTCAAAAAAAAAAAAAATCCTAGGCCAGGCCTGGTGGCACCTGCCTTTAATCCAGCCATCCCTGGGCAGAGGCAGACAGAGCTCTGTGGGGTGGAGCCTGGTCTACATTGCAGTTCCAGGCTAGCCAGGGAATACATAGTCTCAACCTGTATAAAAAAAAAAAAAAAAAAAAAAAGTGAGAAAAAAAATCTCAATTTTTATTTTTTAAAAAAAATGCCTTTTTTTCCGGGTATGGTGGCACATGCCTTTAATCCCAGCACTCAGGAGTCAGAGGCAGGCAGATCTCTGGGAGTTCAAGACCAGCCTGGCCTGCATAGTGAGTTCCAGGCCAGCTGGGGCTAAAGGGAGATTCTGTCTCAAAAAGACCAAAAAAAAAAAAAGATTAGAAGTTCACACAAATTAGTGATTGATAGGATTAAGACCTTAATCAGGTCTGTTGGATTACAGAACTCAAGCTTCTGTTATTATTATGGAGAAGGAAGAGTTGGCACCCAGAAAACAGAAGATAGTAGAAGAACAGAAAAGTCCAACAGATCAAGCAAGCAGCAGAGGCCCTAGGAAATGCTGTCAAAAGTTGTAAGTCATAGGTGGTGCTTAAATTTGAAAGACAGGTTTGAAAGTTTAGCAAATAGAAATTGGAATTTCTGGGGAAACAATCAGGTGACAAAATCACAGGAGGAAATATAAAGCAGAAAGTTGAATACCTCACTTGGCTTTTAAAGGGTGTGCCTAACCTGCATAAAGCACCATCAACATATATTCAACCAAGTACATGTCATATCTTAAGCATTTTGACATGGTAGCTCAAAATCTATTTGTAGGATAGTGTATACTAGGATTCATGGTATATAGAAAATAATCTATACTTTTAACTTTTAAACATTTTAGATTTAATTTTCCTACCATAAGCAGAAGGGACTTAAAATATAGGCTTTATCCTATTTTTAATTTATGATAGCAAGAATAGGTAATTATTATATTATTGGTGTGAACTCTTTACATAACAGTGACTACACTGTATCACAAGCACCAAAGGTTGCCAAATAAATATTAAAAGTGAAAATAATGCTTTCTTACAGACCAGAATTATATCTTCCAGGTTTTTGTAGAAGAGCTAAATTTAATTTCTTTCTTGACAAGGCTGGCCTTGACCTGAAGCAATGCAGAACCTTTAGAAGCCATTCTTCCCATTGAGTAGAATGAAAATGGACTGCTGAGCAAGGGCTATGGTTGTCAGCCAGCCTTTGAAGCCTTGTCCCAGCTTAGATGTCTTTATTTGGGTGAGCTGTTAGTGGCAATCACCTGTGTAAGCAGCGTCTCACTCCTCCCAGGAAGAGACTGAGAGGGGGCACATTTGCCTAATTTATAGGGAAAACTTGAGAAAGTTTTTGAGAAAGTTGGTCAATTTAGCTCAGGGCTACGAAAACCAAAAGAGTGAAAAGTAGCTGAGAATTGAAGACTTAAAATCTGGTGTATGCTGGGATAGCCTCTAGCAGAAATCAGCAAGGCGAAGTTTAAAAAACAATCACCTAACACCTTCCCATGTGGACTGTGTTTCATCACTTTGCTGGCAGCCTGTCTTGCTGACAGACTCCATTGTGACTGCCCGTCAGTGGGTCTCCTTTTCGAGCATGTGTGCGCACACACACACATACACACACACACACACACACACACACACACACACACACACTGAACATGTGAACAACCTTTATTCCAACCCCTATGTGCTGCAAGTTTAATGCTATGACAAATCAAAAGTAAACTTCACATATTTAATTATTAGAGTAATGATGGATGGATTAATTTTGGATGCAGGAAAAATAAATTATGATATGTGGGAAATTTCCTCTCCATGGAAGCACAGTATTTTCTAGTCTAATGTTATTTTTAAAATGATGGGACTGAGTGCTCCAAAGAAATAAGTGTCTCAAAGTCACAGAAAAAAATATTTCATAACAATGTTCAAAAGAAATAGTGTTCAGTTACCAATCATTAATTGAACTGTTTGAAGAAATTTTGTTTCTCATCAAAATGTATTTTGTGCTTTAAATGAATTCTTGTTTGGATCAAAAATTATAGAGAAGTTTCTTGGCGGTTCTGCCCGAGTTGACTTTGTCTTGCAACCCTTCCTCTAGGCCTTCAGTTTTATGGGAATCTCTCTTATGTGCAGATCTCAACTTTGTGTTCTTCACTTTGATCTGAGAAACCCACCATCATCAAAAGCCCCTCACCTTTCCTCCAATCACCTCGAACCACAATCAACTATTCAACTTTCTAATTTTAACAAAATACACATAGCATAACTGTCACCATTTCACCCACATTAAAACCTGTGGCTCAGAGGCATTTAGTCTGCCCACAGTATTGTGCAACCTTCACCGTTACCTAGTTCCAGAATAGTTTCATTCTTCCTAGATATGATCAATGGACATTGTGTAAATGTATGGAACTTTTAAAGACTAAAAAAAGAAAAAAAATACTTTCATCCTTCCAAAAGAATATTTTCCTGCTGGCTCAGAAGTCCCCTGGCTCCAGCCTCCTCCTCCCAGCCATAGAAACCACTTTTCTGTCCACTTTTCTGTCTCTGGATTTCCTATTCTGGAAATATTCTGTAATTAGAATCTTATGGTATGTGGCCTTTTGTGTCTAATTTTTTAACTTAGCAAAATCTTAATTCTTCCATGTTGTATTGTGTACCAGTACTTTGTTCCCTCGGAGGATGAGTAATGTTGAACTTTGTAGACATACTGCGTTTTATTTACCCATCCATCCATTCAGCTAGTGATAGATGTTTGAAATCTTTCTAGCCTTGGCTATTGTGAATTAGTGCTACTATGAACACTTTTTAAGTTCATTTACTTTTATTTTATGTGTATGATGTTTTGCCTGTATGCAAGTACACCCATATGTGCAATACCCACAGAAAACAGAAGAGGATGTTGGATCCCCTGGAATTGGGGTTAATGGACGTTGTTAGTCACCATATGGGTGCTGGGAACTGAACCTAGGTCCTCTGCAAGACCAGCCAGTGTCCTTATCTGCTGAGTCATCTCTCAGTTTTTTTGGAGCACTATCAATAATTTTTATATGTTTTTTATTTGAACACTGATTTTCAAACACTGTAAGTGTGTGAAATTAATGAGTTATATGGTGATTGTGTGTTTAATTTACTAGGAGACTACTAAACTCCTTAAGTGTGGGTGTTTGGAACAGAATCCAGATCCCACCATGCTTCATGCTAAGCCAGTGTTTGACCGATGAGCTACATCCTCAGCCATGCCAAACTGTTATAAGAGGCTTCACTAGCAATGTGTGAGGCAATTTTCTACATCCTCAACACTTGCTACTTATCATTATGAGTGAATATTCTAGTGAGTATACACAGTTTTTCCTTGTATTTTTCTTAATAAGTTTATTTATTGTGTATGTTTCTATATGTGTATAGGCACAGGTACCACTGAACACATGTAGAGGTCAGAGAACAATTAATGAGAGTACTTTCCTTCCACCATCTGGATTCTGGGGATCAAACTCAAGACACTGAGCTCAGCAGCAAGTGCCTTTAACCACTGAGCCATCTACCTGATAGCCACCTATCATTGTAGCTCTAATTTCCATTTTTTTTATGCCTACCAACCTTGAGTAGCTTTTCATATATATTCCTCATTTGTTAAACTGACAAAATGTCACTGATTTCCAAACATTGCTTCCTTTCCGTGGTCATCCCTGATCTTTCTGTTGGTTTGAAGGCTGTTGGTTTGGTGGGTGTTATTGAGATGGGCTGGCCTGGAAGTCTCAGTCCTGCTGAGATTCCCATGTCCACCCTATGCCTGGCCCACTAGTGTCCTTGAATACCCCAAACTCTCAATTTTATGAAGTCCAGTTTGCCTAATTTTTCTTTTGTTCCTTGCATTTTTGGTTCATGTTCAAATGAGCCCATCACCAAATCCAAGATCATGGACATTAACACTCAGGATTTTTTTTTTTCTATGACCTTAGTAGTTTTAGCTCTTAAATATAGGCCTCTAGTCAATTTCTTAAATTAACTTTTATTGAATATTTGTGAGTTTCATATAAAATATTTTGATCATATTTAAATCCTCTCCTATATAAACACCCTTCCTACTAACCCCTCAAGAAGGTTCTATACCCTAATATATATTCAGGACAATAGGGTCAGGTTTGTGTCCTCAAATGCCCTTCCCTGTGGGTTTATCCACTAGCACCTGGTCAGACTACTAAGTCTCAACCTTAGACAGTACTGAGTCTCTCTTTCCCAGCAGTCATCAGCTGCTAAATAGTTTCTTGGGTAGGGTTGGGTGCGGGCGGTTTACCCATTTCCCAGTGTCTGTGCTGGGATTTTGTCTGCCTCAAGCTTATGTGGGACTTGTGCACGCTGGCACCATTGCTGTGAGTTCATGTGAGCAACTGACCAGCTGTCTGGAAAACTCTGTTCCCTTGTGGTAATTCACCTCCTCTGCAATGATCCCTGAGCTTGGGAGGTAGAAGTTTATTATAGGTGTCCTATTCAGGGATAGCAGTCTGTAGCCTCTCATTCTCTGAAAGTTGGCCAATTGTAGGTCTCTCTGTTAATGACCATCTGCTGTATAAAGGTACTTCTCTGCAACACAGGTCCTTTTTTGGTTATAAATCGTATAAAGATGTACTTTTTTTTTTTTTTTTGTCTTTTTGAGACAGGGTTTCCCTGTAGCTCTGGCTGTCCTGGAACTTGTTATGTAGACCAGGCTGGCCTTGAACTCACAGAGATCTGCCTGCCTCTGCCTCCCAAGTGCTAGGATTAAAGGTGTGTGCCACCACGCCCGGCAAGATGTACTTTTCTCTTTTTTAAGTTTATTTTTCTACGTGTAATAAATTAATATCCCCCCAACTCAATACGAGACAATTTCCCATGGCATTTTTATAATTTAAAAAAAATTATGGTAAAAATTTAGAAAATGATGTAAAAATTTTGTTCTAATGTAACAATATGGAGAACACAGAGTATAGGTTTTGTTAGCATGTGAGCTTCCAAAGGGAAGAGATTTAAAGCTGGTTTTTATTTTCTTCACTGCTATGATACTATGTTTGCAATAGTGTCCACTACATGCTAGCACTCAATATTTACTGGATGGATGGATGGATGGATGGATGGATGGATGGATGGATGGATGGATAGATGGATGGATGGATAGATGGATGGATGGATAGATGACTTAATTAATTAGCAAAAGGCACATGTTTTGTGTGTTCTCTTCCAAGACAGGTGCTTTATTAGACACGTTGTGGTTTGGGGTATGTCGATATCTGACCCCTAGTCATGAACCACAGCTGCTAACAAGTTCATTTCCCCTGAGAGCCATCTGCTCTCACTCATTTGTTGCCACAGACTCTCATATCAGCAATTTTTTCTCTTCTCCTTTTTACCTCCTCCGGAACCCAACAGAGGTAAATCAGTAAAGTGGATGAAGATAAGAGTATGAAGGGATCCCATTTTCACCCCTCAGAAGTGGCAATTGGTCTGTCTCCTTACACCTTTCCCCAAGAGAAGTATTTCCATGTTCCTGAAGAAAAACACATCGCCCTTGCAGCAGTGTGGCTGGCAGGACCGTTGTAGTGTTCTCCGCAGCCACTACAGAAAGGAGAGCTCTTCAGTGACACTTGACAATGTGCCAGTCCACCGAGATAAGAGAAGGCTGCAGCGCCAACCATCACTACCGTGGCAGGCCACATATCACAGTGCAGAGCCCACAGGCTCCGCCTAACAAGGCAAAAGGCAGCATGACCTTGAACGCCTGCCAGCAGCATCCTGGAAATTACAATAGCGACTTTCCTGGAACTATTAAAACAAAGCAAGACCTCGAAATGGATCATAAAAGGATTCTCTCCATGGTTAAATGGATCCTCTTTGCATATTTTCCATTTATTTCCGCCATGATGAGAATTTTCCAGTATTAATAATGTCACCTCACTTCCTGTGTCAGCTGTCAGGTTGTCTTTCACAGTACTTGAAATCGTCACTTAGTGTGAAAACACAAATCCAGTTCCATTTTATTCAGGATCTATTCTCTTACAAACAAGAAAAATTTAAATACACAAAAAATACTTAGATGAAATGCTTTATATTATCAAGATTGCATTAATCATTTCTTTGAGTTTCTATCACAAGGAGTTATAATACAGACACCCTGTGACTTCTAAGAGATGAAATTTCATCTCTGTCAAAGAGGCAGAAAGAGAAGAAATATACAGTGAGGGTGGTCATCTGTGACAGTGGAACCCTCTTACATTTCATATTTGACTCGTAGGAGAAACCAATTTGATTTTTTAAGTTTTTAAAAATAGTGTGACCTTGGTTTTAGTACCAATAATTTTCCAACATCTTCCAAGATTTCATAATTCATATATTTTTCTAAAAATTTGGAGAATCTTAATACAGTAAGGAAGACATTCTTTTTCTATTTCTATGGAAAATACAGACACCAATACAGTCTACTTCTGCATGCATCTAAACCCAAGGTGCATCACAGGTGTGAACAGTATAACTTAGGTGTGTAATACACAACTATGCCCCTGTGCACTGTGGGTGGGAGTGCATTAGTCAGCTCTGTGATCATTTTGCATTACTGAGCCTCATTCAGCCAATAATAAATTTAAGGAAAATTCTATTTTCTCAGTACTTACAAATTCATCATCAGGATCTATTTAGTATTGATATTATCATGTAAAAGTTTTGTGAGAGGTTCTTGGCCTTGTCTATGAATGAGATTAAAGGAAAAAAGTAAGAAATTAATATTCATATTCTACTCCCAGTATGTTAAACATCTCTTCTTGAGATCTGAAGATTCAAAAAGAATATGACAGCAAAAAGAAAGCTATACAAATAATAATTTAAAACTGGAGCCCTTGAGAAAAGCCTACGTTGAGTAGATCAAATGAAAATGAGTGAAGGACAAAACTAGAAACAAACATTTAGTCAAATGGAAAACATTTCTGGACTTGTGCCTTTCAGATCTGACAGGCTCCCAAGCTGTTATATGGTTATACTGAAAATGTTTCATGTATCTAAGAGATAACAGAAGGATTAAAGGCATGTTTGAAGTTCCTGGAACTAATCTCAGAAAGCCACTCCAGAAACACCAGCAGCATCAATAATACTGCACAGTCCATCATTCCAAAACAAGTGACTATTATTTACCCACCTCATCCTTCTCTTACATTGTCCAACATAAAAATATATCACATTATAATTAACGTTTTATTCTTTGACAATAGGAGTTTCAAAAGCCATACGAGCAGCTGGCGAGTACAAAAAAATACTTGCTGTGAAAGCATGAGAGCCTGAGTTCAAGTCCCCTGCACTCACATAAAAAAACAGACATGGGGGCTGGAGAGATGGCCTAGCGGTTAAGAGCACCGACTGCTCTTACAGAGGACCCGGGTTCGATCCCCAGCACCCACATGGCAGCTGAGAACCATCTGAAACTCCAATTCCAGGAGAACTCCAGTTCCAGGGGAATCCGACACCCTCTTCTGACCTCCGAGGCATTGCACGACACGGGTGCACAGACCTGCATGCAGACAGTACATTCATATGCATAGAAAATAAATAAATAAATAAATAAATAAATAAATAAATAAATAAATAAAACAGACATGGACACATGTGCCCATAACAGACAAGAGCTTGTTGGCCAGCAAGCTCAGCAACAAAAAACTACAAGCCCCATGTTCAGTGAAAGTCCCTGTCCCAATGAAATAAAGCAGAGAGTTATGGAGCATGGCACCCTATCCCCTTCCCTGGTCATGACTGCACTCACCTGCACACACATGTAAGGATACACCATACACAAGTAGATCTCACACACACACACACACACACACACACACGCACGCACGCACGCACAAAGTCATTTCTAAACATCTAAAGTCAATACTAAAACCTCATAAACCAGGATGAACAAAAAATATAGTCTTAGAAATGAACAAACATGAATTCATGTCAAACACTACCTAAGCACTAAAGAAACAAAACACAAATACCATCCCTACCCTCAGGGACCGCAGACCACAACAGAGGAGGCAGCAGTTACCGAGAGAGCCAATGCAGAATGCCTTTGAACTGTGAATCCAGAGTGAGCAAATTTAGTCTAGGAGTGGGCCAGAGATATAGGCAAGATTAGAGGCAGCAATGGTTCCTTACACACCACGGCTGTCTGGCTTTCCTAACACAAAGTATGCCATTTATGCTACTGTTTACCAGGGACTGAAATCTTTGTAATATTAACAGAAATTCTGTGTGGAATGTTTACATATTTACAACACAGCTTGTTTAAACTAGAGTCACCTTTTGTCTGAGAGCACAGTGCCAGCCCTTTGTATAAGCATCTGCCTATGGCCTGGTACCGTCCTAGCTATAATTTATCTAACTTCATTGTTGACTAGCTTTAGTTTTCTAGCATTCAACATGTGCATTGTGTTAAGAATATATTTTAGAAGGCTGATATGTAAAACAGGATTAGGCTCTTTTACTAGCCAAGACTTCAGGTAAATTAGGAAAAGACTACTCCTCTGTTTAGGGGATTCTTTTGTATTCATTTTAATGCCACCCTTTTTTTCCTTTATAATTATTATGCCGTAATAAACTGTCTCAATTTCAGAGAACTAGAAAAAAACTGATATGTTCCCTTTCAAATCCTAGTTTAATATTTTTATATCATGTGATATACATTTATCTTACATATATATAAGAGAAATGATCAGTGCTTGTTGTCAATTTCAAAAGAAAATAAAAGCAGGAAAGCAAGCAAGCGATTAGTAATGACAGATGTGTGACAAGTTAACACAGAAACAATCCTTCCTTTCCGCCCTTGCCCCTCCACCCACCCCTACAATTGCATGTGTCTGTCAGGAGCCTCTATCTTAGCATCAGGATGTCCAATATTGATTTTGATTTATTGCCTTGTCATTTCATAGTCAACATTGATGGGATTTTTGTCATTTTCTTTCCTACTTCAGAGCACGAATACACTGTCATTACAAGTAGTCTCTGACCATAAAAAATGAAAGGTTACTTGAAAATGACAAAATATGGTTAAGTTATATAGAATAGAGGAAATTAAGACTTCATGGATTCTAAAAACCTGTAAACCTTTGTATCTGTGTATCTACATATCTAGAAGGATGGATACATTGATCTTTGCCTATCTACTACTTACCACACACGTACTCAATCGGGGAACCTTCCTGAACACACAGTCCCTGCCCCATTCTCATTTTTTTTAAAGAGAGCATTGGTTTTTCTGGAATTTACTGGCTTTAGGGTAGACTTAGTAAAGTCTATACCAACAATGATCCCTAACATACTTTTCATTTTCATAATCTTAACAGATTCCATATTTTAACATCAACTGAAAATATAGTGTATTGTATATAATTAATATAGACATTGTCAATAAGGTTTTCTGAACTAAATGATGCTAAAAATAATGAATTTAGACAATTGATTTTAAGTTTTGATATAAGCTTTTTTATCTTTTATTGAAGTTTTGTGCATTTCGTACATCCCTTCTCAGTTCAGTCCACACTCATTTCCCCCTCCATGTCCCCACCCCCCCAAGTTCATGCAGTCTGCCATACATGTCCTCTTTCCCCTTCTGAGTCTTTTCAAAGGTTTTCAAAGCAGAAGATTATTTTTTTTGGAGGGGGGGGAAGAACTCTAACTGCTTCAGTCAGTTCCCTGTCCCAGTTCTTTGTTGTTGTTGTTCCCTCCAATCCATATTTTTCACCATATGCATTTACGTATGTCACACATGTACTAAAATCATGTCATCTGAAAATGAACTATATGTTATTTCCAAATCATATTTCTAGATCCACATTTTTCCCTTTTAATTTTCTATTGATCTAAAATATGCAAACATACCCTCCACCCGTGTACCAAAATTATAAAGTCTGAAAATAGGTAGCATGTTAATTCTAGAGTCCATTAAGGGATTCACATTCTAAGAGCACAGTTACTTTTAGATAAAGAGAAATATACCATTAATGTTACTCAGTTTGCCTTACTTGATGCTAGCATCCACAGATGAGGGACACCATTCATCGTTTGTTTTTCTGGGACTGATACAAGGATTTTGGCCACCCTTCTCCAAGTTCAATGAAATGCTTGGAAAATTATCTGCATTTATCAGACAGCCTAATAGGTAGGGGTGTATGTGTGTGTGTGTGTGTGTGTGTGTGTGTGTGTGTGTGTGGTGTGGCATGTGCTTCAAATTCCATTTGCTTTTTTTTTTTTTTTTGGTCTTTTCGGGACAGGTTCTCCCTGTAGCCCCAGCTTTCCTGGAACTCACTCTGTAGACCCGCTGGCCTTGAACTCACAAAGATCCGCCTGCCTCTGCCTCCCAAGTGCTAGGATTAAAGGTGTGCGCCACCATGCCTGGCTTCTTAATTCTAGCCCTAGACTATTACAGAGTTGATTTATATTGATCTGCAACTTTACATAATTCTTACAAAGAAAATAAAAATATGGTATAATATTGCAATCTAAAATCTGTGCACTGAAAAAAGGATCCCTCCAGACATAGCGAGACATAATCAAAATCCCAGCACTTGAGATGCCAAGACAGAAGGTTCTCAACTTTGGTGCCAACATGGGCTGCATAGTAACATTAAGGCTAGCCTAAGAAATATTTTCCTTTTTTTTGTTTAAAACTATATCAAATCACTTTATTAATGTCATTTAATATGTTAACTGTATTATTATACCTAAAATATAGGGGTTTTTAAATTAAGAAAAGTTCTCAGCCAGGTGCAGTGGCACATGCCTTTAATCCCAGCACTCGGGAGGCAGAGGCAGACAGATCTCTGTGAGTTCAAGGCCAGCCTGGTCTACAAAGTGAGTTCAGGCCAGCTGGGACTGCAGAGAGACCCTGTCTCAAAAAATAAAAAAATTTAAAAAAAGAAAAGTTCTTGTCCTCATAATAGCAAAATAAAATAACAAATCAACTCTAATCATACAAATGAGTCCTTCTGACTAAGAAAGCTTTATCTCGTCCACTAGTGATCTATGATCCATAGGAGAGAAAAATGTGAAAAATCATTAATAAAAATACCATGGTGCATGGAAACACATAACATATTTTTCACTTTGAACCAGACAGCATCTCAGCTGCTAGTTTGACATCTCAAAAGTCGTAACTTCTAAACTGTTCTTCGTATTTTTTAAATTAAAAACATACAGTTCCAATATTAAGTACACCATCTATATATTTGAAATAACAAATATCTTAGGTACATAAAGTATGGCTTCTTGCAGTGCACGCTCTTGGTGTTAACACTTTGGGCCCAATGCTTCTGTGTCTTGGGAGGCTGCCTGTATAGTGTTTGATGTCTAGTCGCACACTTGGCCTCCACCAACTGCATGCCAGCAGTATGTCTCCCAGTTCTGACAGCCATGAAGCCTTCCTAGGCACTGTTAAATGTGATCTGAAGAGTAAAACCACCCCAGGTTGAGAACCACTGTTTTAAATTGTTTATATGTAATACTGTACCAATATTACATAGAGCAAACATTTTTTTAAATCTCTAATTTTACGGTTGAGTTTATTTTCTCCTTTAGTAATATCAAGTAGTTTTGCTTTCCTTATTAAATTATTAATTAAGAACTTTTAGGGGCAGGTGAGACAGCTTCATGGGTAAAGGCTCCTGTCGNCAAAATGTATTGTATGAAATTTGCAGAAATTCAATAAAAATTTTACCATTAAAATTTTTTATTGATCTGGAGCTGGAGAAGTAGTTCAGCAGTTAAAAATGCTGACTGTTCTTGACAGGACTGCATTTGAGTCCCAGGAACCACATGGTGGTCAACAACCATCTGTATCTCTAGTTCCATGGGATCGGATACTTTCTTCTGACCTCTCTGGGCATTGCACATCATGGGTACACTTGCATACATAAAGGCAATACACTCATACACATAAAATAAAGAAATAAATAAAAAATTAAAAAAGTATTGATTCAAGAATTTCAGACAATGTATTTTGGTCATATTCAGAACCTTCCTCCCTCTGGAACTCCATCTTTCTACCCCACACTAGCTTCATGTACTCTATGATTTTTTTAAAGACCTATCAAGTCTAACCTGTGTGTTCCTCAAGTGCTTCTGGGTGTGGGTCTGTCCCTTGGAGTCTGTTCAACCTACCAGGCATCACACCAGTAAAGAAAACTGATTTTCTTTCCCAACATCCTCCAAATGCAAGAGACCCTGAGCTAAGGCTAGGGCTTCCTGCCCACCTCTCCCATCTATGCTGGACCCCTGTCTGGAACCAGGTTGGGTTTGCAAAGGTCTTGTGCATGCTGCTGTAAGTGCTATGGGTTCACATGAGCAGCTACCCTGTGGAGCGCAGACAGCACGGTTTCCTTGTATCCATCCACCAGCTCTGCTTCTTAGTTTCTCCATCTCTTTTCCTGCAATGCTCCCCAAGCCTTGGGAGGAAAGGGTGTGACGTCGGTGTTGCATTTATGGTTGGTACTCTGCTTGTTAACCATTCGTGGGTCTCTATGTTGATTGCCATCTGCTGTAAGAAGAACCTCCTCTGAGGAGAGTTGAGACATGCGCTAATCTATACATTTTGTAAAGAATTCTTAGTGAAAGAGAACATTCGAATTGTTTCCAGGTTTTGCTTGTTTGGTTTTAGAGGCACTAGAGATAGAATACAGGGTCCCTCACATGGTAGGCAAGCACTCTACCACTAGACTGTATCATCAGCCCCTCCAAGTTGATTTTTAAATCTTAAGAGGAAGCACTATTGTTCAACCTTCATTTTATTTCAATTTTCAATTTTAAAGCCCATCAAGACAGAAAAGATACATAAGTCCAAATAAACATGATGCAGCTTATTTGCAAAGCCATTTCACAAAATTTCTCATTCAGTCTATCCATTTTCTGAAGGATCTTATTAAAGTTTAACTAGTAAAGATCTCTGCTTTGAACTCTTGCAAACAAGTAGGAAGTTGTATTTATACATTGGAACAAATAGGCTTGAAATTAGCATAGCTATTCTTTTTTTAATTTTAGCAGGTTAGAAAATTATATTCAGATTTTTAGAAAATTAGTTTGGGGACTTCAGTAGAGAAACAAGCATAGCATTTCAACAGTGAAGTCATACACAAACACACATTTCCAAAGCCCTTTACCAATGCGTTACATGTATCATAATTCATTGTTTCATTATGCCATTTTCACTTAATCACAGTTTAAATGTCATCTTTATCTTGGAGAAACGTATTCTAAAAGTGTCTCTAAAAATATATGCTTAGGTCAGGCATGGTGGCACATGACTTTAATCCCGGCAGAGGCAGTTGGATCTCCGTGAGTTCAAGGCCAGCCTAGTCTACATAGTGAGTTCCAGGTCAGCAGGGGCTACAGGGAGACCTTGTCTCAAAAAGACAAAAAAAAAAAATGTATATATATATATATATATATATATATATATATGCTTAGAACTATAATTATAACAGCTGCTTATCATAATAGATTCTAAATGTTTGCATTTGTAAAGAAATTTAACATGTCATCTGCAGGCTTGAGCTCTCTATGATGAGATAACTCCAAACCTCTGTATAGCAGCCAGGTAATTTTATGGCCACCCTACCTCATTTCAAATACTGTAAAGAATTCACTGTCTTTCATTAATTTAGAGTTTTTAATTAAAATATTAGGCTATTAACATCATGTATCGTTTATGCACTTTTAGCTTCTTTGCTAAAATAGCTCATCTATTTATTTTTTTAATTATATTATCTTCATAAATCAGCCTGGAATTCCTTCTGTGGTTAACTTTATAGTGTTTCCAAAAATGTTACTGTTATTAAAGGAGCGATTCAGCATTGAGAATATCGCCTCATTGGCTTTTCTTTTCCTTGGTGGCTGGCCATGAAAGGTGAAGGTACTCACAAGTCTATCATTGAAGCATTTGGGAAATCACATAACCTGAGCCCCATCAAAACCCCCTTGGTTTCAGCTAGCAATGTATTCCTGCTCTCTTTACTATACAAGTTGCATAAACACACTCATTCAGATCTTTACCAATTTTTACATATTTGTTTACCATCACAGGGATTTAAAATAAATACCACCATATTGCTTTTCAAAGACTTTCTAGCCATTTTTATCAAGGTATAAACTGTTTTGCATATTTCTTTCCATCATTGGTGACTAAAAGAAAATTTTAATTAAGCATTTATCATGAACACGAAATTGAATAGCACATAAACACCACAGCAGAAATCTGACAATGCATATTTTGAATACACGTGTGTAGAATTTCTTGCCCTGATAATTTTTTTTTTGTTGTTCTATATTTAGCTGATACCTCAAGGCCCAGTCTTCCTCTAGGAAAAACTGGCTTTGGAAAATAGTGAATATCCATATTTCAAGAGTTTTCTCGATCATTTGGGGGGAAAAAGAGTAGAGAGCAGACATTTTGCCAAATCTGGTTAGCCTGTCAACACATCAACAGTTCATGTTGAAACTAAAAGAAATACCAGCAATGTCTTACTCTTCGTTCTGTTTTATTACATTATTGTCAGCTAAATTTCAAGGAAAGTACATACTTTCAACTGTCTCAGTTTGACTTCTGTTTACTCATAAGTAAATTGAAACATATCTGAAAGCAAATAAATGATTGAGGAAACCACTGCCAGTCCATCCAACCATAGTCTTTCTTCAGTAGATTTGAACTATTGTAAGTGCCATGTGCCATGTGGAATGATTAATGAAGCATTAATCAACATAAAATAAATATTTGAAAGGCTTCCTTTCATTCTTCTGTAGTCAAAAATAAAATATGAATGGGAATTATTCATAATTTCTCCAGTGGACCATTGTTCACAGTTGCTGTTACCAGTCCTTACTTTCAAAATCTCTGCCTTAGAATAAGTGCCAGCTATTCTTTGAATGGCAAATGATATGTTTTAACCTGAACTGCAGACAGAAATGAAGTTTATTTTCCTATCTCACATTAAAACTTGCAGTCTTTTGGTTTGGGGCATTGGGGATTTTTCCCCCTTGTGTGACCACCCAGTTATGCCATCTGGCATAGAACAGTTTGAGTTGAACATAGTTAACACACTGGCCAGACTGAGTCAGCATGATTCAGAAGGTGTTAAGAAACAAGCCAATTAGTACCACAGTTTATAGTTACACTGCAGAATACAAGACAGGTGCTTAGACCACTAACGGATTGAAAAGCATTCTCTCTACTTAGTCATCTGTAAGGGTAACGAAGGAATCTGACCACAAACATTCTCATAAAATTTTAAAAACAGTTCCCTGGCTGAGTTAATAAATGAATGGAATAGTTCGGAATTTCCAGCCGTAGTGTGACAAGTAATTGATGAGATTGGCAAAATACCTAGTGACTATTTAAAAGGGGACTTATGTTTTCAGATCATTAAAGCACAACGTTTTATTTGCCAATGATTTATTTTATTTGTAAAGTATCCTACTCATAGTGAAATGAAATAGCCATGACTTTAGCTCAATAAAATATTTTATTACTTCTAAAACCTGTGAGTATATGTGTGTCTGTATGTGTGGAATGTGTAAAGAGTAAAAATTACCCTGAAACGGTCTATAATTATTTTTTATTTATTTATAGGTTTAAAAGGGGGAGGGTTTTTTAACATTGGAATTTGAGCTTTACTCTATGAGTGCTTATCAACAGAAAGCTAAAAAAGCTAACTTTAAAGTATGTGGAAAACAGTGTGTTTAACCTTAACCCAGGTTTGGGTTCTCGTTACCTTGACCTGCAAATAACTAAAAGTGAGTGAGTTTGGTAGACCGATACTCCTGTCAGAGTCTGCCGCTGTGCCCCAGCCTCCTGAGGGTTCATACATCCACCTCAGGGTTCACTAGACCAAATGAAGATCTTAGAAATAGCTCTGACTTGATGGAACATTTTGCGCCCACAACAAAACTGCAATTACAATAGTTCTGTCCACCCAAAACACATCAAAGATCCAAGAAGTTACTCATGATATGGTTATGAGAAGATGTGTGAGGCCATCTCCATAAGTAGCAGCACTGGTGGAGAGTGTGTGTGAACCCTGACAACTCCAGTAGAGAGATTAGACTCACAATTAATGTAGAACTACAAAGCTGCCCTCTTATCATGTTATTTCCTATCCATTCTGTTTTGCTGTACAAAAGATTCATTTCATGTAAGGGACAGGGTAGAAGTCCTATCTCAAAACTATTTTAAATTTTTTTTTATTAATTTTATTTATTTCTGTATGTGTACGAATGTATTGTCTGCATGCAAGTCTGTGCACCCGTGTCGTGCAATGCCGCGGAGGTCAGAAGTGGGCTTCGGATTCCCCTGGAGCTGGAGTTCTCCTGGAGTTGGAGTTTCAGACGGTCTCTCTCTCTCTCTCTCTCTCTCTCTCTCTCTCTCTCTCTCTCTCTGTCTCTCTCCAACTCTGAACATTTGCCTTGAAAAGTAGAAGCCCGTGTTTATAACTAAGTACAGAAGGAAAGGAAAGCTATTCTTAGAATAAAATTGGCAAGAAAAGAGGATGGGAAACCAATCAACTTCATCAAGCCACATTTGGACAGACTGGGGACACTTGTCCTTTAGACAAGACTGGACACAGACTCCAAGGCTTTTTTTTTTTTTTCAGTTCCTTCCTATTCTTTTTTTTTTTAAGCTTTTTTAATTTTATTTATTTTTTTATGTGTATGAGTGTACTGTCTGCATGTAGGTTTGTGCACCCATGTCGTGCAATGCCGCAGAAATCAAAAGAGGGCATCAGATTCCCCTGGAACTGGAGCCAAAGATGGTTCTCAGCTGCTATGTGGGTGCTGGGGATCGAACCCGGATCGAACCCGGGTCCTCTGCAAGAGCAGTCGGTGCTCTTAACCGCTAGGCCATCTCTCCAGCCCCTAGTTCCTTCCTATTCTTAGGATACTATTTGTATTATTTCTTTTCCCATTTTTGTGATAAAATAACTAAGAGAAATCCTTTAAGGAGAAAAAGAGTTATTCTGTCTCCTGTTCTCAGAAGTTTCAGTCCTCTCCTGCTTGGGCAGGGATGGCAGAGTAGCCCTTGTCAGAGTGCATAGGAAGCAAAAAGAGAGAGAAAGAGGACAGGAACCAGGGACAGGATACAGCCCCCAGGACATGCCCTCAGTTACCTACTTTCTCCATCTAGGATCATCTCCTAAAGTCTCCAGAACCTCCCCAGTGAACACCACCCACCAAGGACCTTTGATGCAGGAGCCTTTGGGTTAGAAATGCTTGTACCTAAGAGAACTCAAAGCAAATGCAAGAAATCAACATCCACTCCTTGTATTTTTCCCTTTTCATATTTTGAATTTCCTGCTGAAATTACCTGTATATTATTTTAGCTGACTGTTACACATATTGTTTTGAAAAAGAAATCATCCCAATAAAATATTAAGAAGACTTAAGCATTGTGATTACTAACACTTAGAGCAAGTTCTCACTAATATCCTAAAATTTAAGATTAAAGCCCTTTTTAAAACTAGTGGGTAGGGGCTAGAGACATTGCTTAATGGTTAAGATCAGTGACTGCTGTTGCAGAAGACCTGGGTTCAATTCCCAGCACCTACATGGCAGCTAACAACCATCTGTAACCCCAGTTCCCTAGGGATCCGACACGTCCTTCTGACCTCTGGGGCCACTGAGTAACACAAGTGCACTTAAACACAGCAGGCAATACATTGATACACGTAAAATAAAAATAATGAAATAAAATATTTTTTTTAAATTAGTGAGCAGTTGAACAGTGGGTAAATGGACATAACTACTACAAAGTCAGCCTTATTTTAAGGCTAAGGAAAGGTAAACAGAGGTATTAGGTGTGAGCTGATATTCAAAAGGAGGGTCCTTATGTCCTACCTTCCTACGAACTGGTTTTTTTGTTTTGTTTTGTTTTGTTTTTTTGAAAATTGGACAGAACTAAAAATCTGCTGTGCTTGAACAAGATGAAGTGGAAGTCTCAGAGAAGGGAGCTTCAGTATAAAATTCACATGATGATAAAATCATTGTGTGGGACATGAAGTAAATACTGAGTAAATATATGTGCAAATAAGGATACCTGACAATAGTCAGAGAGAAGTGGAACTGATGAGCAGGCTAAGACATTTGAAGTTATGAAAATAAAAGGCACAAGAGAACATGGAGACTGATGACCCACACCTGTTCCCGCAATAACCAGGAATACAAGCTTTACATACAGCATCCAAACTGTTCAAGAGAAACTATCAGTAGTACTTGGCATTAGAAAAGACTACACAAACAGACATGTCCACTGTCTACACAGGAAAATTTGGAACCTTCAAAAAGTCTCAGTGGTGGAAATTGATTTTTCCTCTTAATCATTAAACTCTACTGGTACTTAAATAACTAGAATAGTTGGACTATTGATTTTGTTTTATATTAGAATTTAGGAAATTTTACTTCTTTCATCCACCTTCAACGATGATTGATGGTTCTTATTATATATTGGCTTCTTAAATTTACTTTCTTTTTAAAAATATTTGAATATTTTTATTTTATATGTGGAATTTTTATTTCTTGTGTGTAAGTGCACCCGTGTCATGCAGTGCTCTTAACCACTGAGCCATCTCTCCAGCCCAAATTTATTTTCTTAATAAGGTACCAGAAAGTATGAAGTGATTATGATATTTATTCTTTTTTTTTTTTTTTTTTTTTTTTGGTCTTTTCGAGACAGGGTCTCCCTGTAGCCCCAGCTGTCCTGGAACTCACTCTGTAGACCAGGCTGGCCTTGAACTCACAAAGATCCGCCTGCCTCTGCCTCCCAAGTTCTAGTATGATATTTATTCTTATTCATTCCTCCTTTCATGTCAGTTTTGAATTTTCTACTCAGGTGGTCTTTATGTAGTAAACTAATGACATTTTTGTTTATTTTCATTATGATGAGAAAAAAATCTTTAACAAAGATGCTTGACACAACATAGTTTATAGTTTTACGGTTCTTTTCTTTTTCGTCTCAGTTATTTCAAAAAGAGAATATTTGCTTTGAGCACTCTGAAAATACAAATCTGAGTAATTCCCAAAACCTTGAATATAGTCCCAAATAAATCAGAAACCAGTTATTAGATTTTTTTTTCCTCAGTTGCCAGGTTGCTTTATTATTTGAGGAGTAGAAAGGGAGAAATCCAAAAATAAAAAATGCTTCTTTTTTCATAATAGCTATGGGCATTAAACCCAATGTGTTCAATCATGTGAATATTCCCTCTCCCTCCTGTTCCCTGTAATGACAGTTGAGGCTATAAATGTAGATCTAGAGTCAAGTCTTGATTCCATAATTTGCATTGTATACAGTTGAAGCTAATCTTTAAGACATTCTTCAAGTCCAAAGTTCCATTTAGGAGAGACGGCATCAGTGTTAAAGTGGACTTTTATTCGGAGTGTGGGTTCCTGAGCCAGACTAGCTGCCTATGGAGCTTGGTTCTCCCACTTCTTAGCTGAATGCAATCAAGAAAGTTATTTTAGCATTTGGCAGCTCATCTGTAAAGCAAAAATAATACTGCTACTGACCATAAAGAAGAGTTGTGAGAATTTAAAAAAAAACAAGTACACAGTAGTCTTTCAGAGTACTGCCAGCCCGTTGTCAACATTCGGTATGTGAAGGCTGAGGCAGGACTTTTCTCAATATTTTCTTACTGTTGTTTACATGTAATATTTACTGCAACTGAGCATTGTACCATACTACAAAAAGTCATGCTATAGGATACAAAGAACACAGCTTGCAGACAAATTCCAAATTCAGATTTAAAAATTTAGCAACCCTCTGGTCTTGTCAATTTCCTGAAAGTTTATGTTGTCATCTGTAAACACACAAGAATAACTTTTCTCCTTGTGTAAAAAATAATTTGGGGTGCTGCAGAGACAGCTCAGTGGTTAAGAGCACTGGCTGCTCTTGCAAAGGACCGGGGTTCAATTCCTGACACGCACATGACAGCTGACAACTGTCCATAACTCTAGTTCTAGGGATTTGAATCTCGCACCCTTTTCTGACCTCAGTGGGCATTGCATGACACGAGTGCATTTACATAGATGCAGGCAACACACACATACTCATAAAATTTAAAAATAGTAATAATTTTTATTTAAATTAAGAACCATTTTAGTGAGAAATAACATTTTAATCTAAGACTGTTTTCATATAAAGCAATACATTTTAATATGAAATAACCATTTGATAATATACTACACAGTGAGGATTCAGAAAAGGGAGGATGAAGTCTAGGACAGAAGAGTAGAAAAAAATATATATATATATAAATTTTCAAATGGAAGTGAATGTTTCCCCAGCATCCCAAGAAATAAAGATGGATTTTTAGAGCTGATTACTACATATCCGAAACATCATTAGCTTTAAGTTGCTCTGAGGCATAAATGTTGGCTGCATTTGGGCCTAAACCCAGAAATTTAGTCTTCATCTTCATGTTGAACATCAAATTGAGATTGTTCAGAACATACTTTTGTGTTGTTTACATAAAGACTTACAAAAGAGAAAGCAGCGGGGTTCCATTTTAGAATCTGTGAAACAGAAACTTTAGAAATCTCCAAAATAAGAATCCAAATAAGAAAAACTTAGATCTCTAGAAGAACTAGCTTTGAAAGAAACTTTGATTCTCTTTGTTTGAACTGAAAAGTATACAGGACAGACAGACACTTGGAAAGACAACATGTAAGCAGTACTGTTCTGAGACAACACAAGAAGGCCCAGAGTTTGCTAAAGGGCTGCTGAGATGGCACGGCAGGTGAACGGTACTTGCTGCAGGGCCTGGTGACCTGAGGTGGCTTCCTGGAACCTACGTGGTGGAAGGAGAAAAACAGTTGCTGAAAGTCATCCTCTGACAGTTACACAGTGCCATAGCATGCCAGCGTTTGTCAATCTTCAAATAAATTAATTAACTAACTAGTTAATTAATTAATTAATTAATTAAAATATTCTTAAACAGGTTGATAAATTCAATGGGGTCACATCCCAGCCCAGCAGAACACCAATTCAAAGTGATAGGTAGAATTATGAAATGAAAAATTCCCCTGTGTGCATTTGGAACAGGTTGATAAATTCAATGGGGTCACATCCCAGCCCAGCAGAACACCAATTCAAGGTGATAGGTAGAATTATGAAATGAAAAATTCCCCTGTGTGCATTTGGAAGTGGATTCTTCAGCTGTGTTCTCTGACAAATGCAAATTTCATCTTATCACATATTGTTAAAATTATTTTGTCTTGTGCCAGGTGTGCTGCTGCATGCCCTTAATCTCAGCACTCCAGAGGCAGCGACAGGTGGATCTCTGTGAAAGATGGAGGCCAGCCTGGTCTACATAGTGAGTTCCTGGCCAGCTAGAATTACAGGGATACCCTGTCTCAAAAAGAACCCCCCCCCAAAAAAAATCGAACAAAAAACTTACTTTCCCAGATCCTCCTTCTGATTGTCCCTTCTAAGATTGACTTTAGCTTCCAGAAGATTCCAATCTTAAATTAATTTAGTCTTTTTTTTTTTTTTACTTTAAATGAAATTAGCACTTTGTTGTTTAGAGAAAATGAATCACGAGTATGAAACCAGAATCAGGTCAAAAAAAAAAAAAAAAGATGAAACTAATATATGCTTGTCATTAGTGCTCCTGAAGGGCATCTTTGGGCTGCCCTAAAGCCAAATCAGATTAGTTTTGCCGTGTATAGAATTAAGATGTATACCCATCCATAGAGTTCATACTGTGAAACTTGAGGCCAGGGAACATATTTATTAAACAATATTTCTCATCTCCTGGTAGACTAAATATACAAATAGCCTACTTCACAGAGATAGCTACTGTGAACAATCCTGATAAATTCTAGCCACAGGTAAATAACATGGACATTTTAAGTAAGATTTCCTAAAGCCTTCTGAAATGCTGAAAATAGCTCAGTGACTTGCTGCCTTTACCCACAGTAGACACCCCTAAAGCCCTAAAGGTTGCAAACTATTAGTGAAATTAATTTAAAATTATGAAATAAATAAAATGAGAAATTAAATATTCCATACATGCTCATTTTTCCTTCCTTTAAAAAAGTAAAGCTTTCTACATATAATTGGCCAGGATTTTTGTCTCATATAAATACACATTTGAGACAACATTAAAGAAAAAGACAAAGTAGGCAAACTGGAGAAAATCCAAGGACAGTGCTTAATTTTTCTGAACCACTGAAATCACATCAAAGTCCTGCTTGAACCCTAAACAGTCCTTCTACTAGAAACATTTTCAACTCTTTTTAAGACATGATTATGATTGATTTGAAGAAGTAAAGTTTAGCAATACTTGCAAGTACATCAGGACTTGCTTAGTAATAAGCTTTCATGGCGGAAAGCATTCATAATACTGAATATTTTATAATATGGAGTTACTTTATAATAACATAAAGAGTATTGGGGCTTTAGAAATTATGAAATAGCTCCCATGAAGGAGAGCATTTTTTTTCTGGTTTCAAAGGAAATACAAGATCTAAAATAAACTGTAAAGAGAGTAGGGATGGAAATTAAGAATGTAGAAACACAGAAGTTCTTTGTTTGAACACAGACATCCCTGTCCCCTGCAGGAATCATAAGCATCAGGCCTTGGTCATAATCCGATTGCAAGGTGCAGTTGCTAAGCAAATGGTTCTCATCTTCCAGATAATGGCCTGTGGATCTGCAAGAGTGAGCCACACAGGCGCGTGCAGGATGCGAAAAGTGGGAGGATCGTAGCCAAGTGCACAGTTCTGCTTTCCTTTTAACAGGGAGAAGGCAGTTACATAGAGAAAACAGTAATATAACAAACACTTAGCTCCTGCATCCAAAATTGAAAATGTGAATATTTTACAATAGTTTCATTATCATTTTTACATAAAAAAATAAGACATCATGACTGAAGTCCCCTTTAAATAACACCTGTATTCCACTCTTCCTCCTGTCACGAGTTGGTGCTTCCTCTTCAGGTCTCCATTTGTGTGGTACATGGATATGTGTATCAATGCAGAATGTGAAAGAATTGATTATTATGTGTTTTAATCTATGTAAGTAATATATATTTCATAAAGTTGAATGAATTTACTTACTACTCAAGAGTAATCTTTCATCCTTACATTATTTCTCTTCTATTCTTCTTGACCCATAATATCCTTTACTTCTTAACTAATTACAAAAATCAATGAAAATTTAAATGTCCTTAACTGGCCACATTACAAGACAGCACCCCAAATTCCTGTAATTTAAACATGATGCTCCTTGGTCCTGCCACAGGTAAGAGGTACTCACCTCTTTGGGTGTGCGTGTTCATTCAAACTGTGGCATCACATCTGATGTGCTGTGTCAAAAATAATTTCCTAGCTAGTCCTGTGGTGCACACCTGTAATCACAGCACTTGGGAGGGTGAGGCAGGAGGATCTCAAATTCAAGGCCAACCCGAAATACATAGTATGATCCTGTCTCAAGAAACCAAGAAGAAAGGAAAAGGAGGGAGGAAGGAGGAAGAAGAAAGAAAGGAAGAGAGGGAGAGAGGAAAAGAGGAAGAAGGGAAGGGAAGGGAAGGGAAGATCTCATTAGGCTGAAACTTCATTCTAATTGATTCCTACCTGTGGTTCACATACTATAGTTTGAGGTAACACAAGGGAACTAAATTTGATTCTCTCCTTTCACAGAACTTCAATCACACAAATAAAGTAAAAAAAAAAAAGTTCTTATAATATCTTTCTATAAATTAAGCATCCTGGGTTCCATTTGTATAATCCCAATCTAGGCAGTAAAGGGCTTCACGATTATTCACCTTTGGCTGGAGCTACTCATTTACCTGTGTGGAGGTTCAACAGTGCCACTTGCAGCAGCAGCAGTGACTGCCTGTAAGAACACGTTTGATTGAGAAGACTCATCGGCTTTTGATCTCCCCACAGAATGATAGCCATCTCCAGATCCCGACAAAGTGCATTTATCAACTCTGACAGATAACTCAAGGAATCTGTCCAATGCTGAAGCTACACAGAAAATTCAGGCTGTGCATGGGATTAAAACTCACAGATTTGGAGGTTCCAGCTAGCTTTTCCCTGGTATAGTATGTTGTAATAGCAACTTTGGCACAGCAACTGAGCAATAGCCATATCAAAAGAGAAGTCCATGCCCAGCCACTGGGACGCAGGTTGATTCTTCTGGGTTTACTTCTCTTATCCATAATGAAAGACAGAAATTCCAGGCCACAATACTTCTTTGAGTCGACTGTAAAGGAGTTAAAATTTTTCTTTTAAATCTCCAGAATGAGGCTCCCATGCCTGTCTCTGCCTATGGCAGCCTTCCAAATCAGGTATGTTGACTCAGACTCAAAAACAGCATTTGCAAACATCTTTGGAGTGTGTCCAGTTCCAAGGTGCACAGCTCACCAGGGGCTGCTTTAACTCCCAGACAGTCTGATTCCATCAGGAAAAACATTCCTTACAAAAAAATGCAAAGTGTTATTTTCAATAATGGTCCAGGAGATCAGTAATGATATATGCAGAGAGAGAGCGGTGATTCATAGCTGCCCACTCAACTCCCGAGGACATTTCTGAAGCTCATGGTAAGTCATTCCACGCTGTTATTGGCAGGAGGGCCTTGGAAGCTGTTCTGATTGCAAAAGCAGTCCTCTTGCTTTCCTGGGAAGACCTTGGTTCTCTGGAAAAAAATGTGGCATTTGATAAATATTTTGGACATAGGTATGGTTTCTTAGTAGAAAAATGATTCTTCATTTCTCTGTGCAGAACCTGTGAACTGAGAGAAGAACACTGGTTCTTCTCTCGTGAAATTTAGTGCATATTTAAGTCTGTGCTAAAAACGTTAATGAGGAGCAAAAACACTGTATCAAATGCATGTGGATTTTTTAGGGCTGTTAGATGTTCCCTAAAAATGGTCAAAATAGACACTCATTTCCTCCGATGACTTATTTAAAATGCATTGTTGGTTGAAATCCAGGAAGTCCTGGCAGATTTCCTGCCAGTGAGTACCATGGTAATCACAACTTGCTGGCATTCTCCTTGGTGGTTTCAGAAGGGGTACCAAGACTTCAGCACTCAGAGAATTGAATCATCCTTCTACCCCTGAATGTACTCACTTCTTTAGTTCTGGCCAAGGGTTTGGGAAGATATGCTTTTGAACTTCCGTTGCTGGCGTAAGCAGTAGGAAAACAGAAGGCAACAGCCGGGATTGGGTTGCCACAACAGAAACAAAGATAAGTGAATTAGTAGGAAGTGGTGGGAGGGAAGAAGGGATTTCAGCCATAACTGTTATGTGGCTTTTGTGTATTCACTGCAGATACAGCAATAAACTATCAGTATATAGTGGATTCCATTAGCTTTTAACTTTGGAAATGACATATAAAAGATTTTTTTAACTTAAATGAATCTCCAGTCTCCTATCTCAAAAAGGAGTGTTCAAGAACTTTTTCTAACATCTCAATTTGAGCTAAGATATTATCTCTGATAAGTATTGAACTGAACAGGAGGAAATTATAAGACCCTCTGAAAAGTCTGCTTTTCAGTACTGAGAAGTACTGCTATGGAATGTATGAGCATGGTCACAGGGAAATTTGTATTCACTTGAAAAATGGATGACAGCAATAAATAGTATTGTACTGTGATCTAGGGAGGTCTCTCCATTAGGAAGACATGGTGGGGTGGATTGGAACAGATGGAGAGCAAGTAAATGGTTATAGGCAAAGGCATGAGGTATATGAGCCATGAAAAAGAAAGTGTCTACCCTATCAGCCTTATCAAACACCTCTTTAAAGATCTTATATAAGGTTGCATTGTATGAGAAATGGGGGCCACTTCAACATATATGAATCTGGAGGGAGGCACAGTTCTACCTCTGACACAAATTAAACTTGAAACTCTAACACTCTAAAATCAGATAGACTTTCAGGAGTACCTGGACTCGTGTTAGGTTTGTGGGAAGAGAAACCTGGTTAAAATTAAGAAACACATCTGTATAAAGATGAGTAGGACTTGTGAACAAAGATATCACAAGAAAAATAATGATATCTTCTAATTTCCTCCAGCACAATGTGAGGGCTTTTCAAGTTCTAAACCAGTGTTTGCTTTCATACCCAATGCTGTGTTCATAATTGTGTTGTCTGGGTATGTGTCTATGCATGTATGTATGAGAGCACATGCAGTTGTGGAGTAAATATGGAAAGACAGAAATCAACTTTGGGTTTCTTTTCTTAGGAACTAGCCATCTTGCTTTCTGAGACCTGGAGCTGGTCAATTAGGCTAGGTTGGCTTGCCAGTGAGCCCCTGCATGCTGGGTATCAAACCTATGTTCTCATGCCTGCATGACAAGCACTTAAGAAACTGAGCCATCTCCCCATCTATGTGTCATCTTATTCTTAAAGAAGACATTGTCCAAGTGTGCATAGAATCAAATTTCCCAAAAGTGTTTCCACCCTAATAGAAGGAATAGTATGGCCAGTCTCTCTGAAGAACATACAGTTGACCCAGGAACCGTAGTTCTCTTTTCTAAGATTTCAGTTATTCGTGGCCAACTGCATTCTGAAAATATTAAATGGAAATATCTAAAAACAATTAATCTGCTTTAAATTATGTGCCTTTCTAAATTGAGTGTTAAAATCCCACAACCCCTCTTTGTGTCCTTAATGAAAGGTGAACTGACTTTTGTCTAACATATCTACACTATATATGCTACCCGCCACTGAGTGACTCAGGAGCCAGAGGATTATCAGATCTACTGTGGGGAAACCAAAGTACTCTTATGTTTTAGTTACTCTTACTTTAATCATGGCCCCAAAGTAAAAGACTTGTGATTCTTATAATTTTATTATACTCAAGTATCCTATTTTATATTTATTTCTGTTGCTAATCTCTTCTTGTGCTTAAATTTGTGGTTAATAGATGTGCACGTCTGGAGGGACAAAAGATTATAAATACACATATATACTTTGATATGGTTTGCAATTCCAGCTATCTACTGGGACCCTGGACTATATCCTTCATGGATAGGGGGATAATGGTAAAGAATTTTAGTGAGAAAGGGCAAAGTTAAATCAGTCACAGACATTTAAAGGCAAAGGGGACCACAGGAGTCATTACTGCCAAAACCTTTATTCTGCATATAAAGAAAGGAACTCTGAGAGCAGGGCTTAACTGAGATCACACGGAGCCCAGACACAAACAAGGACTTGATCTTGGACTTTGAGTTCCATGCTTGAGAGAATCGAGCACACAAAGGTGGACCCAGCATTCTGACTCATCCTCCGGCTTATACTTGGAAACCTCCAATGACCAAATTCTCATAGCATCTTAAAATAGCCTTTGTGGTCTACACTACTCAGCTCATACTTTCCTTTCTCCTCCCAACTGTTCCAGTCAGTCAGAGTCTACATAGCAATCTGTGATCCCGATTCATCTTTGCCTTCGTGCAAATCATGTGGCCACCAAGAGGCCCTAGCGTCTCTACTTCCTCTCTTACTTCCAGTCCTCTGTAATTTCCTTACTTACTGACAGTTTGTTTGAACAGAGACCATCAGTTCAATTTTTCCACTCATTTTCTATTCCCACTTCTGCATGATCTCCCAACAACCTTCACCAAGTACAGGCTGTTGTGTGGCAATGCCGTATCAGTTAGCCTTCTCCTAAACTCCCTGAAAGCCAGGGCCAAGCATAATGAAGAAAGAGAAAAAAAGGGGGATTTGCCTGAGGTCCCTTCTTTGGTTTCCCCATTTCATTTCTGACCTTCAGCTCCTGGTGACTTTGGCTCTATCCTGACCCTGCCTGTTTTTTTCCCTCTCCTGAGCCATCCTGCTTTCCACACACCATCCTTTCAACTCCGTCTCCCCATCGCCAGTGATCCAGAGCTTTTTCTTTATTATACTAGCATTCTCTGTATCCCAGTTCTGTAAATGTAACTAAATCTCAGGTTAGCTCTCTGAGTACCCCCAAATTTATTGTTTGCTACCCATTTATGATGATTGCCTTTCTCAGAAATATTCAAAAAAGACTGATCCTATAGACATAATTCATTGTGCACATGGCACTGCAAGCTCACTACTGGTTCTAAACAGTGGGCCACAAGATCCACAGGAACAGGCATGATTCTGCCCACTGCCAGAATCCATTCTGTAACCCTGACACCAAAGAGACTAGAAACCCTTCCATCTGTTGGGGGTGGAATTGCAGGAGCAGCGGCCCCAATCCCTGCTCATCCCAGCAAGTATGAACAACCAACACCTCATAGACACAAGCAAGGGCCCGGATCTCTGCTCACAGCAGCAAGCATACACCATGGGCACCACATGGGTCCAGAGCCCATGTGATGCAACTACCCAGGTAGCCATAGCTACACATGGCCACTGAGTGCCTGATCTGAGGCCAACATGTATAGCTTTAAGTATAAGCCGCAACCCAGATTTCTAGTGTTTACCATGCAGCAAAGAATGTAAAATATCTGTGTATTGTTATATTGCTTACTGTTGAAATAGCATTTGGGTTATATTGCTGATATATCTACTCCTACAAAGTGGTGTGGGAATGAATTTTATCTGTTCTTCTGTTCTGTAAAGTAGCTACTAGACAATATGAAATTATGAAGGTGGTTTCACCAGATAGGCACTGAGGGCACTGCTGTAGTCCCTCCTACTATATTTGTTCTAGGCTAAGCACCACCTCCCACCCCTCCAGGACTAACTCTGTTAGGGTAGAGACAAGAGTCGTGTCTTCTGTCCCTAGGCCAATTGTATTCCTTATTTGGATATGAATATATTTTTACTTACAATAGCTGCATTTGCTGATTAGGGTCTTAATACCATCACCAGTGCATTTTGAGTTAAATAGACATGTTCTTTCTGTTGGAATGAAGAGAAGAACATTTTGAGTTTAAAACAAATGTTTTATAAACAAACAAACAATGTAAATCTGTATTGAACTTTTGCAGGAAGAGGTTATTTTGGCTTCTATTGTTGAGTGACCTTTACATAAAAGTTTTCCACGAAAGACCTGAAATGCTTTTATCATGGACAACTATTTTTATGCTATTGAAGTGATTTTGGTGAGCCTAAATCTAATGATTATTAAAGGCCTTTGTTTGAGAAACCTCCTCTGCAGTAGCTTTCTAAAAATTATTTCATAAAATGTTTCATGAAAATATAGAATATGTTAAAAATGATAAATACTCTTATAATCACCATCCAACTTAAGAAATTAAATGTCTCTACCATATGGAAAACCCCTCTCAACTCCCAAAAGCACTAGTCTGAATTTCGTGCTTATCAATATGCTCTGTTTGGCTAGGCTTTTGCTATGGAAGGAGTCCATAACAAAAAGCAGCAAAAAGCTGGCTTAAGGGCAGATGAGATGGCTTAGTAGGTAAAGGTGTCTGTCACCAAGCCTGATGACCTGAGTTTGATCCCCAGGACTCAAGGTGGAAAGAGAGGACCAACTCCTAATAGCTGTCCTTTGACATTTATATGCATGGCAGGTATGTGCCCACACAGTTACACACACACACACACACACACACACACACACACACACACGTAATTTAAAAAAAATTTGAAAGCTGCTTTAAGCTGAGCCTGGCAGTACATGTTTATGATTCAAGCACTAAGGAGTCTGATGCTGTCATGAGTTTGAGGCCAGCCTGCAAAACCCTGGCTCATAAAAATACCATAGCTAATCAATATCTGCTTTAGCCATTTTAAATTATCTTTATCACTTTATAATAACCCTGGAATCTGTATAGCAGTCCAAACTCCAAAAGCAACCATTCCATTTTTACAGATATTTTTCCTTTAAGGAGAAGAAACAGGAGGGAAAGAGAAAAACAACTCATGAACTTATGTGACTATCTTCTTATAGCAGAAAGTGAAGCTGTATGGAGCAACAGAGCTCTTCAGGCTCCAGCCAGAGGCAGAAGGAGCAGGCAAACACCAGAGAGCAGACACTGGAAACTGCATTAGAAAGCCTGCCACATAATAAATACTCTGTGGGAATGTCAGTGGCTCCCTTGGAGTGGTAACAATATTGACTGCCTCAGATATTATCAGATGATTTTTTTTATTTATTTTCACATTCCTACTCTCTTGACAGAAAACACTGAGGAGTCTCCCACCTCCGTGTGTTTCCAAATTCTATCTAAATGCTCATATGCTGGAATATTTAGTAGCTGTTTGGTTTGGGGTTGTGTTTTTCTATCTTGCTGCTCACTATGTCATCTATTTAGTCCTGTTATCTTTTTACTCATCTGGGAATACATACAAAGAATCATAGAGTGGGTTTTTTCTTCAACAGGACTATAAATAAATATTCATGGCCATCTACTCTGCCACAGAGCATACTGAATTCTAAAGAGAAATACGACATATCTGTGTTCCAAAGGGACTTATAGTATAGCAGATTCCAAGAACAAGAAAAGGAGAGAGGTTAAAGAGAATTTTTCATCAAATAAATATTTATTAAGTACCTGTTATGTGTCAGATATTCATATGCTCCAGGAATGCATCAGTTACTGTAACTGACCAAGTATTTGATGACATAGAGCTTACGTTCTACTAGAAAGAGCAAACAGTAGAAAATAAGTAAGTTAATTATACAGCATCCATTGCTATTAAGTTGGAAGGCAATAAATAATACTAATAGGACAAAAGGGAAAAGGGACAGTGCAGCGCTGATAACCTGAAAGGTGGTTGGAGTGACATTTGAAATGAGGTATCAGCACAACCTGGAATCACTGGAAAGCAAGTCCCAGTGAGGGACTCTTTACATTGGGTTAGGCTGTGGCCAGGTCTGTGGGGACTGTCTTCATTAACTGAGGTGGGAAGACCCAGATCACTGTGTGTGACACCATGGCCTAAGCACAGAGTCCTGAACTATGTAAGAGTGGAGAAATCCAACTGAGCGCACGTAAGCAAGCAAGCAGGAATGCATGCACTTATTACTCTACTCCTGACTGTGGCTGTGAGTGAACAGCTGTCTCAAGCTTTGCCTCTGTGACTTCTCCCCAGTGATGCACTATGGCCTTGAATTGTAAGATAGAGTAAGTACCTTTCTCCCTTAAGTTGCTTTATGTCAGAGTTGTTTTTTTCACAGCAGCAGAAATGAAACTAGTATAGGTAGCAACTAGCTAGGAGGCTGTGTGGGTTGAGAACTTGCCCAGCAGTGGAAGCAGTAAATGCAATGACCTTCAGGAGAGACATCTCCTGATCTCTGTTCTGAGCTAGTGTCTCCTTATAAGCCCAGACTAGCTGCCTACTCACTTTGTAGCCCACACTGGTCTTGAACTCAAGAGCCTCCTGCCTCAGCTTCTTAAATATTGAGATAATGTTCTCGCCTCCCCAAGTTTCTGTCTCAGAAATGTTGAAGAGGTGAATGTGTGGACAGGAAGGACCAAGGGAGGGGTTTTAGGAATAAAAGTTGAAGAGGTACCAGAAGAAAGGCCATGTTAGGGTGCTGTTAGGACTTTGAATTATATCTTGAGTAAAACAGAAAGTCAGCCCACAGTTCACAGAGGTATGATGTTGTTGAAGTTTCAGCAGCATCTCCAACTGTCAAATTAGTAACAAACAAGAGGATCAGGAGCTGGGCATGGTGGTACACACCTTTAGTCCCAGCACTCAGGAGGCAGAGGCAGGCAGACCTCTGTAAGTTCAAGACCAGGCCAACTGGGGCTATAGGGAGACCCTGTCTCAAAAAGACCAAAAAAAAGGAGGTGAGGGAAGCTATTGTAATAACACGAGAAGAGATGATACTGACTACTGGCTTGGACCAGGTTGATACCAGTGAGGGTGATGAGAAAAGATCCACTTATGGATATGTTCTGGAGGTCAAGCCAACAAGATTTGCTGACAAAGGGGACGTGAGGCAAGACTGATGGAGGGAGAATCATCAGAGCAGCTGGGGTGGGGAAGGAGTTTGTCAGGAGCCGAGATGATGAAGACTCAGGGAAAAGCAGATTTTGAGAGGGAGATCAGGAGTTTATTATTGGTTCAGTAATTACGTTTTAAATACCTATTAGACATCCAAGTGTATGTGTAGTTGAGCAATCTGGTCTAGAATTCAGGAGAGAGGTTGGGGCTAGAGATATAAAAGCAGGATTCATTACCATACAGATGGCTGTAAAGCAATAAGACTGGATGAGCTCATCAAAGGGAGAGTTTAATTAGAAGAGATGTCAAAGGTGTCTAAGCCCAGGGGCATTTTGACATGAAGTCTGGGGGATGGTAGATCTAGCCAGAGTCTACAGTGAGGTAAGAGGAAAACTAAGAGGAATCCAAGAGGGGAAAAGCAGATTTCAAGGATAGAAAATGATTTGGTTATCAAATAACACACATCGGTCAAGAGGACTTCAAAGCTGACTATCCATCTGGTAACTGGAGTCAATACCACCTCCAGATGAGCATTTCTGTGACAGAAACACAAGCTAATACACAGATCAAGTGGGTTCAAGAGAGAAGGGAAGAAGTAGACTTGAAGACAGCGAGTATAGACACCTCTTTCAAGGAATTTCACAGTAACAAGAAGCATAGGTAGATTGCAGTAGCTAGACAAGGACAGAAATTCCAGAAAAGGATTTTATGTTGATAAAGATTTAGAGAAATAGAAAATTAGGTGATATAAGAGACACAGAGAGGAGGTGGGATTTACTCCTTCTTTGCCCTTGGATGGATATCTGAAAAAGATTAAGAACGACTTGGAAACTATGAATAGAGATGGCTCATTGCTTGGTGCTCTTCCAGAGGAAGTTTCCAGCACCCACATTGGGAAGCTTGCAACCATCTGTAACTCTACCCCCAGGCCCCTGCACACAGTGGCATATACTTACACAGACACACACACACACACACACACACACACACACACACAGACACATACACACACACACACACACACAATATCTTTTTAAAAAGAGCTGAAGGGTGCAATATTGTCCCATTGAAATGTTTTCCACTCTGTACCATTCCTCACCAAAAAATATGTTAACTTTATGCCTTAACTAGAAATCCTGATGTTTGCTTTAGT
This sequence comes from Rhizomys pruinosus, assembly GCA_009823505.1. Taxonomy (NCBI): domain Eukaryota; kingdom Metazoa; phylum Chordata; class Mammalia; order Rodentia; family Spalacidae; genus Rhizomys; species Rhizomys pruinosus. The sequence goes on from VZQC01011619.1 coordinate 1,037,250, forward strand.
TACTTAGGTCACCGTGAAACATCAGACCAGACATTGGCAGATGTATGCATTAGCTAAAATAAAGCACTGCTGATAAATTTTAAAATGGGTATTCTTCTCTTAACAAAAAAAAAAAAAAATGAGTATTATCTGTCAGGTGCTAAATTGTAAAATAAATAAAAAGTAGAAATTCTAAATGATGAATAAAAATTATAAACCTCTATAGTGTTGTTTCATAGCAGAAGATTAGATTTACAAATATGTAGCAAATCTCCATTTTCAAAATTTAAGTGAAGCAGATGTGAGTATTTTTATTTTAATGAGATTTATATTAAGAAATGGGGTCTGTATGGCATAATGTAGGCCTGTTGAGGATTGAGATGAGGTTTACAATGACTAAGGAAGACATATAGGGGCTGGAGAGACGGCTCAGTGGTTTAGAGCACTGATTGCTCTTGCAGAGGACCACGGCTCAGTTCTTAGCACCTACATGGAAGCAAACAAACATCCATAACTTGTAGTCCCAGGGGTTATGACACCCTACATTCTCAAGCATTGCACCACAGGGTTGCACTTACGTACATGCAGGGAATGCACTCATACACAAAAATAAATAATAAATAAATAAATATTCTTAAAAAGAAAAGACATATAAAGATTAAATTAATTTAGTATCTAGTTGGATAACATTCATGTTAGGAACCTTTTTTTTTTTTTTTGGTCTTTTCAAGACAGGGTCTCCCTGTAGTCCCAGCTGTCCTGGAACTCACTCTGTAGACCAGGCTGGCCTTGAACTCACAAAGATCCGCCTGTCTCTGCCTCCCAAGTGCTAGGATTAAAGGCGTGCGCCACCACCTTTTATAGTCAACTTTACACCCCTGATGAAAGCTATTGCCAAAACTGGCTCATTGTTCCTCATGTTCTACTTATACAGTGACCGCTCAGAGTACCTTGTTTGGGGCTCTGAGGTATAGTAGTTAACCATTAAGTATTTCCATGCCATCAGTCCCCTTGGCCTTAGAGTACCTTTTAGGAAGAGGATTGTTTTTACCATTTTATAATGAGATCCCATGAACCTGAGTAACAAGCTCCAGATTATAGCTTTGTGGAAATTCCTGGGACCTGCTGTTGCAGAACACATGTCCTGACTACAAAACCAGAAGCCCTAGAAATTAAAGATAACTTCAGCTGGGCATGGGGGTGCACACCTTTAGTCCCAGGAGGGACTAGGGAGGTAGACGCAAGCAGATCTCTGTGAGTTCAAGGCCAACCTGGTCTACAGAGTGAATTCCAGGCCAGCTGGGACTAAAGAGAAACCCTGTCTCAAAACAACAACAAAAAAGATAACTTCAATTTAAATTCTGAGAGCCACTTAAGACTTTTACAGCCCCTTCATGCTAGAGAATAGCTTAAAAGGCTACCTTACATTATCACAAAATAGGTGATAAACAGAAAAACGTTTATTTGAATAGTTAATCTTTAGCAGTCATTGAAGAATTTCTAATTCAGTTCATTTGTGTCCCCTGTAAAATTAAGTAGAGTGCATGAGAATAAATTTAGCTATTGTAGTAAAACCCTTAGTACCTGATGATGATTTGCATTAAAGAATTCTATAGGGAAAAAATTATGCAAAAGAAGGGAAAGGGAAGAATTGTTTGTTCCTGTCTCGAAAAGACAAAAAAAAAAAAAATAGCAAAATGCACCTCTTCCTCCATTTTGTTCCCATTCTAGCCTTTGGCCCACGCCCACTCCTTCTCTTCCACCTCAGATCTCTGGACTAGTTTCCTAACCCAGACTAGCTGAGCCCTCTAGCATAGTCTATTAGACCCTCCACGGGCTGCTCCCACCCCTACCTTGCCTCTGGCCTCTAGCTCTGCCTGCCACAGATCAGCCCACTACCCTGACAAGTATACTGTACACTCACCAAAGAAGTTTCTTTTTGCAGCAAATGGAAACTATTACAGAGCTCCACAACTGGCCAAACACAGAGGATATGTGTCGGACAGGTGCTCAGCACTAAATGACACATCTACAGTGAAACCTCTACACCGAAGGCTCATGGACATAGCAGAACAGGGGGTAGAGAGAATACTAAGCCATCCCTCAACTCTCACCAGTGAAGCTTCCTCATGCAGCAGAGTGGGATGTACATGGAAGGACACAACTGGCTGTTTTGGAGCATAAGATACTGCTGGGAATCGAACTGGAGTCCTCTGCAAAAGCAGTCAGTGCTCTTAACCACTGAGCCATCTCTCCAACTCTGTTGTAAGTTTCTTAACGTCATTTGAAGAATGAGAAGCAAATTTCAAAGAGGGCTGAATTCCAGTGTTCCCGTGGGAGCTGTCAATTCCTTATCTCTAATTTGCATGCTTTGTTTCTCAGCTCTTCTGAGGCTGTTTCAACTCTCTCCTCTGACTGAAATACTCTCAGAGAAAAATGAAATGTTCTTGTCCTAAGCTCTATATCTGCAGATGTATCAAAGTTTACTTTCTCCCCTACTTCAATAGACAATGAGATTCTTAAGTAAGTCATAACTTAAAGACTCAGCTGTATCAGTCAAGTGGTTAATCTAGTCATTCATGAAGTATACTTCAGTTTTATCAGGAGTCCTTTACCGGAATTATCTACTACCTTTTGGCATTGGCCTACGCATTTCTTAAATAGACCATCTAGAACACACTGGCACAAGCAACACAGATTCTGTTCATCTCCTTGCCTCTAGCAGTTATTAAGAACCTATAATTTAGGGCTGGAGAGATGGCTCAGTGGTTAAGAGTGATGACTACTCTTGCAAAGGACCCAGGTTCAATTCCCAGCACCCACATGGTGACTAAAAACCGTCTTTAGTGCCAGGTGTGATAGTGCATGCCTTTAATCCCAACACTCGGGAGGCAGAGGCAGGTGGACCTCTATGAGTTCAAGGCCAGCCTGGTCTACAGAGCGAGCTCCAGGCCATTTGGGACTAAAGGGAGACCCTGTCTCAAAAACAAACAAACAAACAAACAAACAAAAAACCCACCAAAAAAAAAAAAAAAACCTATAATTTAAGTGAAGATTCTCTACAGGTTGCCACACATGCCTGACAACCTGACCCCCAGAACCAAGAAACTTATTTTTTTTTTCATTTTTGAGACGAGGTCTCCCCAGCTGTCCTGGAACTCACTATGTAGACCAGGCTGGCCTTGAATTCACAGATGCCTGCCTCTACCTCCCAAGTGCTGCAATTAAAGGTGTGTACCACCACACATGGCTTGAAACCCATTTTTAAAGGCCAAAGCAATGGCTCAGTAGGTAAAGGCTCTTGCACATAAGCCTGGCAGCCTGATCCCAAGAACCTATGTAAAAATGGAAGGAGACAACGCTACAAAATTATTCTCCAGCCTCCATACACATGCCTTGGCACACATGCCCAAACATACATGTCATGCACACACACACATCAACAGTAAATTAATTAGTTAAAAACGAAATGACCCCTTCAAAAAACCTAAGAGAACCTATAGTGTTTGTTTGTTTATAAGATATGTAATTTGGTCATTTTATTATGAATTATTTTTTAATGTAATGCAATGGAGCTAAATATTATAGTTAAGTTTGCTGTTTGGCAATGTGGCATTAAGAAAGCTACATATTCACAATACAAGATATCAAACACATACTTCACATCTGTTATATCTGTGTAAACTACTGTGTTCTGGGATCCATGATAGGTGCTTCCCCTCAGGGCCTAAGAATCTACTAGATAAGAAAGATACTTAAACTACACACTGTAGGTGCTGGAAAGATGGCTCAGAAGTTAAGAGTTCACACTGCCCTTGTAAAGAATCCAAGTTCAATTCCTAGCACCCATGTCTATAATTCCAGGTCCAGAGAATCCATTTCCCTCTGCTGATCTCAATTACCATCGCACACAGTGCACAAACCTACACACATACACATAATAAAAACTTTTTAATGTATATTTTGAGTTTTATGTATTTTTTAAAATATATTCTAATCATATTTAGACCTCTGCTATCTGCATTCTGTGTGCAGCCTTACTCTGTTCTACCATACCAGCAGCACTTACTGAAACTCCACTACTTACCTCACAGGAAGCAAGTGAATGTGAGGGTAAACAAGCCATGGTCTGCAGCTCAGACCCCAGCGCTGGGTGTTTGCAACATGCTAGGTGCTGCAATAACTGTTGTTTTCCTGGGTTTTTGTTATGCTAAAGTTTTCCTAGCAGTGATTTTTTGGTACTGACAGGGAGGCTGGCCACACCCCATCTAGGAACTGTGGATAGAATGTCAGTTACTGAACTATTTGTGTAAGCACCCTTACAGGGCTGGAACTTTAGTCTTAAAGTAATTACTGCTTTAAGTCCTCAGACTCTATAAATTAGTTATAAAAATAGCTACTCCCAAATGATGCCTATAAAATGCATTATTCCCAAAGAATGGCGCCATATAGATGAAGCGCAATTGTAGTTCTGTGGGCGCTGTTGTTATTAGGATCAACTTTCTTATGGGTGTGATGGTGTATGGACATGCCGATCATCTCGGCCTTGGCTCTGAGATCATACACTACCCATAAGCTTGCCTCTCCCATGATTATAAGCATGCCTGCTCACAAAGGCACACATTCTTATCTTGGGCCACAGGATTCATTTGAGATTCCCTCCAGGCAGAAGCTCTCCTTCCTTCCCTCTCTGCAGGTCCATCCTTGGGGTATCACTTGGGGAGATACTGACTTGCCCCAAAGGATTTGAACTTCCCCATCATCTTTAGCTACACCCTTGCAAATCCTTGATTTTCTGTTCCTTACTAGACTGTACACAGAAATCTTCTTTCTTCCACATCTAAACTACTTTCAAAATAAAGTAGAGGATCTTCGGGAGCTTGGAAAGCTCTTATTTCTACTGACTTTACATCTAATAGAAATGTTTAGTGGCTGAAAAATGGCTCAGAGGGTAAAAGCATGTGCCACTCTGCCAGTGTGAGGACCTGCGTTCAGGTCTCCGACAGCCATGTAAAAACCCAGGCATGCTTGTGTGTGCCTGTAACCCTACCATTGGGAGGATGAAGAGGCAGATCCAGATAGCTCAGCTGCCGGCCAGCCAGCCTAGCCAAACTGTAACAGAGTGTCTCCGTCTTGAGGCACTAAGGCAGAGAGCAATAGAGGAAGACCCTGAAGTTCTACCCTGGCTTCCACATGGGCTGACAGGACTGTGCACACACACAAACCCACATGCATGCACCACACACAATACACCACACACCACACACACACATACGTGTTTTCAAATCCTATGAATAGAAAATAAGAATCAATATAGATCAGTTCTGTCTAAATGATGCATATCATACTATTCCTGAAAGTTTCACTTAATTTTATTGAAGAGATGATAATTTAGTAGCAGTTTCTTGTTGCTTTCCTAATCCTTCGTTATAACTAAAGGGGAAAGGGATTCCTTAAACATGGGAAGTATTAAGTTCTAGCCTTGAGCCACACCATAGTAAAGCCCCCAAGTTTCCAAATACTTCACCTCACCTTTTCCTCTGACCCACAATGAAGATGAAGATATGTGTCTGTACTATCCCTGGATAAATAATAAACATCACAGAAAATTGAAAACCCCCTTTCCTATACCCATGACCTCTACAATGCAGAGAAGTATATGCTGCCCTCAACATTATGAATATGATTTAGACTTTATCAACCTCCACATCCACACGGTCACCTCAGGAGAAACAGAACTGTAATCATCGAGTTCATTTCCTGAGGGTTGTGGGGGATTTTGGGAGGCCAGAGGAAAGCAGATAGAAGAAGAAGGAGAAGGTCAGCCATGTGCCTTGCTGACAGAAATAAAGCCCATCCATAACTGCTTTGCTGAGGACTTCACTTTGAACCTTAAAAGCAAATGTAAAACAACCAGTTGTTTATCTGCCAGTTTTTTCAAGCGGAAGAGCGAAAGAGGCTTATCTGGATTAGAGACAGTTTATTTCCATTTCAGAACAAAAGACAAAAGATACTCCGGTCTTTTCCTTTCTTTGGAATTCCTGTACCTTCTCCTCCCTTTCCTGATTGGCAGTAATATCCTGACCATTAATCTATGTATTTTAAGCATGAAAATCAATTTCTGGAACTTGTCTCATTTATTTCACAACAGGAAAAATGGAAACAGCATTGAGTTGCTGTAGGAAGTAAAAACTATTTAGAATGACCTCTGTGGCTTTCTTTTCGGACACCTGATGCTGCAGTGACCTGAAGGACCTCAGGGCTGGATCTAGATGTGGACCCAGAGCGCTGAGAACCCAGAACTCCTGTTCAGCTAGGGAAAAATACTAGTGGCTCCTCTAAGTATTAGAATTTGGAGAAGTCACATTGCCTTGGTGACATGCTGTTCCGGTCTAAGGACCACTTGCTTATTCACTCTTAAAAATATAGATTTTCTGGTTTAGATGTAGCCTCATAAAAAGAGAAGGAAATACCAAATGGCAGAGCTGAGTGTGGTGGGTGGTACGATCCTATAATCCCCACATAGTGTTTGAGGCCAGCCTGGGCTACACACTTCAGCCAGTCTCAAGCAGCAAACAATTAAACTAAGTTAAAGAAACAAAATACATATGCACTCATTCAGGGAGAGAGAGAGAGAGAGAGGAGTGTGGCAGCATTGTCAGAGATGGTACTGTGGTCTGAAGAGGCTTCATTTGAGAAAATTTCTGGCTTGCTTCTTTCTTTCTGAAAACTATTTCCTTTAGAACACAAAAAAAGGAAAAGAAAATACAGACTTGTGTTTGAGAAAAAAATAAAACCAAACACTAAGTGTATGAAGTGAATGATATTCAGCAAACATTATCACTTACAGAAGTCCACGTTGTTTGATTAAGTGGTCTACAACTAAGTTGAGTTTTTGCTTAAATCATGATTTGGTGGGAAGGCAAGTATAGGCTAGACTTTACAGTTGGAGTTAGTTATGGCTGAAACAGTCCTTGCAGCTGATGCCACTTACAGGACTGGAAAGGTTAAACTAATACTGTCTCAAGACGCTTCTGGAGGAAACTCATATATCCAAAGGCAAAGTTATTTTGCTAGAAAGTCTTTTCATTGCTGCCCTCATGACTTACCAGCTAGGTCATGATGAAGATGCTTGATGTCAAGCATCTTTAGTCAATCCACACCAACAGCTTTGAGACTTGGTAGATAAAATACCCAACTTTCCCCTTAATAAGCCATTCAGTGGTAATCCATAATCCTCAAGGAAATTAGGGGAGAGGCCTCCGTTAAATCCAAGGGGTTCAGGTCACACACAGAATATACAGAAGTCTGTATAATCAGAGTTGCTTACTAAAGAGCCTCCCAAATCCCTCATATAAAGAGTAAATTCCCTTGCAACCTTTCAGAACAAGTCCTGCCCAATTAGACTTAAGAACATAGGAAATGTTAAGACAAAAGAGAGACTTTGGCAAAGTCCACTCAGCTGCCTTTTGTGCCTTTTACCCCCTTAGCTTCTTTTGTTACCATTTTCAGAATTATCTTCTTACTGTTTGCCCTCAAACATACAAAGATTCCTTCCATTCGGCAGGGTCTTTTGTTTGGTTCTTCTAGTTGTAGACCAGTTCCTTCTGAGCCATTTTCTTATTCTTTCAGAAGTCAATCCATTTTCAGGGTTGGGTTTCCTTTGAAAAGAGATGACCAAACTTCTCCAACTCATTCATTTTCATTTTGGAGGTGGGTTCATAGACCAGGAAGCCTATTTGCTTCTCTGCAGCTTTTACAAATGAGGAATTTCTCAAGAGCCACCAGAGAGCAAATTCCCAAGAAGCCTTTGAACTTACCAGTCAGGCTGCACCTGGATCCCATCTTCTGCAAGCCTCTTTTCCCATAACTGGACATGATTATCACATTGAGTGACTTTGAAGGATTTTAGAAGACAAAATCCATAATCAAAGGTATGTCTGAAAAGATATGTTACACTTCTTAAATAAGTTATCTTATTCCATTGTTTTACAGAGAAAGTTAGATACAAGGACACTATTATTAGTGGTCCATAGTCCTGATGACATGTAGAAATGGCCTGAGGAAAGCACTGGTGAGGGCGCTGCAGGACTCACTGCAAAAAGGGGCAGTGCAGGATTCACAATTTGCCAGTGTTAGGGGAGACAGGAATATTAAGGAGTAAATAATCAAAAAAGATGCCAGTGTTCTGAGCCGATGGCTAATTTCATGGCACAAAGGAAACAAGGGAAGGGAAAGTGGAGAGTTTACTTGGGAATTAAGTCTGGTTTTGTGTTTTGTTTGGTAGTGGTGATGGTGGTTGCTGTTTTGTACCCTATACCCTAAGCTTTTCCAATCTCCATGGCTCCCTTTCCCAGAACGTTTAAGGGATGGCCTTGACCATCAGGCACAGTACCGGACTGTACCACTTGGAGGAGTCATGTGGATGTACCTAGACTAAACCCCATTCCAGGTTTGCATATTTGGACTCCTCTACCCTCTAAGGAACATAATCCAGAAAGGTATTAGATACATGTGCGTTCAAGGAAAGGAACTGAAGGAAGTCATTCACCAGTCAAGGCCACAAGACTGAGTGGACAGGGAACCATTGCCGTTCCAGTGTGGCCAGCACATTTCACCATAGTAGGAGACCACAAGGTGGCACAGAGGCTAACATTTCAACTAAAACTTCCACTGCTATGGCTGTATTTTCAGGAAATGTAGCTAAAGTAGCAGTTGGGAATCTCTCAAAAACACCAAGAGCAAACAGAATTCTGTGCACTCCTCCTCCTTCCCACTAGCAGTGCTGTCTGAGAGAAGCCACCAGAGCATGCGTAGAGACCACTCACTGGTCACTCAAAGTTCAGGACAGAAGCACTTCTGAGGAAATCAGAATATACTTGGAATTGCAGAAAGATTGCTTCTCAGTCCATTTACCAAGTACCTTCCACACTTTGAGTATGCCATGTGCAAACTACTTCACATTCTTTCCTTGCTTATTCCCATTCTGAATTGTGCATCCTGTTTTTCTCTTATATACCTTTTTTCTTCCATGGTCAATACTGGAATTCTATTAAGAATGCAGAACAAAGTAAGATTGTCTGATCTAGCATTTAAAAATATAGAATATATGGCCAGGCGTGGTGGCGCATGCCTTTAATCCTAGCACTTGGGAGGCAGAAGCAGGCGGAGCTCTGTGAGTTCAAGGCCAGCCTGGTCTACAGACTGAGTTCCAGGACAGCTGGGGCTACAGTGAAACCCTGTCTCAAAAAGACAAAAAATATATGTATATTTATATCTATCTATATATATATATATGTATATATAATATACAATGACACTTGAATTCAAAGTATATAATGATTTTTTATTCTAAATATATTCATATATACTTAGTATGAATATACTTCATACTAAAATGTTCTTTGTGTATTTTTGTCACTTAAATGTCACTAGGCATGCTTCATTGTATTTGGTTGCTGTACTATAAAGAGAATTCACCTGGATTAGGCAACAAGCTATTCCACTGCATATTCAAACTGACAAACAACTTTTGTTCAATCCAGTAGGTATTTTGAGGGAATAGAATACATGCAAAGGCTCTGAAGGAGATATCTTTGGATTAAAAGATAATTCCTAGGGGATAGAGAGATTAGCTCAGCATTTATGAGCACTGACTTCTTGGCAAGAGGACCCAGGCTCAAATCCCAGCACCCAAATGGTTGACAACTGTCCATAACTCCAGTTCCAGGGGATCCAATGCCCTCTTCTAACATCCATAGGCATTGCAGGACAGGGTGCACTAACATAAATGTAGCCAATTCACTCATATACATAAAATAAAAATGATAAATAAAATATTTTTTTAAAAAGATAATTCTGGTGGATGAGAAGCAAAACAGTCTACTTTCTCTGGAGCTGTTGTCTTGGACTCTGGTCAATTCTGGCTGTTTCCTTTCATGGGCTGACATTTTGTCCAGGAATAACCTTTCAATCCTACTAATGAAGCACAAGCAATTAGATATATAGGTATTTAAACAACACTAATAGTTATGGTAGATTACTTTGGTATAGACACATATGTTTGGATGGTATGTTAATCCATGAATTACATTTTTTTTTCCTGTTAAATATGACAGGGTCTTACTGTGGCTTATAACATCTCCTAACCTGTAGAGGATGTAAGCTTGTGGCATCAGCCATGGGTTATTCCTCCAAGGAGAGAGCCAATAGCCAATTAGATTTGGGATATACAGGCATATGGCTGCCTCCGCTGCACAGTATTTTCAGGCAGGTGAGGTGTAGCTGGTGCTGACGGTGGAGTCTTGCTTGACTCAAGGAGACCCGTATTTGCTTTATTGGTTTAGTGGCCTTTGGTAACACTTCCAGAGGCCATCTGTATACCTGCACTTGCATGCCTATTTTGGTCTCAAACATCTTTCCCATGTTAATGTCAGGTCTCGGCAGCAGGGCCTTATCGCCCCTTTCTTGCAGGTATCCCAGTTTAGAGGCAAGGAGCCTTTACCTTCTCATCCACATGTGCCCCTTTTCTAAGCCTAGGGAACAATCTGCAGAAGAGGGGGCATGGTAGAATGTAAGGGCTGCAATTGGGGTGAATGGTGAAAGTACAGCAATATAGTCTGGACACTCATTTGATCAACTTGATTGAACATACAAGCCCGCACCTCTCCCCTCCCCGCTGGATGGTGGGGCTGCGGGGGTTTGGGCACAACAGCCTGGAAACTGGTTTTACATGAGGGATGCTTGTACTCATAAATTATCACTTATTGCTAAAAAATGAAAAAAAAACTGAGAGAAAGATGCAGGACAGTTATGGCAGAATGCATGATCTGGGATGGGGTGGGGTGAGATGGGAGGGAGGGAGGGAAAGGGAAATATGCCTGAACTGAATTGGAAAATGATGTATGAAATACACAAAGCATCAATCAATCAATCAATCAATCAATAAATAAATAAAATAAAATAAAATAAAAAATTTTAATTTAAATTAAAACGAGAAAAAAAAAGTTAATTCTGAAAATAGCCAAAAGTTTTCTCCTGGCTAAGACGTAAGATCATCTTGCTATCCCTCCTCACCTCCCTAAGGGTAAATCTCTTCAACCCAAGATTCTGCTGAATGAATATCCATGCTCCTCTGTTTATATGCTCATACAGATAAGATCTAGTTAGAATCAGTGGCACTAGAACTTCCAAAAGGAGCTTTAGAAATATGCTAAGAAGCCACAGCAAGAGATCACCCATATTACCCAACACCCAACCTCCTTGAAAGATGGATGTTCTATGTTGAGCCATACACACCATCAGGACTTGCTGGCTCTCTCCCAAGACTGCTTCTTCAGAGACATTTCCCACCTTAGTCTAAAAGCAGGGCACACCACTTCCTTCTCTTCTTTCTATTTCATATATGGTAACACATCACTGAACATCCCTCTCCATTCTACCCCAAACCTGCCAGGGCAGGACCATACCTGATAAAGCCATCCTGCCACAGAGCCTCGTTGATATAGCTGAATTAATCCTTCCTCCTATGTGGGTCGTCCCATTTATTCCCAGGTTGAGCCATGTAGGAAACACACACAGGAAAGTACACCACACAGATGCATATTGTACAGTGTCCAAACACAGAGAGAGATTTATTCCAAAAAATGGCCGTCTTGTAAAGCCAGTGTAACTCATATCCCAGGGCCAAATCCTAAACCTTTGCATCACTACATCCCAGCACATGGGTGTGGCCAGGGAGGTCCCATTGGTTAGAGTGCTAGCCTAACTTAACTGAATTTTCCCATACTCCTACAATTCCTCTTCCAACCAACAGTCTGTCAAGCCTAGTATAAGGAGATTCTCACCCATCTCCAAAATCATCTCTTGGTCCTCAGTACTTCCCGGAAGGTCTTAGAAGCAGTACCCAACACTAGGTCAATTATGTTTGTTTGTTTGTTTGTTTTTGTTTTTCTCCAGTTTTTGGTCAGCAAACAGCTTGATATTCATTGAATGCAGGTGTTGTAAATGCATAAACTAAAATTCTTATTACATTGGAGTTTTAACTTCTGTTACAGATCATGGCTAGAGTGTACAAACATAGACTCTATCTGACACATTTAGGATTGAGTCAAAGTTGTGGGATACTGGCCTTTCAGCCAGCCCTCTGGTATCTGTGCTACAGACTTCAAAGTCAGACTTAGGGAAGCTACATGGACCAGTCTCATGCATGACTGCCTAGAAAGACAATTCTGCTGGGGAAAACGTGCCAATTTGATAACGGTGGGAGAGTCTCCAACCCCAGCTGTTTAAAACTAAAGTCTCCTCTACTCAATGGCCAAGACAATAACTGCTTTTATTTTTATTTTCTGCAAGCCTCAGATTTGTTTCAGTTCCACTGCCAGGGCCAATGACTCATTCATCTTTTCCTGAACTCCTTCTTAGGCTGTTTCTGTTAAGGATAAAGTTCCTATAACAAGTACTGAGTATTTGATCAAATCAAAAATCTTCATATCAATGAAGCCTCTCTGGAAATCATTTCCAGCCTTTCAGAGACATGAATTCTTTAAGTGAGAAACATTTATAAACCCCCACAAAATTGTACCTGTACTTTTACTCTCTATATTGATTGAAATATGATACTAAAAAAACACTGCTATAAATTTAGTACATATTGAAACTAATTTGTAGCTTATTCATCACAAGCTTCTGTACATGTATTCATAGTAATGTGAATATCTGACAGAGATATTTTGGCCCTTCCATCTGTAAATGTGATGGATGTTGATTTCTGGATCTTTTACAAAAAGCAGGAGGAGGCTCTAATGTGGGACCAGTTCCACAAGTGAAGAAACTCTGTATTATTGCAAATGTGCTCTTGCATCTCCGAATGAATATCCTCCGGGAGAAGCTCTCTAAGCTTGGTGTAGTATTTCCACTAGTAACACGGCCACATAACCCAGTCAACTGCAAACCAGGGGTTCAAGGGCAGGGATGCTGACTTAAGATGAGAATCAAGGGTGGAGTATTGATTCTTCAAAAAGGCCCCTCGGGTGTCAAAAGACCTTCGTCATCCTTCTGCTCCATTCAGAACTTCTTATAGAATACTTCTTTTAATTTTGGTAAGCCATTATGCTAGCATTTTAAATAATTTCATTCATCTAAATTAGTACAAATAGGTAGATAAAGGCTAGGTTGAGTTAGGATAGATATAAAATAAGCATTTACATAGGTCCATCACCCCTCCTTCAGATAGTGACCTCACTGGTGATGATTACCTCTTTTCTAACAGGGAGTTATATGCTTAAGCTTTCTCTGGTTTCAAAGCCAAATCATTCTGGATGTCTAACTGATTAGAGAGCAATGGAGAGAGAATTCAGGAATGAGTCTTCACTCACCCACTAAGGTGAGATGAACTAGAGCCAGGTCCACCCAGCATTCCAGGGTAGCAGCACCCCTGAACACCACATGGAGATGAAGAGAAGCATTTCATGGTTTTAAATCAAGCCAGGACAGGTACTGGAACACTTTCTGAGTCAAACAGCATTCGGTCCACTCATCAGAAACCTTCTTTATGACTCAAAGGTTTATGGCTTAAAGTTAGCATTAAAATTCTGTGATCTCCCATCGGCCTTTTGGAACAGGTTTCCCTCCTCCTTCCATCCACCCTCTTTTTCTTCCTTCTTGCCATTTGTGCTTCAGATTCACAAACCAGATGGAGGAACAGAGTTGTTCCCAAGTGCTTTCACCAGGGGCTCTTGGAGAGGCACACATTGCTCTGGATATCACTGGGAAGATGGGATACGTGTGAGGTCTGTTCCACAGTCCCAGTGCCAGTTCACCTAAGAAAGTTATTAGATGATGGGGAAGGGGGTGTAGCGAGGAAAGCCCCTGTCTGGGTTTATAATTGAGGCACTACACCCTTAGATTGCACAATATGTAAACAAAAGAGGGGGTGTTGAATGAGGCGGTGCCTCAAGCAAGGGAGTTCTTAGACTTCATGTTGAGGCACAGAGCAAGGAGAGCCAACTAGGTCCCCTCTCCACCCATTGAAAAACCTGAAACCAAGAATGTACCACTGGTAAGGAAAGCCAGCAACATGGAGTCATGGATGGGACCCAATCTTGGGCCTCTTGGGTTGCTAGCACCACTGCCTCACAAGAGAATTACTTGAAATGCCCAATTCCTTCCTATGACAGAGTCCACTCTGGAGCTTTTATGGCTTGGCAAGAACTGTGGAGCCAAAGCTTTGGGGAGAGCACACATGAGAATTTTCTGCCTCCATCTCTTACAGCTTTTTGGGTTCCTGCCATGGTACTGGTATTTGATTTAGAGGCCTGAGAAGGAAATCAGCCCCACATGGGTAGATCACAAAACACTCTCCACCTTGGAATCATGGAGTGGAATTCGAATCTGAAGCCAAAATTCTATCTGTGCCTGCTTCACTAATTACACAAATTTCCTTGCTAGCTGTTTATATGACTGCAGCTCTGGCTTCCAGAAGAGCTACCTCTCAACACAGGGTCCAGGCATCTGGGACCTGGGACTCTGGTGTTCAGGTACGGGTCCTCTTCATAGGCTGTGTACCCTGATTTATTACACTTCTTCATAACACCAGTCTAAACAGCTACCCACCCATGAACTAGAAGTGTCAGAGAAATGAGGGTGACAGAGACTTGGAGAGATGTCTGTGTGTGTGTGTGTGTGTGTGTGTGTGTGTGTGTGTGTGTGTATGCATGTGGTGAAGGGGGGTCCTTGTAAAGACTAACACTAGTAATAAAGATGATTAGGAAACTATTGGGAGGACACTGACAGAAAAGTAATTCTAAGGTCAAAGGAAAATGCATTCATCTCAAATGTTCCAAGTTTGCCTATGAAAAAGATGACCAAGATATAGTCTAACCAGAGGAGGAACAGCTGGATGATGTGGGACATAATTTCTTCTTCACTTTTCTCTCCCTGAATTGCCTGACCCTTATCTAACCATAGCATTCACCTGTTTTCAATGAGAATAAAAAGGGTTACAGTTGAATAGCTTGTGTCCCCCCTCCGTAGACAAATTAGTTTAACACAGCTATTCCTCAGTTAAGTTTGACTAAGTATGCTTCCCATAATACTGAAACTTAAATGAAAGCTATAGTCACAATTAGTCCCTCTTGATGTACGAACAATTGGGTGGGGACCCGGACCTACTATGGTTAAAAATATGAAGGACTTTTTATATGACACACAGATGAACCAGTAAAAATGTGACCTCTTGGCATGTATAAAAAATATATCTTGGGTTTCTTTCAGTGAAATATTTGAAGGCTTTAAAATTTTAAACAAAGCCCAGCTGGATTGTATGCACACGTTCCAAACCCTGAAATATTCCCATGATATCTAGTTTCAAAGAATTCTACTTCTGTAAACTAGTGAATAAACTGTATGGCCAAGAGAAGTTTTCTCTTTTATACTTTATTTTTGTTGTAAAGCATACTTTTGATTTTTATAAAAATGAAAGGAAAACATATTGGTCTGGTAGTAAAGGAATATAATTAAGCTTCTAAATGAAATAAAAATTATAAAAGCTAAATTCCCATTCAGAGTGTGGAAAAAGTGCCGGAGAACCTCTAAGAACACACATTCTGATAGAATGCGAGCAGAACCACACTGTTAGCAGTTCTAAATTGAAACTCAGAATAACATTATCAAGTTTTCCTTTTTTACCAATACTTGTAAAAGTGTGTTTACTGTTTTATGAGGTGATGGACAACTGGACTCTTTTGGCTCTGTCTTCTCAGATTAAGTTCAGCCTATGATTTGAAAACTAATAAAGAGCGATGTGGTGATTAGCCATTCTGTTATTCTTCAAATGTTGAATTACCTAACTCATTGATTTTCTTTTCTCTCTTAATTGCATTTCTTTATTGCTATGGTTCTATCCAGAGCTATTAGCAGATTCTCTGTTGCAGAAACACATGCTCTTGGCTATAGTGAAATTTCTTCTCTTCCCAGACCCCTTCAAAGCTCCATTTCACTTTCCATTCTTGCACTTTCATATTGCATTTAAGAGTGGGGTTGTTTGTTTTTTGTTTGTTTGCCTCTTTCTTTGATTTTTTTTTTATTTGTTTGTTTGGGTATCAAAGATATTTTGAGTTCTTAATATATTAGAGTAGTTTCATATTTGATCACTTATACCGAAAAGGAGGAATTGTGTCATTGGATAAGTGGTCTTGATTTGTATGTTCTGTTAGAAAGCTTTGTGTGATGTGGGTAATTAAGTTTGCAAGGTCAGTACGACACGCATGACAAGTTCCAAGGAGACCTGGCTAAATTGACTCAGGAGTCTGAGTGAACAAAATTCACACAATTGTTTATACTTCCTGTCTAGGAATCAGATTCCAAGCACTGCAGTTAATCCTTGTGTTGTAGCCTAACATTCTTACCAACACACACACACACACACACACACACCCGTACACAAAGGCAATAGAAGACTTTCTGTTCTCAATGTATTTTCTAAAAACAGACATTGACTTTAGTACACACTTTCAAGGGGGTAGAGCTTAAAGTTCTCCGGGTAGAGTTTGTGAATTTTTTTTTTTTGTTTTTTTTTTTTTTTTTTTTTTTGGTCTTTTCAAGACAGGGTCTCGTGTAGCCCCAGCTGTCCTGGAACTCACTTTGTAGACCAGGCTGGCCTTGAACTCACAAAGATCCGCCTGCCTCTGCCTCCCAAGTGCTAGGACCAAAGGCTTGCACCACCACGCCCAGCTCTCCTGGGTAGATTTTTATACTCATCAGGCATTAACCTGATTCTTCCTAGGGAGGCTGTGTTCAAGCCTGTGGCCTCCAATCTTTGATTACTTAGTTGCAAACATTGTCATTAGCCAAATCAGATACAGGGACACTTGGACTTTTCCTAACCTTTCATTCTAATGTGTATAAAAAAGGGTGGTTCCCACCCACCCTTTCCTTCTCCTACCCAACAACTTTGAATAAACCCTGGAAGGAAGGGATGGGATGTGTGTGAATACGTGGTTCACCAATGACTGAAGAGTCTGTATTCCCGAGAGAAAATACTTGGTAGATTTCTCTAGGGTTTGGGGGGAAGGAAGAGAGTTTTCCTCTGGGCATCTCAGATGCTAAAACAATGTAAGTAAGGTTAGAGCTGATATATAAAAAGCATCTGCTCATCCAGTGCACTCTAACCTTGTAACCTTGTCCTTTGACATGCCAGAAATTCAGAACAGAACTGTTCTCAGTACCAGTTGTGTGTCTATAACTTGAGTTGTCCAGAAGGGCTGTTCTGCCGTCAGAAGGGAAGGTAGCTACTGTAGGACACAACTAGGGCAAGGCTTGGGGTTGGTTTACACTAACCTTAACAGTATTATTAATTAATACTAACTGTGATAAAGTGATACTATGCTTTGGAGGTTATTAATCTTGATTAATGTCATTTCTTTGCTGGATGGCTACAGAGGTACTCCTTCCTGGTTGAGCAACGAGAAAATAGACTGTCATGTTTTCCTCAAATTTAGAAATCAGGAAAGAAGAGATGATACCTCAGAATAAATCTAAAGAGTATGTTCCTTTAAAAGACATCTAAAAATAAAACTGGGAATGAAAATTGAAATAGGACTTGCTGTCTTGTGTCATTTTATAGGCTTTGGGCCTAGAATGAACACATTCAGTTAAAGTTACTACCAACTACTGCTCTCAGCTCTTTTTTACCCCTCCTGTGAACTATTAAAATCCATATTGCACTTTCAATCAGTAAGTGATCTCCACCAGGAGACCTCAGATTAGGTGGTAATTCAAAATTAGCAAGACTTTAAACAAAATCTTGAGAGACTTCAAGTTACATATAATAAAACAAAACATATGCTTCATAAATATGTGTAGACATGTAAAAATATAAACCCAAAACTGCTTCAGTTTTATTCGGCTAAAAGCATTTACTTTAATATTTAATTACTGAACTTCCTAAGACATTGAAAATAGCTATTTGGTGAACATACTTTTCCTATAAAATATAATTAGGTTTGCATCTGGTTTTTAGCCTAAAAACATTATAAAATAGGATATTCATTATACTTAATAGTGTTTAAGATTCTAAGACCAAACATGTTGCTGTACAACCCTATAGCCACTTTTTCTTTGGTGTGGTTTTAGATGGATTGAATTTTGTCACGTGCTCATTATGTAAAGCATACAGGCACCAGGGTATTCACTGCAGTAGGATTGCAGCAAGAACAAAAAAAAAAAAAATGCTGTGTTAAGATGTCTATCAAAAAAGTATAGTCAAATAATTAAGGTACAGCCATATAACAGAATTCTATGAAAACAAGAAAAAATTGGTATATCTATATATACTGGCATAAAGACATGTAATATACTTAAAAAAAACTTGTAGAATAATTTTACTAGGACTTAATGAAGAAAAAAGAATGTATTAATATTCACAAATATATATATATTACATACATACAAAACCAATATATATTATATATATAATAAAAGAATCTGTGTAGGAAATGACTTGATAACCACATGGACTGACCGTCACATGATGGAGATGTATCACTTTTTACTTCATTCAGTTCTATATTGTTTTATATTGTTTAAACTTTTTATTTTATGTGTATGAGAGTTTTGTGTGATCATATGTTAGTGCACCCATGTCACACAAAGCCCACAGAGGCCAGAAAAAGACTCACATCACCTGGAACTGAAGTTACAGGTGGTTGTTAGCTGACAAATGGGTGCTAGGAACCAAACCCTGGTCCTCTGGAAGAATGAGTGCTTTTAACTGCTGAGCCATCTCTCTAGCCCCTTTGTTAGATTTTTTTAAATGTATGTATTACATTTTTAAGTCTTTTTTTTAATTTGCAGGAATGGGGTTGAAATGGTATCATTCCCTTACCTATATATCAAAATATTTCTATGTAAAAGATTGTGTGCTTTTTCTGGTTTTCTCAATTAGCTGTTATTTTCTACACTAAATATGTATGGGTACACAGTAAAGAATGACTTTTAAAGTTCTTAACTCATAGAACAGAAAATTCTCAGAGAGGCAACATGCTGGGTTGGGAGCCTGCCTTGAAGATTGTATTGGTTAAAATAGTTACCAAGCTTTATTAAGCCATAAGCTTAAAGCAAGTATCCTCTTTAAACAACTAATTCACCAAGACCAAAAAGGAAAACAGCTTTTTAGATAACTAAGGCTTGTATGTGCCCTTCATAGGCATAATGAAAGCACAATAGTGGTTCACATCAGTGCTCACAGTCAAATTGTAAAGAACAACTTCAAGCTATTTTCCATTGTTGCCTCAGTGTTTCATGGAAATTAAAACTATCACTTAAACAAAGATGCACTATAACTTATTTCAGATACCATTGAAACTAATGAGCTATATCAAAATATTTCTTTTTGTTATATTTATTAACTCCAAATTGAATTCTTCCCCAAAATTTTGCACATGACCCCTCCCCTAATTTTTTGTGTCTGTTACAAAAAGCACCTAATCTTTAAAACCTCTACTAGTGGTGACTAGCTGGCCTGTCCTATGCCATTTCAGGGTACTTCTGATGGACCAGGGCACACAAACTTCAGCAAATTTGGCACTATCGTTGCTTTTTAAAGATGCTGGGCTTCTCTCTTTTTTTTTTTTTCTTTTTTTTTTTTTTTTTTTTTTTTTTTTTTTCATTTTTTAACAATAAGTAATAATTTATGAGTACAAGCATCCTTCATGTAAAACCAATTTGTAAGCAGTTGTGTCCCAACCCACACAGCCCATGGGTCCCACCATCCAGTTGGGGGGGCTTGTATGTTCAATCAAGTTGATCAGATGAGTGTCCAGACTATATTGCTGTAGTTTCTCTTTAGGATCAACTCCTGATCCACAAGGCATATCTCAGATTCTAGCAAAATCCCTATTGAAAGCAATCCTGAGACTATATTTAGTTGACCTGGTGAGAAGTCCATAGTGTTCAATTAATTGGAAACCATAAAACATAGGCAGCACCTAGGATCACACAGAAAGAAACACATGAGGACCACATCCTTCTACACTAGAGAAAACCCCCTTAGATGTGTTCTTTTTTTTGGGGGGGGTCTTTTTGAGACAGGGTCTCCCTGTAGCCTCAGCTGTCCTGGAACTCACTCTGTAGACCAGGCTGGCCTTGAACTCACAAAGATCCGCCTGCCTCTGCCTCCCAAGTGCTAGGATTAAAGGCATGCGCCACCATGCCCGGCCCCAAATGTGTTCTTTAGGAACAGATAGGAATGCTCCTAGCAGACATTCATGGCTCATACACCCACATCACACACCCCAACACACATACACATACACACACACACACACACACACACACACACACACACACACACATACAAGCACTCTCAAATAGGCAGCTTTACCACTCTATCTTTTAAATTCATTTTAACACATGATAAATCTAAATAGTAAGATTTGAAATATATGATACTATACAGAATAAAAGAGCCACCGCCCCTCCCCACACACTCACAAGCTGTTTTTCATTTGCTTGTGTTTTTCAATTGAGCTTTGTTTTGTTTTATATTTTTGATACATTTGAAGAATGGTCTGGTATAAATGGTAGGCAAGATCTATTTTTTTCCAAATATCTCATCTTCAGCTATTAAATAATCACGTCTTGCATTTATTTTGTAAGCCGAATTCCTTCATCAGTGTATTTATAGATCACAATTCCGTTCCACTAATTGGAAAGCACAGATATTGCTTGAGTGTTCCTGTAGACACTAGCTAGAAATCCTGGTTTAAATCTAGTGCTATAGTTTTCTCGAGCAAGTTGTTTAAACCATTCCTAAATTCCTCATATAATGAGAATACTGATAATGCTATTGTTGTTTGGGGAATTAAGCCATTTTTGTTTGTACGTTTGATTGGTTGGTTGGTTGGTCGATTGGTTGGTTGGTTTGGTTTGGTTTTGGTTTTAGTTTGTTTTTTGAGACAGGGTCTCCCTGTAACCATAGCTGGCCTAGAATTCACTATGTAGACCTGGCTGGCCTCTATCTCACAGAGATCCATCTGTCTCTGCCTCCCAAGTGCCCAGACTAAAGGTGTACACCACCCTGCCTTGCTACATTTGTTTGTTTGCTGAGATAGGGTCTCACTATGTAGCCTTGGCCTACCTGGAACTCTCTGTGTAGACCAGGCTGGCATCACAGAGCACCTCAAGCTCAACCTTCTAAATGCTGGGAATAAAGTCATGTATCACCTTGCCTGTCTTTGGAATGAACCACTTAATAGGTGGAAACACTCAGAGAACATGACATAAACATCAGTCAACACACTCCAGTGGACATTGTTCTTAGACTGTTGTTGTTTTTATTGGTATTCTAGTAGATTGACTGATTAATAAGGAGAGAACTAATATCTGTAAATCTGAGTCTTTCTGCATATTTCAGCCCTCTCTGTGATTTTGTTTCAAGGTTTGCAAGTCCACTGTCTTCAACATCTGCCCTCAGATGGCCAATCCCCTCTCCATACTTCGTCTTCCCTAGGAAGTGTCATCTCATCATCATCTTATTCTAGTTCCCATAATTCCTAACTATTGTGTCCCAGCTTCCTCACTCCATCTTTACCTGTCTCTTGCCCAAGACACCTAATAAAGAACCTTGACACCCTCCCCGTGACAGAATGCAGAAAGTTTTTCTTTTCAATTTCTTTAAAACAGTTGAAAACCAATAGTACTTACAGGGGCTCATGCATCTTTAAGACCACTGTTCTTCAGTGAAGTCATTCTCTGTTGGAACGTTGTTCGGGATGTGAAGTCTGTTTACAGGAAAGCATTCTAAGAAATCAGACCCTTCAATGAGATTTTATGCTCTAACCCTTTATCTGAGTTTTTGTTTCACGCACATTAAACTGTTACTGAAAAGCATAGGTCCTTTAAAGTTCAGGGGGAAAGTGTTCATAAGATCTAAGGCAGAGTTAAAGACAGAGCTATAGCCAGAGGCCTGGTTTCCTGAGAAGGAAGGAGTCCCCCACTAATCTGTCATGCTTCTGTCTAGGAGGATATTAAAGCCATCCCTGGCTCCTGTGTTTACAGCCAGTCCTGTGTCTGTCTCACAATCCCCATCTGTGCCTGAGAAGCATGTGATCAGGGTGACACTCAGGCTCCTCCAGAGTTCCTTGTTAAAGGCAAGAGAGTGAACAATTAGAGTATTGGTCACAAAGGAAAAAGAGACAATGAAACCCTTATTATAGATGCCATTCTCCCAGTCCCTGCCCAGCAGAATGAGGAAAAAATATTGCACTTCTTGCCTTCTGTACTTCTCTTCAGTTATGACTCCTGCCTGACAGCAAATGAATTTTAAATGAGACATTCATTAAACTTTTTTTCCTAGGAAAATAAATTTGTTTTTTAAAATGTAGATAGTTATAGCCCAAATCTGTAGTGCACTCATGTAGTCAAAGATACTTAGGAAGATGACACAGGAGCCCAGCCTGGGCAATCAGCTAGAAAAGAAAAAAGAAAAAAACGTTTTTAGTACATATGTCATCTAGCTTCACCTAGAAGAACACATGGTCCTTTGTCTTTGATTTCTTCTTTAGCTTCCTTGGAGACCTGAGGAGGGGGTAAATATATATATATATATATATATATATATATATATGTGTGTGTGTGTATTATACACATACACAACACATGCACACACACGCACATATACCACAAAAGACATTCAGGCGGTGTTTGTTTTACTGGCAATACAACAGCCTTCAGAGATAAATGGCTGGTTTAACCTTGGGCCTGAGCTGACAGATCTTGGGAGATGCCCATTATAGTGCTGGGAAGATTTATTTAAATAAGTGGTGTGGTTACCAGCAGAACGGAGGCTCCATTCTGCACTTTGAGCATAATTCACTTAGGCAATTCTTTCCAAAACCAAGTGCAAACAAGAAGCCTGATGACCCCAGGGACTATTAGCAAATGAAGCCTTTCATCTCCAAATTACCTGATTTATTCCAACCCCTGTTGGAGAGAGGGAAGACACTAAAGTTTACGCCACATCCCTTCTTCCCTGAAGAGATTCTTCCAACCAATCATAAGATCAGCCAGGTATATACCAACCCTATCTTTCTAAAGATGAGGAAAACATAATCAGCTGCAGCATAGAGGTTGAGAAAGATTCATGTGATCCATGCTTGGCCAGGAATGAGGTACAGTGGGCCTGTGTATAGCCTGGAGGAAGACCCGGGCAGATTGTGTAGACAGGGAGCGGGGCAAATGGAGAAAAGACAAGGATGACATGTTCAAAATGACCCTGACGTTACTTTAGTAAAGGACTGGGGAACAAAGGAAGAAGTTGAGTCTGGCCATCATTTGTCCTGAGAAAGAGACAGTCTTGGGGAAGAGAATGAGGAGACCATTAATGTTCAGAACACACTGAGGCAGCAGTCACTGGAATCTCAGGAAAGTTAAGAAAGGCATAGATTCATCTTCAGTGTGACCACAAGGCTAGGAACAGGAGTTTGATTTGGGGATAGGACTAGAGAGGGGAAACAATTCGGGAGCTTGGAAAGGTGACTGAGCTATACTATCAGATCAGCTGGCCTGATGCTGGGCCTTCTGCATTGTGATTCTGCTGAGAAGTTTCCAGTTAATATCAAAAATATCATCTCTCCAATCCTTCCCACCTAGCTGATTGTTGTAGGGAAATGCCTGGAAAAATGGGAAGGGAAAGTGCAGAGCTCCAGTTGAGGTTGTCGAGGTCTCAGAGAAAAAGCTGAAACCTTCAAACACTACTAAGGAAGACCCAGTAGCGTGTCTGTGTCCTACTTGTGTAATACACACACACGCACACACACATACACACACACACACACACACACACATATATATATATATATATATATATATATATATATACACACACACAAAGATACACACCCATGCACATCCACATACAAATACATATGAACACACAAAGGATTTGGTTGTTGACATTTTCTCCACATATCTTGCTTAGGTATCAGTGGCCTAGAAACTGGGACCCAACTATCTTCTCACAATATGTGGGTGCATAGGGCCAGATTCATACCTTGTCCCTGGTTGTAGTAAACAAGCTCTACCATGCACTGAGCTTTCAAATAGGAGTTCTTTGCTCCTCCATGTCTACTGAATATTCAAATTAGCATGGCCAGCACCAGCCAGAAGGCTTAGAAATCAGGATAAAAGAAGTTCCCTTTCTGACTATTAACAAATGAAGACTTTCATCTCCAAATTACTTGTGTCTTCCATCCCTACTTGGGGGGGGGGCGGAGAAGGACACTGAACTTTATATTTCATCCCTTGTTCTTGTGGACATTCCTTCTTCCTTCCAAACAGTCATAAGGGCAGCCAAGCATACATGATCTCTATCTTTCTGAAGATCTGAGATTATTGTAGAAGCAACTAGAGAGAGCTCCCCAGTATAGAACAATTTTAGTCTTAAAGCTGTTAGTATAGAGAACATTAAATTCATTTTGAAATGGGGGGGAGAAATCCAAACATACTCATGTAAGAAAGGTGGCAAGGGCTCTGTTTGTCATTTTTCTGCTTTCTGCTGGAGATGTATTTTGGTCAGAGGTTGAGATGACAGCAGTATCATTCATCAATTCAGAATTTAAATGATACAGCTTCAGATAGACACATGAGGAAAAAGAAGGGTTGTTTTGTGGCTGGATACAATATGCAAACCAAGATAGCAGGCCTGAAGAAAACTATAAAACTGAGGCTGAAGCTGGCCTTGAACACAGAGATCCACCTGCCCCTGCCTCCAAGTGCTGGTATTAAAGGCAAGTGCCATGCCGGGCGTGGTGGCGCACGCCTTTAATCCTAGCACTCGGGAGGCAGAGGCAGGCGGATCTTTGTGAGTTCAAGGCCAGCCTGGTCTACAGAGTGAGTTCCAGGACAGCTGGGGCTACAGGGAGACCCTGTCTCGAAAAGACAAAAAAAATAAATAAATAAAAAAATAAAAAAAATAAAGGCAAGTGCCATAACACCTGGCAGTTGTTTGTTTTTTTTTTTATTAATTTTATTTATTTATGTATGTGTATGAATGTACTGTCTGCATGCAAGTTTGTGCACCCGTGTCGTGCAACACCGCGGAGGTCAGAAGAGGGTATCGGATTCCCCTGGA
>VZQC01011619.1:1065064-1083403 GCA_009823505.1 Rhizomys pruinosus
AAAAAAAAAAAAAAAAAAAAAAAAAAAGGAAAACTCTTTTTAAGATGTTAAGTGGGGACAGGGGAGATAGCTCAGTTGGTAAAGAGTTTGCCTTTCAAATATAAGGAAAGACCTGAGTTCATTTCCCAGTATCTACATAAAGAAAGCCAGGCATGGTGGACTGCTCCTGTAATCTCAGTGCTGCTGAGATGGGGAGGCAGGCAGATCCCCAGGGCTCCCTAGCAGGCAGATCTAGCCTACTAGGCAAGATTTAGGTGGACAGTGCCTGAGGAATGACACCTGTCCTTTGTCATCCACTCGTACCTAGATGTATGCACATGTGCATGTGTACTTGCACAAACAAACATGCATGGACGTGCACATATACACATTAGGTAAAAATCACATTACAACACAACTACCATGCATTTTAGGAGTCTGTAACATAAGTCATGATGTATAATAACAAAACACTCACTAAAGCATGACCCAAATGAGGAGCTAGAAGACTCTGTCTCTCATTGAAGTTCCCAGGATGCTTTTCCCCAGTTAATCTAGTCTCTGCTCCAGAGGAAATCACTATCTTGAATTTA
Source organism: Rhizomys pruinosus (assembly GCA_009823505.1). Taxonomy (NCBI): domain Eukaryota; kingdom Metazoa; phylum Chordata; class Mammalia; order Rodentia; family Spalacidae; genus Rhizomys; species Rhizomys pruinosus. The sequence continues at coordinate 1,065,637 of VZQC01011619.1, forward strand.
TCATCTGTTGCTTATTTTGCTAATTTTCTAATCCTGTAAGCACTTTACTTTTTCTTTTTGGTCTTTTCGAGACAGGGTCTCCCATAGTCCCAGCTATCCTGGAACGAACTCTGTAGACCAGGCTGGCCTTGAACTCACAAAGATCCACCTGCCTCTGCCTCCCAAGTGCTAGGATTAAAGGCGTGTGCCACCATCCCCGGCAGCACTTTACTTTTACTTGCAATGTCCACTCAACATACTTCAAAGATTTATATGTGCCTCTGCTTTTCACTGTAGCTCACTTGTTTTCAGTGCTATCTAATATTCTAGTGTATAAATCCGTTATTTTATTAACAGACATTTAGAATATTCCCAGCTTTTTTCCTGATATATTGTTTGGTAGACCTTGAGTCATCTTAGGCAAGAATTTCCCTAGGGCACAGTACATATCTCTGAGCAGAGCTACTAGGTTATCATCAACATTCAGGCTTAATTGTGAAATTCTGTTGCTAGTAAGTTGTCTCAACATACCTTTCTGCCATTTATAAACATAAGTATGATCATCACTGTGGGGCAGGGGATGGAGATCAGCGGTGATGCACTAACCTAGCAGGCTCTAAACCCTAAGATCAAATCCAACATTGCCCAAAGCAAAGTTATCATCACTGAAAGCTTAACATTATATAATTCATATTTCTAAAGTAGTTGTTAATTATGGGGAGACTTCTGCTTTCATGTTAACTAATGCATGTGTGCATTTGCAGAGTTTAGCTGTCATTTGTTTCCATGACTGTTAATGTTTTTGTTTGTTTAACTTTATTTTTTATTCTTTTTTCTATTGATTCCTTAGTTTTCCTTCTTAGAGTTTATCTTCTTTTCTTTATCCAAACTTGGTGTTTATGTTTTTGACCAATCTTTTTGGCTAATAGAAGCAACTGTACTTAAGATATTTCATCAGGGGCTGGAGAGATGGCCTAGTGGTTAAGAGCACCGACTGCTCTGACAGAGGACTGGGGTTCGATCCTCAGCACCCACATGGCAGGTGAGAACCGTCTTTAACTCCAGTTCCAGGAGAATCTGACGCCCTCTTCTGACCTCCGTGGCATTGCACAACATGGGTGCACAAACCTACATGCAGACAGTACATTCATACACATAAAAAATAAATAAAATTAAAAAAAAGATATTTCATCAAATATCAGCTTCCAGTTAGAGTGTGGTAGCACACACCTGTAATCTCAGCACTAGGGAGACTGAGATAAGCAGATTGTGAGATATAGGCCACCAGTGGTATCTACAAAATAAGTTCCAGGCCCACCAGTGCTACGTAGCAAAACCGTGTCTCAAAACATCTTCCCCCTACAAAAATCAGTTTCCTGGGGCTGGAGAGATGGCCTAGTGGTTAAGAGTGCTGACTGCTCTTGCAGAGGACCCAGGTTTGAACCCCAGCACCCACATGGCAGCTAAGACCCATCTTTAACTCCAGTTCCAGGGGAATCAGACATCCTCTTCTGACTTCGGCGACATTGCATGACACGGGTGCACCAACCTACATGCAGACAGTACACTCATACAAATAAATAAATAATAAATAAATAAATAAAATTTAAAAAATCAGTTTCCCTCATAAGACAAAAGTTTGATATATATATATTACTTTCATTATCATTTGGTATCTAAGTTGTTTTAATATAGTAACTTCCCTAGTCACATTCTGTAGTGATTCATACGATAAAACATTTATCATTAGTTTTTGCTATTGATTTCTAATTTTTGGTTGGATAATATGACTGTTCTAATTATCTATTTTTGTTTAACTGACTCGAGACAATGGCTTAAAGCAATAGCAGTTATGAATCTATTTGCTCACATATCTGAGTGTTGACAAGACATGGCTGGCATTTATTATTCAGGGTTTTCAAAACCAATAGGATGGATGGATGGATGGATGGATGGATGGGAAGGAACAGATAGATGGACAGATGGGTGGATGGATGGACAGACAGAAGACAGACAGATAGTAATTTAACAAGGGAATGGCTAGCTTTGCTATAGAGGCTGAGAACTCCTGTATACACCATCTAGTAGCTGGAGAGCAGGAGAAGCTGGTAATATAGCTCAACCTAAGACCAAAGGCCTCAGAAGCAGGGGAGCCAATGGTGTAAATCTCACTCCCAGGCTAACGACTTGAGAATCCAGGAGCTGCTGGTACAAATCTCAGCATCCCAAACCAGATAACCTGTAATTCTGATGTGAAAGGGCAGATACGGGCTTTCCTGCTCTAGAAGACAGGGCAAAATTGCTCTTCTGACTTTTTGTTCTATCAGGGTCATCAACCTATTAGATGATGCCCATTCAAAATGGTCCAGGATGGATCTTCCTTATTCTGCACGTTGGTTCAAATGTCATCTTTTTCCTATGTAATCTCACCAACACACTCAGAAACAATGCTTTACCAGCCACCTGGTCAACCAAGAACTCAGTCAAGTCCACCCCTCAGCTTATACACANGCTAAAAGCATTTTACTTTAATATTTAATTACTGAACTTCCTAAGACATTGAAAATAGCTATTTGGTGAACATACTTTTCCTATAAAATATAATTAGGTTTGCATCTGGTTTTTAGCCTAAAAACATTATAAAATAGGATATTCATTATACTTAATAGTGTTTAAGATTCTAAGACCAAACATGTTGCTGTACAACCCTATAGCCACTTTTTCTTTGGTGTGGTTTTAGATGGATTGAATTTTGTCACGTGCTCATTATGTAAAGCATACAGGCACCAGGGTATTCACTGCAGTAGGATTGCAGCAAGAACAACAACAAAATAAAAAAAAATGTCGTTGTAAGATGTCTATCAAAAAAGTATAGTCAAATAATTAAGGTACAGCCATATAACAGAATTCTATGATACCAAGAACAAATTGGTTTATATTCTATTATTATCTGCATGTAAGACATGTCGATAGAATTAAAAAAAAACATGTAGAATAATTTTACGAGGACTGTACATGAAGAATATAAAGAATGTATATATCTTCACAAAGCTTATATATATAGTCCATCACATACACCAATATATATTATTATATAATAAAAGAATCTGTGTAGGAAATGACTTGATAACCACATGGGATCCTGCGTCCTGAGGGAGATGTACCACTTTTTACTTATTTCTCGTTTATATTGTTTATATTGTTTTAAAACTTTTTATTTTATATGTGTATGGAGAGTTTTGTGTGACATATGTTAGGTGCACCCATGTCATACAAAGCGCACCGAGGCCAGAAAAAGACTCACATCACCTGGAACTGAAGTTTACAGGTGGGGTTAGCTGCCAAAGGGTGCTAGGACCAAACCCCGGTCTCTGGATGATGCAGTGCTTTTAACTGTGAGCCATCTCTCTTGACCCCTTTGGTAGAGGTGTTTAAATGTATATGTATTACATTTTTTCAGCTTTTTTTAATTTGCAGGAATGGGGTTGAAATGGTATCATTCCCTTACCTATATATCAAAATATTTCTATGTAAAAGATTGTGTGCTTTTTCTGGTTTTCTCAATTAGCTGTTATTTTCTACACTAAATATGTATGGGTACACAGTAACGAATGATTTTAAAGTTCTAACTTCTCATCAGTAAAGAACATTTCTCAGAAGAGGCACACACATGCTGGGTCCTTGGGAGCCTCTGCCTTGCCACGATTGTATCTGGTTTTTTTCCTTTATAAAATCGTTACCAAGTTTATTAAGCCACTAAGTAAGCAAGTATCCTTTAACAACAATTCACCAAGACCAAAAAGGAAAACAGCTTTTTAGATAACTAAGGCTTGTATGTGCCCTTCATAGGCATAATGAAAGCACAATAGTGGTTCACATCAGTGCTCACAGTCAAATTGTAAAGAACAACTTCAAGCTATTTTCCATTGTTGCCTCAGTGTTTCATGGAAATTAAAACTATCACTTAAACAAAGATGCACTATAACTTATTTCAGATACCATTGAAACTAATGAGCTATTCAAAAAATTTCTTTGTTCATATTTATTAACTCCAATTGAATTCTTCCCCAAAATTTTGCACATGACCCCTCCCCTAATTTTTTGTGTCTGTTACAAAAAGCACCTAATCTTTAAAACCTCTACTAGTGGTGACTAGCTGGCCTGTCCTATGCCATTTCAGGGTACTTCTGATGGACCAGGGCCACACAATACCTCAGCAAAATTTTTTTTTTTGTCTTTTGGGATTTTCTTTTGTTTTTTTTTGGGCCTTTTTTTTTTTTTGGTCTTTGGTTTTTGAGTTTCGGCACTTCGTGCTTTTACGATGGCTGGGCTTCTATCTTTTTTTTTTTTTCATTGTTTTTCTTCTTTTTATTCTGTTTTTTTCATTTTTTAACAATAAGTTAATAATTTATGAGTACAAGGCATCCTTCATGTTAAAATCCAAATTAATTTGCAAGCAGTTGTGCTTAAACCCACACAGCCCATGGTCCCACCATCCAGTTGGGGGGGGCTTGTATATTCAAACAAGTTGATCAAATTAGTGTCCAGTCTATATTGTTCTATATTGCTGTAGTTTCTCTTTAGGATCAACTCCTGATCCACAAGGCATATCTCAGATTCTAGCAAAATCCCTATTGAAAGCAATCCTGAGACTATATTTAGTTGACCTGGTGAGAAGTCCATAGTGTTCAATTAATTGGAAACCATAAAACATAGGCAGGAGCACCTCTGATTCACACAGAAAGAAACACAGGAGGACCACATCCTCTACACTAGAGAAAACCCCTTAGATTTGTCTTTTTTTTGGGGGGGGTCTTTTGAGACCTGGGTCTCCTCTGTAGCCTCAGTGTCCTGGAACTCACCTGTACACCAGGCTGGCTGAACTCACAAAGATCAGCCTGCTTCTGTATCTCAAGTGCTAGGATTAAAGGCATGTCGCACCATGCCCGGCCTCCAAATGTGTTCTTTAGGAACAGATAGGAATGCTCCTAGCAGACATTCATGGCTCATACACCCATCATCACACACCCTCTCCCAACACACATACCACATACACAAACAACACATACACCACAGCACAAACACCCACACACACACATACAAGCACTCACAAAATAGGCAGCTTTACCACTATATTCTTTTAAATTCATTTTAAACACATGATAATATAAATAGTAAGATTTGAAATATACGATACTATACAGAATAAAAGAGCCACCGCCCCTCCCCACACACTCACAAGCTGTTTTCATTTGACTTTGTTTCTCAATTGAGCTTGTTTTTGTTTTCATTTTTGACATTTGAAAGAATGGTCTGGTATAAATGGTAGGCAAGATCTATTTTTTTCCAAATATCTCATCTTCAGCTATTAAATAATCACGTCTTGCATTTATTTTGTAAGCCGAATTCCTTCATCAGTGTATTTATAGATCACAATTCCGTTCCACTAATTGGAAAGCACAGATATTGCTTGAGTGTTCCTGTAGACACTAGCTAGAAATCCTGGTTTAAATCTAGTGCTATAGTTTTCTCGAGCAAGTTGTTTAAACCATTCCTAAATTCCTCATATAATGAGAATACTGATAATGCTATTGTTGTTTGGGGAATTAAGCCATTTCATTTTGTTTGTACGTTTTGATTGGTTGGTTGGTTGGTCGATTGGTTGGTTGGTTTGGTTTGGTTTTGGTTTTAGTTTGTTTTTTGAGGCCAGGGTCTCACTGTCAACCATGGCGGCCTAGAAATTTCTTACTATGTAGACATTGGCTGGCCTCTATTCTCACATAGATCCATCTGTTCTGCCTTCCCAAGTGCCCAGACTTAAGGTGTACCACCACCCTGCCTTGGCTACATGTTGTTTGGTGCTTGAGGATAGGGTCTCACTATGTAGCCTTGGGCCTACCGCAGGAACTCTCTATCTAGACCAGGCTGGCATCACAGAGCACCTCAAGCTCAACCTTCTAATGCTGGAATAAAGTCATGTATACCTGCCTGTCTTGGATTGAACCACTTAAATAGGTGGAAAACACTCGAGAAACAGACATAAAATCAGTCCAAACACATCTCCAGTGGGCCATGTCTTCGACTAGTTGTTGTTTTTCTTGTATCTGATTGCTGATTAATAAGGAGAGGAGAAACTAATATCTCGTAAAAAAATTCTGAGTCTTTCGCATATTTCAGCCCTCTTCTGGTGATTTGTTTCAAGGGTTGCAAGGTCCACTATCTCTCAACATGCTGCCTCAGATGGCCAATCCCGCTCTCAATATTGTCGTCTTCCCTAGGAAGGGTCATTCTCATCATCATCTTATTCTAGTTCCCATAATTCCTAACTATTGTGTCCCAGCTTCCTCACTCCATCTTTACCTGTCTCTTGCCCAAGACACCTAATAAAGAACCTTGACACCCTCCCCGTGACAGAATGCGAAAGTTTTTCTTTTCACTTTTTAAAAAAACAGTTGAAACCCAATAGTACTACATGGGCTCATGCATCTTTAAGACCACTGTTCTTCAGTGAAGTCATTCTCTGTTGGAACGTTGTTCGGGATGTGAAGTCTGTTTACAGGAAAGCATTCTAAGAAATCAGACCCTTCAATGAGATTTTATGCTCTAACCCTTTATCTGAGTTTTTGTTTCACGCACATTAAACTGTTACTGAAAAGCATAGGTCCTTTAAAGTTCAGGGGGAAAGTGTTCATAAGATCTAAGGCAGAGTTAAAGACAGAGCTATAGCCAGAGGCCTGGTTTCCTGAGAAGGAAGGAGTCCCCCACTAATCTGTCATGCTTCTGTCTAGGAGGATATTAAAGCCATCCCTGGCTCCTGTGTTTACAGCCAGTCCTGTGTCTGTCTCACAATCCCCATCTGTGCCTGAGAAGCATGTGATCAGGGTGACACTCAGGCTCCTCCAGAGTTCCTTGTTAAAGGCAAGAGAGTGAACAATTAGAGTATTGGTCACAAAGGAAAAAACGAGACCAATGAAAACCATTATTATAGATGGCCCTCTCCCAGTCCCGGCCCCGCAGAATGAGGAAAATATTGCCCACTCTTGACTTTGTTACTTCTCTCATTATGACTCCTGCCCTGGACAGCAAATGAAATTTAAAATGAGGACATCTAGTAAACTTTTTTTTTCCTAGGAAAATAAATTGTTTTTCAAAATGTAGTTGTATAGCCCAAATTCGTAGGCATCAGTAGTCAAAGTATTAGAAGATGACACCGGAGCCCAGCTTCGGGCAATCAGTAGAAAAGAAAATAAGAAAAAAACGTTTTTAGTACATATGTCATCTAGCTTCACCTAGAAGAACACATGGTCCTTTGTCTTTGATTTCTTCTTTTTCCTTGGAGACCTGAGGAGGGGGGTTAATATGAATATCATATCTTTTATCTATATATATATTATAATATTAATTAGGTGGTGTGTGTGTGTGTGTTGTGTGTGTGTGGTGTGTATGATCACATTCATCATAACCACAGCACACACCCGGCACAATACCACAAAAGACCTTCAGGCGGTGTTTTGTTTCCGGGCAAACAACAGGCCTTCAAGGATAATTAAATGGCGGGTTTAACGTGGGGTCCCGAGCTGACAGATCTTGGGGGATGCCCCTTCTCGTTGCTGGCCGATTTATTTAAATAAGTGGTGTGGTTACCAGCAGAACGGAGGCTCCATTCTGCACTTTGAGCATAATTCACTTAGGCAATTCTTTCCAAAACCAAGTGCAAACAAGAAGCCTGATGACCCCAGGGACTATTAGCAAATGAAGCCTTTCATCTCCAAATTACCTGATTTATTCCAACCCCTGTTGGAGAGCGGGAAGAAATAACGACACTAGTTACTGCCACCTCCCTTCTTCCCTGAGAGATTTCTCCAACCACATCATAAGATTCAGCCAGTATCTATCCAAACCCTATCTTCTTTAAAGATGAGCGAAGGAAGGATGGAAAAAACATAATCAGCTGCAGCATAGAGGTTGAGAAAGATTCGTGTGATCCATGCTTGGCCAGGAATGAGGTACAGTGGGCCTGTGTATAGCCTGGAGGAAGACCCGGGCAGATTGTGTAGACAGGGAGCGGGGCAAATGGAGAAAAGACAAGGATGACATGTTCAAAATGACCCTGACGTTACTTTAGTAAAGGACTGGGGAACAAAGGAAGAAGTTGAGTCTGGCCATCATTTGTCCTGAGAAAGAGACAGTCTTGGGGAAGAGAATGAGGAGACCATTAATGTTCAGAACACACTGAGGCAGCAGTCACTGGAATCTCAGGAAAGTTAAGAAAGGCATAGATTCATCTTCAGTGTGACCACAAGGCTAGGAACAGGAGTTTGATTTGGGGATAGGACTAGAGAGGGGAAACAATTCGGGAACTTGGAAAGGTGACTGAGCTATACTATCAGATCAGCTGGCCTGATGCTGGGCCTTCTGCATTGTGATTCTGCTGAGAAGTTTCCAGTTAATATCAAAAATATCATCTCTCCAATCCTTCCCACCTAGCTGATTGTTGTAGGGAAATGCCTGGAAAAATGGGAAGGGAAAGTGCAGAGGGCACAGGTGGAGGTTGGTGAGGGTCTAAGAGACAAAGCTGTGATGAACCGTCAAACACTACGTTAAGGAAGGACCAGTAGCGGTTGGCGGGTCATACGGGGATACACCAACACTGCAACACACACATGACACACACACAAACACATTTGTAACATCACATCCACACACACACACACACACATATATAATATATTTATGGAGAGATATATATATAAATACAACATCACATCAAGAGAGATCCACCATGCCCAGCATCAACATTTAAAAATACATATGAACACACAAAGGATTTGGTTGTTGACATTTTCTCCACATATCTTGCTTAGGTATCAGTGGCCTAGAAACTGGGACCCAACTATCTTCTCACAATATGTGGGTGCATAGGGCCAGATTCATACCTTGTCCCTGGTTGTAGTAAACAAGCTCTACCATGCACTGAGCTTTCAAATAGGAGTTCTTTGCTCCTCCATGTCTACTGAATATTCAAATTAGCATGGCCAGCACCAGCCAGAAGGCTTAGAAATCAGGATAAAAGAAGTTCCCTTACTATTAGCAAATGAAAGAACTTTCATCTCCCAACAGTACGGTGTCTTCCATCCCCTACTGGGGGGGGGGTGGAGAAGGACACTAACTTAAGTTGAATCTTGTTCTTTGTGGACATTCCTGCTTCCTTCCAAACAGTCATAGGGCAGCCAAGAATTACATTGATCTCTATCTTTCTGAAGATCTGAGATTATTGTAGAAGCAACTAGAGAGAGCTCCCCAGTATAGAACAATTTTAGTCTTAAAGCTGTTAGTATAGAGAACATTAAATTTCTTTGAAATGGGGGGGAAGAAATCCAAAGATATATCATGTAAGAACAGGTGGCAAGGCTACTCTGTTGTCAATTTTTCTGCTTCTGCTGGAAATGATTTGGTCTGAGGTTGAGATGACCGCAGTATATTCATCAATCGAGATTTAAAGTGATACAGCTTGCAGATCTGTAAACATGAGGAAAAAGAAGGGTTGTTTTGTGGCTTGGATACAATATTGGAAAACCAAGATAGAGGCCTGAAGAAAATTACCAACTTGTAGGCCTCGAAGTGGCTTTGAACCACAGAGATCTACCTCCCTGCCTCCAAGTGCTACAACGGTATTAAAGGCAAGTGCCATAACACCTGGCAGATAAGACAGTGTTTGTTTTTTTTTATAATTTTATTTATTTTCTGTTATGGGATGCAATTTTTTAACTGTCTGGCATCGCAAGTTTGTTGCACGCTCTGTTCAAAACACGCGGCAGGGCATGAACCGCTGAGGGTATGCGGAATTCCCCTGGAATGGGAGTTCTGGAATTGGAGTTTGCAGATGGTTCTCAGCCGCATTTGGGTGCTGGGGATCGAACCGGGTTCTCTGTAAGATTGCGGTCCGGCGCTCTTAACAGCTAGGCCTCCTTAGGCCCCCGTATAGAACATCTTGCCATTCATGGCCACACCAACATCCTGTGAAACACTTTCTCCAATATATTGTTGTCTCATTGTGAAACCCCTGCTTCCTCAATATAGACCCCAAACTTCCTTCACCAGTTTTTCCTTGTTAGATTATCGAGATGATGTTATTATTTGGCGAATTCACTTCACCCTTTTTTTTTACAAAGTGGTGTTACATGGCAAAAGAGGAAAAGTGCAAGACAGGCATCTTGCAGGTGCAGATCATGACAAAGATAGCGTGTTCTGGAAATGACGCTCTGAAGCAAAGGCACAAAGACGACATAGACATCCGTGTCTGTTCACATTCTGTCTCCCAGCACAGATGACCTTTGTTTTCCATGGACGATGAGGGCGTCATGGGAGGAAAAGGCCGCCAGAATAGTTGCCGGAATACAGCCAAAGAATTGTGTTTTTAGAGTGCATATTGAAACTGTACACGTGAATTGGGACATCTACATTCCACAATAGTTGTATATTGTAACCAATAAAATTACAAAGGGGTATCCTCCCTTTCTAAAAAAAAAAATCACATAAAAAACTGGGCCGATTTCTTCATTTTTTCAACCGTCTTGAGGACCAATTGCATAAAAGGTTTAATCCTTTAGTTACCCAAATTGAGATGCTCATCTAAGGAGACTTAATTTTTCTCTATATCAAGCAGCATTCCTCCATTCCTCCTAATTTCCATGCAGATTTTATAGCTTTGTTCAGAAGCAGAGTTGCATCAGTGTGAAGGCAAGTCCACCAGGAATGTCTTATGGCTTCTAAAGACACTGCTGTTGCCTCCCCTGGCTCTCTGTGCTGAGGGTGTACAACCTTTCCACAACCCGCTTTGAGCTTCACCTTCCCAACTCTAAATGCTCTCATGGCAGGAGCAATAGTAATAACAATTAAAAAACGTAACAAGTTTTGGAGATGATGGTCAGTGAGGTTTTTTAAAAGCATTGGACTGCTCTTGTAAGAGGACCTGGGTTCATTCCAGACACCCACAGGGCAGCTAAACAACCATCTGTGGACTCCATTCCACGGGAAAAGAGAAACATGATGCCCTATTCTGAACTCCACAGGCATTAAACATGGGTGCACCTACCTAAAAGCAGACAGTACATTCATACACACAATACATAAAATAAAATAAAAACCAAATAAAAAACAGGAATGGGTTCCCTATTGTGGATGGCTAGTACCACACAAAATCCCCCAGTTTGAAAAGGCCTAAAGCTGAGCAATGTTTTTTGTTATATTTCTTTCTATCCTGAAAGCAACTGTGATGTTATAATCTGGACTCTCTCTTTTTAATTTTATTTATTTTTATGTGTATGGAAGTACTGTCTGCATGTAGGCTTGGTGCACCCGTGTCATGTCAAAATTGCCGCTGAAGTCAGAAGAGGGCTCGCGTGATGCCTCTCTGGAACTGGAGTTAAGACAGTTTTCAGCCGCCATGGTGTGGTGCTGGGGGGGACGAAAACCGCGGCGTCTCTGCAAGAGCAAGTCGGTCACTCTTATCGAACTGCGTACTGCGCCATCTGTTCCAGCCCCTAAGTGAATCTCTTAATGAGCCCTAGAATTAAATTACCACTTACCTTTCAGGCATGGTAAATTAATGTATATGGGCTGGACGTTTATATATTCGTATATGAGTAATATAAAATAAAAGTGAAAAAAAATGTAAACTTACTTAAATTATTCTCAGAGTTAAAATTGCGTTTATTCCTGGATGGACCTCATTTCCTTGTTACATATATGACATGTATATAAGCCTACTTTGGAGCAATACAACAGTGAGCGAACCACAACAACATAAGGGCTGGGTCAAAGAATGGTCTGATATAGCTTCATTCTGCCCAAAATATTAAACCTTTGCAGAGAAAAACTTAAATTTAAAGACCGAGAGAAAGATGCTAGACCGTATGGTAGAATGCATTATCTGAGGTGGGGTGGGGTGAAGGAAAAGGGGAATATTGTTAGAATGAACCGAAAAATGATGTCTGAAAATACACAAACTTTCAATAAAATGTTTCCATTGAAAAAGACCAGACCCAAAATAAATATGACCTTCCCACATAATTTAATATGCCATAGTTGATGAGAAATAGCAAACATCAGCCTGGAAAGGTTGCTCCTTCTTGCACAAAAGCAAGTTCTATATTATTGTACTATCAAGTACCGATTAGATTAGCATATAATAATATCACGTGACAACATAAACAGGCTAGGACATAAGACAGCTTGAGGATATTTTCAATAACAGAAATTATAACATAAATGATTACTTTAGAACCTAGTCTATACTTATGGAGTGTGTGTAGAATTTTGTCGCGTGTGTGTGTTTGTGTGTGTGGGTGTTTGTTTCGTGTTTGTGTGTTTGCTTTTGCATGCATGTATGTGTCTGTACATCCCCCCCCATCAGTTCAATGCAGTTGCTGCTCAAGAGTCCAGGAAAGGGGCATCAGGTCCCCGGGCACTAGATAGTACCGATGAAATGTGAGCTGGGATGACATCCTGGGTCTCTGCAGAGCAGCCAATACTCAACCACTGCTAAATGCTCAAGGCAATCACTCAGAACTGGGAACTTTTTTTTTTCGATGGGGACTTTTGACGATGGCATCTCCTGTCACCCACAGATTAGCTAGAACTCACTATGTGTAGACCAGGATGGGCGTAGATTCCTCATAGAGATCCTGGCCTTTCCTCTGCCTCCCAAAGCTGGAATAAAGCGAGATGAAGGCAGGTGCCACACACCTACCCCTGGAATTTTCAAAACAGCCAGAAAATCGCAATTGATAAAAAAAGAAAAAAAAAAAAAAAAAAAAAGGAAAACTCTTTTTAAGATGTTAAGTGGGGACAGGGGAGATAGCTCAGTTGGTAAAGAGTTTGCCTTTCAAATATAAGGAAAGACCTGAGTTCATTTCCCAGTATCTACATAAAGAAAGCCAGGCATGGTGGACTGCTCCTGTAATCTCAGTGCTGCAGAGATGGGGAGGCAGGCAGATCCCCAGGGCTCCCTAGCAGGCAGATCTAGCCTACTAGGCAAGATTTAGGTGGACAGTGCCTGAGGAATGACACCTGTCCTTTGTCATCCACTCGTACCTAGATGTATGCACATGTGCATGTGTACTTGCACAAACAAACATGCATGGACGTGCACATATACACATTAGGTAAAAATCACATTACAACACAACTACCATGCATTTTAGGAGTCTGTAACATAAGTCATGATGTATAATAACAAAACACTCACTAAAGCATGACCCAAATGAGGAGCTAGAAGACTCTGTCTCTCATTGAAGTTCCCAGGATGCTTTTCCCCAGTTAATCTAGTCTCTGCTCCAGAGGAAATCACTATCTTGAATTTATCATCTGTTGCTTATTTTGCTAATTTTCTAATCCTGTAAGCACTTTACTTTTTCTTTTTGGTCTTTTCGAGACAGGGTCTCCCATAGTCCCAGCTATCCTGGAACAAACTCTGTAGACCAGGCTGGCCTCGAACTCACAAAGATCCACCTGCCTCTGCCTCCCAAGTGCTAGGATTAAAGGCGTGTGCCACCATCCCCGGCAGCACTTTACTTTTACTTGCAATGTCCACTCAACATACTTCAAAGATTTATATGTGCCTCTGCTTTTCACTGTAGCTCACTTGTTTTCAGTGCTATCTAATATTCTAGTGTATAAATCCGTTATTTTATTAACAGACATTTAGAATATTCCCAGCTTTTTTCCTGATATATTGTTTGGTAGACCTTGAGTCATCTTAGGCAAGAATTTCCCTAGGGCACAGTACATATCTCTGAGCAGAGCTACTAGGTTATCATCAACATTCAGGCTTAATTGTGAAATTCTGTTGCTAGTAAGTTGTCTCAACATACCTTTCTGCCATTTATAAACATAAGTATGATCATCACTGTGGGGCAGGGGATGGAGATCAGCGGTGATGCACTAACCTAGCAGGCTCTAAACCCTAAGATCAAATCCAACATTGCCCAAAGCAAAGTTATCATCACTGAAAGCTTAACATTATATAATTCATATTTCTAAAGTAGTGGTTAATTATGGGGAGACTTCTGCTTTCATGTTAACTAATGCATGTGTGCATTTGCAGAGTTTAGCTGTCATTTGTTTCCATGACTGTTAATGTTTTTGTTTGTTTAACTTTATTTTTTATTCTTTTTTCTATTGATTCCTTAGTTTTCCTTCTTAGAGTTTATCTTCTTTTCTTTATCCAAACTTGGTGTTTATGTTTTTGACCAATCTTTTTGGCTAATAGAAGCAACTGTACTTAAGATATTTCATCAGGGGCTGGAGAGATGGCCTAGTGGTTAAGAGCACCGACTGCTCTTACAGAGGACTGCGGTTCGATCCTCAGCACCCACATGGCAGGTGAGAACCGTCTTTAACTCCAGTTCCAGGAGAATCTGACGCCCTCTTCTGACCTCCGTGGCATTGCACAACATGGGTGCACAAACCTACATGCAGACAGTACATTCATACACATAAAAAATAAATAAAATTTAAAAAAAGATATTTCATCAAATATCAGCTTCCAGTTAGAGTGTGGTAGCACACACCTGTAATCTCAGCACTAGGGAGACTGAGATAAGCAGATTGTGAGATATAGGCCACCAGTGGTATCTACAAAATAAGTTCCAGGCCCACCAGTGCTACGTAGCAAAACCGTGTCTCAAAACATCTTCCCCCTACAAAAATCAGTTTCCTGGGGCTGGAGAGATGGCCTAGCGGTTAAGAGCGCCGACCACTCTTACAGAGGACCCAGGTTCGATCCCCAGCACCCACATGGCGGCCGAGAGCCGTCTGAAACTCCAATTCCAGGAGAACTCCAGTTCCAGGGGAATCAGACATCCTCTTCTGACTTCGGCGACATTGCATGACACGGGTGCACCAACCTACATGCAGACAGTACACTCATACAAATAAATAAATAATAAATAAATAAATAAAATTTAAAAAATCAGTTTCCCTCATAAGACAAAAGTTTGATATATATATATTACTTTCATTATCATTTGGTATCTAAGTTGTTTTAATATAGTAACTTCCCTAGTCACATTCTGTAGTGATTCATACGATAAAACATTTATCATTAGTTTTTGCTATTGATTTCTAATTTTTGGTTGGATAATATGACTGTTCTAATTATCTATTTTTGTTTAACTGACTCGAGACAATGGCTTAAAGCAATAGCAGTTATGAATCTATTTGCTCACATATCTGAGTGTTGACAAGACATGGCTGGCATTTATTATTCAGGGTTTTCAAAACCAATAGGATGGATGGATGGATGGATGGATGGATGGGAAGGAACAGATAGATGGACAGATGGGTGGATGGATGGACAGACAGAAGACAGACAGATAGTAATTTAACAAGGGAATGGCTAGCTTTGCTATAGAGGCTGAGAACTCCTGTATACACCATCTAGTAGCTGGAGAGCAGGAGAAGCTGGTAATATAGCTCAACCTAAGACCAAAGGCCTCAGAAGCAGGGGAGCCAATGGTGTAAATCTCACTCCCAGGCTAACGACTTGAGAATCCAGGAGCTGCTGGTACAAATCTCAGCATCCCAAACCAGATAACCTGTAATTCTGATGTGAAAGGGCAGATACGGGCTTTCCTGCTCTAGAAGACAGGGCAAAATTGCTCTTCTGACTTTTCGTTCTATCAGGGTCATCAACCTATTAGATGATGCCCATTCAAAATGGTCCAGGATGGATCTTCCTTATTCTGCACGTTGGTTCAAATGTCATCTTTTTCCTATGTAATCTCACCAACACACTCAGAAACAATGCTTTACCAGCCACCTGGTCAACCAAGAACTCAGTCAAGTCCACCCCTCAGCTTATACACATAGGATCTCTCAGGCACCTGGGTGTGATGGTGGCTGGAATTAGGCTCTCTCAAACCTTCTGCATGCACATATGTCTGGGCCAAAGAGGGGAAAAAATACACTCAAACAGCTGTGGGCCGAAGCAGCCAGAGCACTTGAATCTTTGTGATTGTTCCATTGCCCTCTCCATATCAGGTCCTCTCAGCTGCCATACTTCTGATGTGGTGTTGGAAAATTCCAGAGTGATTCTCTCAAGAAAATCTCACTAGTGAGATAAAACATTTGGTAAAGTAGCCAGGCATGTTGGCACATGCCTTTAATCCCCACACTTGGGAGACAGGGAATGTTGATCTCTGTGAGTTCAAGGACATCCTGGTCTACATAGTGAGTTCCAGGCCAGCTGGGGCTACAGGAAACCCTGTTTCAAAAAGACCCTCCTCAAAAAAAAAAAAAAAAAAGCTAAACTACCTTGGAAATAAAGACCGACTCACTTGTAATATATTCTATTCATTGAAGGCTACAAAGAACCCAGCAGGTTCTGGAGGAGGGGACAGTACTTTGTCTACTGATGACCAGATTGCAGCTCCAGATCATTAGCTGACTTTAATAGTCTGCAGGAGAATTGGAGCTGCAGCAGACCCACGAGGTCGGTTCGTCATGCGGAACTAAGTCACTCAATTATCTCTTTCGGAGTCAGTTGAATTAAGCTGTATTTGGGGAAACTACAAGGCAGCAAATAGTTTTTTAAAGTAGATCTGGTAACAAGACTTAAGAACAGGGGAAGACTGACATTTGAAAATTTGTCAGTAGAGAAAGCACTAGATTGAGCCATATTCTCTTGCCAAGCAAACAACTACTTCCTTGCTATTTGTTTTCATTAACAAGATTAACAAGGTTAACAAGATGAATGCATAAAAGAAAATATATAACAAATAAATTGATGCCACAGATGAGAACAGTCTATCAAATTTCATAACTGAAGTCTCCAGATGTCTGAATATTCAATATAAATGACAATAAAAATCTATCTATATATTATTTACTTGAACTACACAAAAGGATGTGTAGAAGATATACTGGGGTATATACTAAGGAAAAAATTTAGGTTATTCATATACATATCAGAAATAAAAAAAGGCTTAAGAAGGGCCATAAGTAATAAAGAGTTACTACAAACTACTAATCAGTTACACAGGGTATTAAAATTGTTCTGAAACTGTGGAGCATAAAAAAAATCTTCAAATTTCCCAAAGGAAAACTTAGACTAATTAGAAGGAGAAATGAACAAATATCAGAGCTGTGGGAGATTTCAACAGATTTCTCACAGTTTTGGATAACTGGAACAGGGAAAAGAAATAAAGTTTTTTTTTAATTTTTTTTAAATTTTATTTATTTCTGTATGTGTATGAATGTACTGTCTGCATGCAAGTTTGTGCACCCGTGTCGAGCAATGCCGCAGAGGTCAGAAGAGGGTGTCAGATTCCCCTGGAACTGGAGTTCTGGAATTGGAGTTTCAGACGGTTCTCAGCCGCCATGTGGGTGCTGGGGATTGAACCCGGGTCCTCTGTAAGAGAGGTTGGTGCTCTTAACCGCTAGGCCATCTCTCCAGCCCCATAAGAAAGTTTTAATGATTACATGTAGATATCGGTACTCACAAGTAAAATATATCAATTAGATAAACATTTTCAACCAAATAGAACATATTCACAATGCTGCAATATTAGAAACAAATAAAAGAACCAAAATGAAAAGTGCTGACTATGGCATAAAGCCAATCCTGACAAATGTGTAAGAGGCAGTATCATATCAACAACTGTAAGGGTTTTTAAACAGAGCTGAGGTTCTAGTTTAGTAATAAAGTACTTTCCTAAAATGTGCAATTGATAAATAGGTTCACAGAAAAAGAAGATGAAAAAAGTATCACAAAAAAAAAGAAAAT